>VZRR01010834.1:631019-824878 GCA_013398015.1 Oreocharis arfaki | reverse complement strand
CGTCCTCCCCTCCCCCGCCTCAAACGGAGCGTGGGAGCTGAAGGAAGAAAAGCCGACTGGGCTCAGAGGGCACACCGGGGCAGCCCCGGCGAGGGACCCGCGCACCGCCCGCTCCCCTCAGGGCCGGCCCGACGGCAGGCCTGGGGCGCCCCCGAGGGGACGCAACGCTCCGCCCGGCCCGGCCACGCCCCGGGAGCGGGGCGGCACCTCCGCCCCCTCTCACCTGCAAATCCCGGGCGCTGGGCGGGCGGCCGCCGCTCCGGGGCTGCCGATCCCTGCGGCCGGCGGCGGCCGGAGCCGCGGGCACATCCCCGTCCGGCTGCGCGGGGGCTGCCCCGCCGTCCGCCATCTTGTGGAGGCGGTGGCGACGGCCGGGCGGGGCGGGGCCAGCTCCGCCGGAGCGGCCGCCATGGCAACGGGAGGGGCCGTGCTGTACCCACCGCACCGGCCCGCTGAGGGCCGGCTCCCCGATCGTCAGAACTTTTCAGTGCTTATGCGCGTCAGCAAACAAAACCTTCAGCATTCATTGGTTGCGAATTGCATAGCTTGTCTATCAGTTAGTACTGAAAGCGCTGTTTGCTAGTTGTATGTCTCGCTTTTCATGCTACTTAGTCCGCAGGTAGGGTTCTTCCCTCCATTTGAGTCCGGGGTCCATTTTGAGTCGGTGGTCAAGGAGTCGATGGTCACGGTCGCCCACTGCCAGAATTACTTTTCACAGAATCACAGAATCAAATAGGCTGGAACAGACCTCTGAAATCATCGAGTCCAACCTGTGGCAGAACACCACCACGTTCAACTAGACCATGGCACAGAGTGCCATGTCCAGTCTTTCCTTGAACCCCTCCAGGGATGGTGACTCCACCATCTCCCTGGGCAGCCTGTTCCAATGTCTAACCTCACTTTCTGTGAAGAAATTCTTCCTGGTGTCCAACTCAAACCTCTCCTGGCACCGCATAAGACTATGTTCTCTCATCCTGTTACCAGTTGCTGGGGAGAAGCTGCCATCTCCTACCTGGCTACAACCTCCCTTCAGGGAGTTGTAGAGTCATAAGGTCACCCCTGAGAGTTCTTCAGTCTAAACAACCCCAGCTCTCCCAGCTGCTCCTCAAAAGACTTGTGCTCCAGACCCTTCACCAGCTTCATTGCCCTCCTCTCGACCCTTCTCTTTCCCCCAGTTACTGCTCAGTTCTGCTGACTTCACTCCCAGTGGCTCTCATCCAGACAGACCTTCCATCTTGGGATTGTCTTCTCTTTTCCTTAAAATAGCTCCATATGCTGAGCATGATGCCGCATTTTATGGGGTGCCCCTGCAGTCATTTGGGGTCAGCTGTCCTGTCTGTGTCCCCTCCAAGCTCCTTGTGTACCTCCAGCCTGCTCACTGGTGGGGCAGGGTGAGAAGCAGATAAGGCCTTGATGCTGTGTAAGCCCTGCTCAGCAATAGCCAAAGCCCCATTATGTTACCAACACTGGTTTTCAGCATAAATCCAAACCACAACATTTATGGAAAATTAACTCCAGCCTAGACAGGATGAAGAGCTCTTGACTGTGACCCGAAAGCTGAACTGCAGCACTGTGAAGCTGCAGCTGGAATGGCCAGCTAACCATCCTCAGTTTTTTCTAGGGCTGTTCAGCTCAAACACCTGCTGCTTTCTAATCAATCTCTCTAGACCCTGTTGACACTGGCTTACAGTCCAGAAATGCTGGTAGTAGTGGCAAATGGAGCTGAGATCTCATAGAACCATTTAAGATGGACTATTAAACTGTGCACTTCATGCCTTCATAGTCAGCCAAACCCTCAGTGAGAATGCAGACAGAACAGTCTGTCCCAGCCCACAAACAACACAGGAAAAAACATGATCCAGTACCCAGATCCATCTCAAGGGTCGATGGCGACACTAGTGACACTGGTCTCTACACTGGTGACAGTATTGTTCTTATGGAGTGCGTAGCTATGAATGGCTGTTTTTTTTCTACAGAACTACATTGTGTGCTTGACAAAGAAGAATGGCACCACTGAGGAGATATATTCTATGTATACATATTTATATAACATTGCATATGTAATACATTTCATGCAGCTCCCACATTCCGAGCTTTATATGCTGATGATGTATGCTTGCAAAGAACTTTTTGCTTGATTTAGGGAAAAAAGGAACCTGAATAGAAATAGGATCTCCCTTCAGCTGGCTCCTATACTTGACGCATTTGTATGAGGACTATGCCAAGCATAAAGCTGTAGTCATATGTTATTTCATTCAGCCTTCCTTGGGTTGATACATGGTGTGCAGCTGCTGTCTAAGTCAAAATGTCCTGTGGTGATGCAGACTGAATTAGCAGAGAGGGTGTCTAAACTGTGATCACTTTAAAAGCCAAATAACTTTATTATAAAATCAGATGTTTGTATTTCGGTGTTCCATATTTTGACAGGCATATCTTCCCTAAACATTGGCATTATTCTTGTCTGTCTTTCCCTGTGATTGCCTCCTCTGCTTAAGGCTGTCAACAACATTTCAAAAAATCACCTGAATATAGACTGGCACGTAATTTTTTTTCTCAGTGAAATTTATATAGTCGCAGATATCTGGAAATTTAAATTTGTGCAACCCAAGCATCCATTTTAATTTGCATAACATTATTCTTGTGACCAATGTTTTCTCACACAGCTATAGACTTAAACCAGTTAATTACTACCTGGCATCTCTAGTTCTTTAATTAAATTCGGTACTATATTTCTCTTTATGTCTGAAATACTCTTCAATTATCCTAGATATTTTCCTCCTAGAGACTAAAAATAGCAGCATTTACAATCTTCTTTTTGGCAGTCAGTTTGAGGTTTTTTCCTCGAAATTTCTCTGCAGTATTGGTGCTGTCCGGAGGCAAACCTAAAAACAGAAATAAAAATAAAATAATAAATAAGTGCATATATAAAGTGACAAAATTCTCCATGCTAGAGTGTGGAGAATGAAGATAAGTAAGATAAAAACTTTTAACTGCACTTCTGAATGATATTTTCTTGATTAGAAAACTCTTATCTTTCTTACCCAAGAAGTAAATGAGTAAGTGCTGATGTAGCATGTGTATTTAAATTAATTTGCTTGTTTTTTACCAAAAATGCATAATCCTTTATACCTAATTTTGTGAGTAGTGGGCAACAGGGAATTCCCTGATACTATTGCTTCTCCATGAGCTTCAGTCCCATGAAACTTGTGCTGGAAAGGGAGGAATGCAATAAGGAGGAGGGCATCTGTGCTTTAATGTTGCAGAGTAAACTGTGTTAGAGGGAAATTTCCCATAGAAAATAATGTAGGAACAAGAAAAGGCTTGGGGTGAACACAATGGGTTGTCATGGCCTAGGGTCACAATGTACCAGCTGTTTTGCAACTGATAACATTGTATGATAAATTAAAGGAAATTTCTTAGGGGCTGAGAGATTCGTATTTGTATTAAAAAAATAAAATCACCACCACACAACATAACAAATAGAATGTAGTCTGTTAAAAATCTATGTGTATTTCTAATTTCTAAATCACTACAGTCCTTAAACTCAGTAAGTTAAAATACTTTCATAGGCCTTTGGTTGTTGTTGAGGTCTAATGTTTTGCTATTTCATCATCATTTCAACCTAGAATTTCTTTGGCCTAAGTCTGCAACTTGTATTGGATTTTGTTACAAACTTTATAATACAATAACTGCAAAAGAGCAACAGTGTCTTCATTTCCCTGCTCTCTTCGGTTGTCTCCAAATGTTTCATCGAGGACAGCATTTTGGTTTTTGCTGGTTATATTCATCCAGGATGATGAAACATTTAGTAATGTATCATTCAGTTATGGGATCTATAAATGACGGGTGTTTGGCTTTTACCTGACAAGAATTGCACATGGTAAAGTTTTCTGCCAAAACCTAAAGAGTAGAATAAAATGAAAGATTGAGAGAGGAGAGAAACAAGAAAAAAAACAAACAAAAAAACCCCCAAACCATCAAAACAAAGCGAAGAAACAACTCCAGCGCTGTGGCTTCAGTTGTAGCATACAAGAGCAGAACTGAACTGCATCCAGTTACAGTGGACAGATGAGGCTGGTCACTTCAATACCTTTGAAAGGAAAGTACAAGTCATTAGGATCCCTGACAACCTCAACCTTACAGAACACACTATGTGACCAAAGGGTTCAAAAACACACAGGAGGTGGCAGAGAGCTTTAAGGATACAAGGCAAACCTTCTGCATACAATACATGTGAAATAAAAAGCAAAGTAGATATTTTACTGTATTTTCTAAGGCTGTTTTGAGATCAAGCCTTTCTGTTTTTCTACAAATGCACTGAAAATCAGGGTATTTAAATTCATTCTGCCAGTGCTAATGTATGTTTGTTTCATTTTGATGCTCCGGTAGCCATGCCCTTGCCTCCCTCAGGGGGATTAATGGGTGCAGAGACATAGACAGACAAAGATGAAGGTTTCGGAGGTTTGACAATTGGTCTGTAGTGCAGCAACTGCTGCAAAAAAGATTTATGAGACTGCAGTAGGAAAGCATCTTGATCAGGAAAAGCAGTGAGGACATATTTACATTGATGTCAGAGCAAGTCTACAGGTGATGGGTCTGCAACAGACCTTCCACTACTTCTGCAGTGGGGGAAGCTGGAAAAATAGACATATTGAACAGTTCAACAGGACTAAGGAAGCCGAATTCCCACAAATCTATATCCCACATTCCTTATTTCCATTTCTCCCTGTATCTCTCCTCCCATTATATCCCTCTCCAGTTCCAAGCCAAAATGTCAGCTTCTTCCCTTCTGTCCTCCCTAAGGCCATTTTAGAACCTCCAGCTTCCTTTGTAAGTACCATTAGCATTTTTGTGTCCCCAGCATCTTTGCACTGCAATGGCCCATCTCCCCTGCCATGGCTCTTAGGTACCTATCTTGACCCCTCACTTGGACCATGGGCATCGTCTGCTGTGTCTTGTCCAGAGCTGCATGTATGGCTGGCTGCCTCCGAGAAGAATGAACAGACCTCGTTATCCCTATGTTTCACTTTTCCAATGCATGAATCAGTTATCTCAACTTCACTTGGGCATGTCTTTGGTAGACTTGGCTATCTAGAAAAAAGGAAGTGAAATTCAACTTCAAAATAGCAAAAAAAGATGATATATTTTGTCAGCTAAAAATAGAAGATGCACTCAGCTGGATTAGAAACACACTCCTGGGTGTAACTCTGTTTGGTGAGATGAATCCTTCCTTAGAAATGTCTCAACAGGTGAATTGTAGTGTGTGCACAAATCTGTTCAGAATTATTCACTATGCTGATGGATCCAGGTTTTTTTTTCAGTTGCAAAAATATGATGAGCTAGATAACGTGTGAAAAAAATTGTGCAAACCAGAAGTCAACTCCGTGTATCCTGTCTATTGGTTTCAGAGCAAGGTTTGCCTATGAGAGGATTTAAGAGATTTGGATAAACCTCTTATTCAGTATAAATTGTTCGGTGGGGTCTTAAAAGAGTTTAGGAAGCAACAATCTTTCTTTCTAATGCCTCCCCAAATATTTTTAGAGCTTGAATGAAATGTTAAGGGAAAACTTCCTGCCAGCCCTACAATGGAAAAGGTGTGAGGTACCAGCAGGTGGCGCTGATACAACAAGTAAGCAGGCTCCGCGGGCTCAGCTTTAGAGCCAACATCTCAAAACTTTTCATTCCAGTTGACAGCATCACCACGTCACTTTCTAATTTTAAATATTGACATCTTATTGCTGTGAAGGCTAAGAGCTGTAGCTGTGTACCAATGCCACACAGGTCTAAGTTCTATATACACAGAGAACAAAAAGACAATATACAGCATTCTTTTCCTCTGCTGGTTCGAGAAAACAGGTTAAAAACATGTTACATAGCAGTCATGGGAATTCTCAGAAGTTTTGACAAAATGCTGCTGGTGAACGATAGGTCAAGTTGAGATGGTCTATTTACCTTCAATATAGTTCTCACCTGAGTGAATACCTTTGTATTAATGCAAACATAAAGAGACATGCCTGAAATGTTGTGTTGTATGCCAGACACTTGAAAAAGAATTTGTAGAGAAATAGTCTCTACACAGAATAGTGTCCCTACCACTTCAACTTCTTATCTGAAATGGGATCATTTGCCCTGTAACTTATTCGAAGAAAAACATATTTCCCACAAAGTCCTCTTAGTACAAGTGTTCCATGGTTACACTATTGGGAAAAGCATCAGTTGTCCTTGATTTTTTTTTTCCTCCTGTTTGTCAGAGCAGAAGTTTACCATAACCTTAAGGTGAAATTTTAGGAAACATCAGTTAAAGTTCAGGTAACACATTGTAAGGAATTTAATACCAGGAAATACTAATTCATTCTTTAATTTCCTAGTGGTAATTGCAATGCATGGATTCGTTAAACAGTAAAACTCTTTATTGTAAGTAAAATTACACCCAGTTCTCATGCTTAGTTTCCCATTATTTGCACTGAGTATTATAAAATTTGATTAAGTCCCCATTCTTTCGGAAACCACTACAATTCTGTCTTTTTGTTTGTTTGTTTGTTTGTTTTTTCTCTTTAAATAAAGATCTTATTTGCAGAGTAAGGCTCAGAAAGGCACATCTAGGAAAAAATCCCCACATTCAACTGTGTTCTTGACCTTAAGGGTTGCGTATTCTTTTTGGTCTTTTATTGTTTCTATTGTTGTTTGTTACACCTTGGAACACAATTTGACCTGATCCTTTTTTTTCTCTCCTTCCGGAGAGTGAAATTAGGAGTGTACCTGGGAATATGGGCAATACTTCATCCCCATTCACTTAAGCTTCTGACCTTTAAATCAACACAAGCTCCAGAAAGTCATCTACAGGCATCCTGTCCATGGAGCCTCTCCTTTCATTTCTGAATTTTGCATTTCTTGTCTTTGGCAGCTCTTTAATCTTCCTTCATTGCTGAAAGAGTAAATGGAAGCAATGAAGAGGGAAAGAAGAATTAAAGGAGGTGAATAACGAGAGACAGCTGTTGGCTTCTACTTCACAGCAACAGCAGTATGTTCTAGGCCCTTAGAGACAAATGATAGAAATCTGAATCTACAAATCACCCTCCCATTAATCTGCATTAGTGGGGGCAGCCCATGGTGGAGTCCTAGAAGCTGCCACACCTTGCAAGCTGAGAGATGATGAACACCACCTGTGCCATTTTAGTACATGTGAACTTTGGAAAAAGACATCACCTGAAAAATGTCTATAAAGAAAGGATCCTGGAAAAAGAGACATCTCCACTGAGTCTTTGAAGTGCTCTGTACAAAGCAAAAGCAGGGGAGTTCAGGAAAGGTCACTTGTTGGGGCATAAATTTGTTGATTGATGCTTGCAGTGTTCTGCGAACTAGAGTAGCTGTGAGTCAACTGCAACTTATTTTTGGAAGTAAAATGTTTTTCTTCCATTAATTTCCTTTTTTAATATCAGGTTTGGGCCCTGCTCAAATTGGGATGAAAAACTCAAATCTTGAAATATATTCATGAACAAAATTACATAGGTCACATTTTAAAAAACTATTTCTTCATTATTTAGTTTAGATAACTTAAAGTAGATTGAATTTCCAAATAAATAGCTTAGTAGATTTGGAGTAACCCAGTCACTAATATGCTAATAGATATTTTGACAGATTCAGAATTTGCTGGTTTTCCCCAAAATATTTTTAGGGACAAATATTTGTTGAAACCAAAGCCCTTTCCTCACTAACATGTCAGCTCTAACAATCTGGCACTGTTCAGTCAAAAAAAATCACTCAAGTGAGAAATTTCTGCTCAACTGTATTTATAAGGGGAGAGGGTTAGGTAGTTCTGCAGTCCTGCTGTTTTGGTTTTCCCTGCAGATGACTAAGAAAATACTATTGTGGTTCCCCAAGTTCTTCACCTAGTAATATAGTCCCTCACCTGAATCAAGGCACTCTCTTGTTAAGTGCCTTGCTGTGGCACTACATTTCAAACTGAGTAAGGTAAAAATGGTCCCAGGTTGGACAGTGAGGGGGGCTGTGTGCACCCTGGTGATGCTGAACATCCTCCCAATCACTATGAGTTAGGGAAAGGTGCTGGTTGCTACAGCACTGAAAAACGGCATTAGCAGGACTTACATTATTAAAAGAATTTCTGAAGAGTTAATTCATACTTCTGTTGTGATTTGCTATTTAAGAACCACAAGCTGTTCATGGGTCCATCTGTCTTCAAAAAACAGGTTGCTGGGTGTTTCCTCTAGTGTGTTTATGTAAACCTTGATTTCTCTTTCTGACTTGTTTTGTGTTTAAGTGAAAAGCACTTTAAAACAAAAGGGTCTTCAACACTCCTCATTTTCCATTTTACTGTATAATTCTACATGATCATACACTTGTAAAGGCAAAAGCTTCCCAAGATGGATATTTCAAGGCTGCACAGTTGTGATGGAGCCAAACTCCCTGGAAAAACTCTTCCACATGGAATATTTTACATAGTCCATATCTCATGGGTGTCTGCGCAAGTAGGCTGTAGGGCATTTCAGTTCTTTTTGAAATTACTTGGTATTACACGGTATCAGTTTCTCATTCAACTGGATTTTTATTCAGCTTGCTATCAAAACTTCTCAAATTTGGTCACTATTAGAAACTGTTGATTCGTTAAGGGTTGCTCGTGTTGCTCTACCCTCGTGACTGTGGAATTACATTCAGTATTGCTAGCTTCACCAAGTAGCTGACATTGGCCCTGGAGTCAAAGATACTAGCAAGGTGTAGAACTTTCAGATATGCTGACATTAGTCTAGCAGAGCCAGAACAAATGCTGTGGGTGAGCTCTATCAGTATACCTCTTCCAGGAGAGAACCGATAACAAGATAGAGATCTTTGATCAACAGAGAGATTTCTTTTGTAGTGACATCTCTGGCATGGCACATCTGTGAAGCAATTAGATGCTGCATTTGTATTAGGAAACAAATGAACCTATTTTTATTATGAAAGAAAAGGGGAAAAAACATGGTGAATTGCTCAACAGAATATTGTTTCACTAGGTAATTCAAAATAAGCATATTTTGAGCCATTGAGGGACTATTCTATGTTTCTAGTATTAGTAATGACATTTAGCTCAAATTGATAGTCTAAATATATCCTGAATTTTCAAAACCCCTCTGCTTCTGAATATGAGTGGAGTATTGGATTGCACAGTTGAACTTCTGTACCATTCCTCTCATCAGAAGCTAAACCAAGGAGGCCACAACGTGGAATCCGTATTGCAGTCTGGAGGTTTGATTGTGTGGAAAGTGTGTGCTGGTTTAAGGTGAAATATGGATTACTGGATTCAGGATTGTGATCTGTGATTTGACTAGTTGCTACTTGTCAGCCACATGGAGATAGCTGTTCCATGTGGGTTCTTCGTGAGTGACAAAAATAAAGAAACATGACTTAGATTACCTATCTTTGAGTGAATATTGTAACTTTACAAAAAGTTCAACTTAGAAAGTTGGGTGTTTTTATTTCGGTTATGATACCTTGGAAAGGGTTAAAAATAAAAGTGTTGAAAGAGACACAATGTAACAGGAGCGGTTCAGTCATCAGAATAATTATGCTGGTAGCAGAGTCCAAAACTTTTTCATATGTAGAAGAAGTTGGAGGGCCTTCAGGCTGTAATGTGATCTGTGCAGGTTAACTGTCCTGACATAGTCAATTATTGTACCTTTCCTTACAACTGAAGGTGAAGTTTGACAGAAATCAACAGCTGAAGACTACAGAAAGCAAAATTTAAAGTCTTAATTCTGGAAATTGAGATTTACAAGGAAACATTCTTTGTATTTTAATTTACCCGAAGTTATCAGTTGAACTTGTATTTTATGTACTTCCCCAACACCTCTGAGCAAAGTCAGCATGTCTATCCTCTATGCAATAGAACTCTATGACAGAGAGGCTGATTTTCTCCAAGTTACTCAAGTGGCTACAGACACAGAAAGAATGTTAACAGGATTTGTTGTTTAAATACTTTTAAAAATCTGGTCATAAGTTATTTCCTAAGGATTACAGTGCAAACTTGTGATGGAGACTTGAACTGAGGTTTTAGGAAAGGTCTCTCTGAAAAAGTTTAGTTCCAGAAGCATGCACTAATATTTGCCAATTTTTTGCAATGACTGTATTTCCATCAACTTCTGACACAGTACAGGTTCTCTTTTGTTTAGCTTTGCTGAAACTGGGGATGAAACAGCTTCCTTCCTGTTATAACAAACTACCTCTTTGCATCCTGGAAACTCACTTCTGATGTAGTGTTTCTAACTTTGTTCTTTTTCTGAATATACATTTAATTCATTTGTTCTTTGACTTTAAGAGATCGTGGCATGAGGTCAATACTAAGAAGTGGTCAGAATTTTAAATATAGACTTCAGACAGAGTTCCTGTTGACATTTGAAAAATCTGAGCTCTTCTATTAACCATATGCATTATAGGTCAGTCAAAAATTAATGCAGGATGGAAGTAAATTACTTCCTTCTTCATGGTTTAAGAAAAGGAAAATGAATCTGAAATCGAAAGGTTTTTTTAACAAACCAGTCTCATAGGGCTGAATAAATTAAACTGTCAGACTTTAGTCATTACACATCTTCCTGTGTGAAGCATGGAAATTGGAAGCACAGACTGTGCATATTATGTTAATACTATTTACTCTACTTGGTATCCATGACGTATCCTGGTGAGACTAAGCTACAACAGAATTATGCCTTACAGAAAAGAAAGAGAAATAAGGTTAATGAAACAGCATCTTGGCACTATAGCTAAGTAAAACACATCTCTGACTAGAGTGCTGAGCAGTACTGGGGGTATTCATGAGCTATTCTGCAGATGCTATGGCTCGCATTAGCATGTATAACACCAAATCATCCTGTCAAAGAACCCTTTGGCTGTTCAACGGCGTAACAAGGCATTGATTGTGATTGTTGGATTATAGAGTCTGTCTACTGAGATTCATGCAAGATGTTAAAATGACACAAAGGACCTTATTCTTCACTAGAATCCAGAAGTGCTTCTTTCATAAAATACATTGTCCCCAAAATTTAAGGAAAGACTACATTTAGGAGTGACTTTCTGTTTCATTATGCTTTAGTCCTCTGGAGTGTCTTACATGGTGTTTCAATTTCACAGTAAACAAACTTTTCAGCTCCACCAAAGAGGTATTTATCTTAAAATCGTTTATAGAAAACCTATTGATTTTCCCCAGAGTAGAGTTTTATTTTGTCATATTGAGTGACATCCTGAAACCTGTGGCATTATTTGAGAGTAAGCAATTTCTTTTCAGGTAAAGATGAGACGAAGTTAGTGAGTATTTTTGTCTGCTCTACATTGCATTGACTTTGACAGAACGAACACCAAAGCACTATTGGATATTGTACCATTCTTTTATGCTACATAATATAGATCCTGTGTAATACAGAGCTGATACTTCAGGAGGTAGTGACTATCTTTAGGGCAACAAATAGCCTCCCATCCTCCATTATGCTGTCACCAACTAGTTTTACTTTGGAAAATCTTAGCATTTGTTACAGTCTTTAAAAGACTGAGTTAGCATTAGTTCACTGATACAACATATATGCAAGCTGTGGTATGGTTATGCAGGTGATGCTCATGCTCTGGCCTTAGCACTGTAGCAACTTGTGCAGTTACGTGATGATTTTGCAGCTGGAACAAGAATGACCTTACTACATTTGCTTTGGGGTCAACTCCAAGAGTCATAGCATTGCAAAGACAGGTGAGACCATGGCACTGGGGGCCATCAGTTCTGCAATCTGGCTATCAAAATCCAGTTGTTACTTTGTGGGTAATGACATTCTTGAAGGGTTTTTATGCCTATTAGCACTAACGAGTGAGTGAGCAGATCCCCATTGCTCAGCCCTGACCCCAGAATAAGGTGGAATTCTGAACAGATGGGAGAGGCTGCTCCCTCCAGCCAGCCACAAGCACTTGCTCATATCATCCCAGACCACTGCTAAGGATTTTCAGACCAAGGCTGTGGTAGATATGCTCTGTGGCATGACTGGAAAGTAACAGGAATGCCTTTTCCTGGCCATGGGATGAATTTTCTGGCTCTGGAAATAGCACTTGAAAAGAAAGTCTGTTTTCTGACTCTGAACAAAATTTTAGAAAGAAATTCTTTACTGCGAGACTGGTGAGACACTGGGACAGGCTGGCCGGGTTGTGGATGCCCCAACCCTGTAGTGTTCAAGGACAGGTTGGATGGGACTTTGAGCAACATGGTCTAGAGGAAGGTGTCCCTTCCCTTGGCAGTGAGGGGTTGAAACGACATGATTCTTAAGGTCCCTTCAAACCCTTAATATTGTATAATTCTATGATTCTATATGGGTGTTCTGGCAAGAGTGAAATGGTGAAAAATATCACTTCAGAAAGATTGACCAGTTTTTATAGTATTTTTTTTTTCTTCATGATGAGGCACAACAATTTTCCACCGCTTGGGTCCCCAGATGCACGGGCAGTCAAGGCTGTTATGTATTAAATAGGAGAGTCCTTGGCAGGTGTTGCTGAGTATGAGAGTTCCAGATGCGTCCATGGACTGACCTAGAGATGTCCAAAAATAGATAAAAGGTCAAAAGGTTAAAAAAAAGGTAAAAAAAAATATATAGTGACAGTAAGTGTGGTGAATAGAAAACGGAGAGAGGTGGGGAGATGTTTTCATGACTTTAAACAGGACAATATGTCCCTAAGAGGGGCTCAAAACTCAAGAAATTGATCTGAGAGCAGTTGAAGTCATGCTCATTTCTGCAAATAGCGTGTTTGATGTCAAAGAAATTTCTGAAAGAAGTTATGAAGCTGAGTACATTGACAATTTTCTTGCCCTTGGTATGCATCTTGAAGGTTGTACTATGATGCAATTTGGAGGCAGATATTTCTGCTGAAAAAAAGTAGAATTTTCTAAGCCATTGGTCACAGACACAAAATGACCTAAAATGAAAGCTGAATTATGGCTCTGGTGCAATATAATATGTAAGAATCTATTTTAAAGTGACATATAGCATTATTTTGAGACGATTCTAATATATTTTTTTAATTAGACAGAAAGTGACTGATGAAATTATTTGCATTTAGCACTGTGGAATGCAGTGAATTAATTTATACAAGACATTAATATTTCTGTTTAAACCAGCATAACCTATTCTTAATTTGCTTTGCTGATCAAAATATACAGCTGTAATAAATTTGAGGATGAGAGGAAATTACCAAGTTCCAAAAGGCTGTTTCACAGCATGTTTTACCAAGTGAAAATTTGGGCAGAGCATCTAGAGAATCTATAATCCAATTTCTCTTTATTAACAGTAAAGCTAAATGTGTTACTTCATTCACTTTAGATTCAACAAGAAGTAACAAAAAGTTATGACTGGATAAATGTAGCATATGAAAAGAGGAAAAGCCCAAATATAATTAAAAACAGTATAGGCACCAGGATAATACCTTTGTTAAAGACATGGAACAATAAAGGAATGTAGGTGACCACCTAATGGGAAAACAGAGGGAACCCTTTAGGGATACCTCAGATACTTTTGCAGCTGACTTGGTGATGAATATACTTGATATACACTTAGTTAATTTTGCTATTTCATTTTAAAATTTCTTTTGAAAGGGTGGTAGGGAGTCACAAAATTCACTGGATAAGAAATATATTGCTGCAGAATAAAAAAAGAATAACTGAGAAAGAAATAAAATTATGCAATATATGTGTCACTTAGGAGGTTATACTCTAATTAAAAGAATTAATCCTAGGCAGATTTACATGAGAAAGGAAGAAATCATGGAAGCTCAGAGTGGTTTTTGTGCAATGTTAATTTTATTGGACTTTATGCTTTTGTCCAGACAACATGAGTGGGCTGTAGAATACAAAACAAGTCTGGAAAACTGTTGTGAATCTGCTTCCCTTTGTTCTGAGGGAGTGACAAATATGGTTCCCAGCAGACTTGAAAAGACCAATCTAAGTGGTTGAAAGATACAAAACCCTGGACCTGTATAAATGCACATGAAGTGTGAAAATAAAATGTTTAAATCCAAATAACAGGTCCTTTCTATAATCTACAAATATTTCGCTGCATAAACAGACCCCCTCAGAGTGGTGGTGAATGTAAAGGGAACGAGTCTCCCTTGAAGGAAGGCTTTTGCAGAAAGTTGGTATTTGAGTTAAAATTGCTCTTTGATTCAGACTTCACCAATCTGACGAGCCTCACATGCTGTGTAAGACATAACAACTGCTTATCGAGCAGGGAAAATGTCAAAACCAACATGATTTATTTGCCAGCAGTACAGGAAATGCACTCTACACTACAATGGACTTGACCTAAGGCCCTTTAAATTTAACAAGAGAATTTTATAAGTCCCGAGCAACTATGCCTTCAGGAAATCATGGGGTGAAATAAGCCACTTCCTGAAACTCTCCTGACTGCACTGGTGTGGTGGTCTTCTTAATGTTTTCTCTCTCACCTCCATCTGGTGCTGGTACTAGCCAAATGTTGATATACTCATTTGCTTTCCTACTGGAAAAGAACAACCAGTTTTACAGCCCCACGTCCTCCTTTTACAACAGCTCCATCAGCAGTGCTAGGAGCTCTCTGAACGTGTCGGGCAAACCTCAGCACCCACATACCACCACAGTCAAAATGGGCCACTTGAAGCCATTACACCCAGCTGTGCTCCAAAGGTCAGATTTTAGCAAACGGACCTTGGGAAGGAAACAAATTATGTTTCCTTTGCATAGGGGAGGTTTTTTTATAAGGGAAGGGCTCAGGGCTTTGCATAGGGATGTGAGGCTCTTCCTCTGAGAGGGTACCATGCACTGAAATTAAATACAAGAGCATTTTTTATCTCCTCACTTAAATAACAAGGTGCTGGACTGCACCCCCAAAGCAGTGGGAGCTAGTGGAGCTGAAGGAAATAGGCAGGTTACAGGGAGAAAATTTTAAAAAAATTACAGATTTGGAGGTCTGGCCATGCTATTGTCTGTGCTACATTTGAGAAATAAATATATCTGGTTAAAATACAGTGACTGGCGTTTTCTAAGCATTAGGGGATTCTGGATCTAATGTCTTGCAAACCCTCACCAGCAGGTGTGATTCCCTGGCTGCCCTTGAAAACCCAACCACTGGAGATATGTGTTAGTTTTTGAGAAGTATGGAAATATCCTACCTACACTGTGAATAGTATAGCTTTGAAAACAATACAATGACGTTTTTCAGGTGGTCCAGCCATGTCATCTCTTGTGGTTGGGTTGAGGTAGGGTTTGAGGCCCCGCATCAAACCCTGTGTTGATGTAACAGTTAAGTGTTGGCTCATGCAAATATGCATGGAGAAAAAATGCCTGCAGTCTCATTTTCCCTAGGTACAACAGTGCATAAATATTTTAGCTCTAAGTGCTTCATCAGGGAGTATTGTCAGTGTTTCCTTTGTGAAATGTGGTAAGTCAGAGGGATTTGTCCCATGAAGCACCAAATGAACCCTGCTGCTGTAAGTGACCTTTTGGATATGATTACTTGGATTTATTTTTAAAATATTATGATTATTTATTCTACAAGTCAAATTTATCTTGCCAGACTGAGGTTAGAATCCAGGTAGGACTGAACCTTGGCATTTTAGCAATATTTTATTTTATAAACTTAAGGCTATGTTTGGTGAATCTTATTATGTTACAAAACTAAAAGGAAGAGAATGAATAACTTTTTTGCCTCTTCACAGAGATTTTTATATTGAGATTCATCAAAGGCAGCAGAGCCTTAAAAGCTCATACAACAGCCTATTCTATTCAGTTCCAAGAATATGTCATGTGGTTACATACTGAGCAGGGCTGTGTGCAACAGAGCAGACTTAGCTGAGCTGACTGAAGAAAATGTTATCATTAGCTCTGTAGGCAAACAACTTTAGGAGACAGAAAACACTTGTGGAAGCCAATATGATTA
This sequence comes from Oreocharis arfaki, assembly GCA_013398015.1. Lineage (NCBI taxonomy): Eukaryota > Metazoa > Chordata > Aves > Passeriformes > Paramythiidae > Oreocharis > Oreocharis arfaki. The sequence goes on along the minus strand of VZRR01010834.1, from coordinate 808,955 downwards.
AATCACTACTTGCTAGTCATGATCATGTTGCCTGTTATGTCCAAAAATATCAATGCAGTTATTGAAGGTAGGACTAACAAAGAGTGCAAGTGTCAAATCTTTGAGGGAAAAAAAAAGTATCAGGCTTATCCCTTCCTTTTTTTCCAGGCTAAAAAAGAAAAAGTCTTGATTAAAGGAAATGATATCATGGGATTTTCTAAGCAACATTCAAGATACAGAATAGAAAGTTCAGCAGTAGAAATGAATCAAAACGTCAAGTAGATATTGTTAGGAAGTCTAGCTTTTGCAAAAGGTTCCTCATGATTTCCATACTAATTAACCCATAGAAGATGATCCTCTTTCTCTGGCAAGTTACCATGTTCCAACAGCAATCACCGTGCATTACGAGGTATCAGGCAGTGAATTGTAATGAGTCACCTTAGGACCAGAATTGATCTCACTATGCAGTCAGCTCTGCCACCCTGCACATCTGGGCTGCATCTGGCCACCTGCTGGGGCAATCCATGCAATGCTGGGCAGCAGTTGACCCACTCAGGCATCTGGGTTCTCATGACTCTGAGTACCTCTGCAAGACCTTCTTTTTTGTGATGTAGATGTACTGCGAGTTGCATGTAAATGGACATATGAAAGAGGCCAAGTGGCACTGACTTGCTGGTGTCCGCAGTACTTAGCATTCTACTACTGTAGAGTAGGTTTTTCAAGGAGAGACCCTGTTGAAACAGTCCCAAACAGAGCAGGCTAGCAATTAAGTAATGCAGCACTCAGGGCTTTGGTTTCTCAAATCGCTTCCATGCCCTCTTTTGTTTAACTTTGTAGTCCTGACCATGCAGTGCGAAGACATTCAGGTACATTGCTCCAGCTCATATAATCGGCTACCTTCAGCCCACTGCAGTGTCCTACTTGTCATGTTACAGGCAGATGTGTATGTTACTGTTGCTTGAAAGCAACAATTATAACAAAGGACTCATTGCTCATTGCACTGCATATATTATATAAAAATTTGGTATATGGTTTGGTTCTCTCACAGTGAAGAGTATGCAAACAGATGTGTCAAAAATGTCAACCTATGAACAATATCAGCTGTCAGAAAAAAAAAATATATATGCAGGTTATGTAATGAAATTTGGAGAAACAGAATCAGTCACCAGGCAGTGCATTTAAATGTATCCATTACTAGTGATGAGACTTTAAAGTCTTTCTGCTGCCACACAATGAAATGAACTGTATTGGAGCAAATGTAATAAACACCAGAAATATAATAAGTACTGTAGCCTGTTGAGAAAGGAAATGGTTTCCCTAGCAATAAAAAACGATGCCAGAAAAGTACCCTTTCTCTCCTCTTGCTTTCTTGCTGAGAATTTTTAAATTCTCATGTTTATTGGCTGACAAGAAGAATCAAATATCTACTATCTAGCTTCAACTGATGTAAACAGATGCAAAGTGAATAGATTTCATGCTGATTAGTGACAGGTAAATTTTATGATTTCAGACTCTATTAAAAATATAAATGATTTTAACATTAGTGTGCATTTCCTGATGGTTACTATGGGGAAAAAATTGCATTATATAACTGGCATGACATTTGAAATGGTGAACATTGACATATCATCTACAGTGACTTCAGTTCTCATGCCATTAGCTCACATGAATATATTTAATATTTAAATCAAATTCTTAGATTTTGTGCTTGGGGAAGTGGGTAAGAAAGAATTCATGCTCTCTTCCTATCCTAGTAGCTATTAGGAAATAAATATCTTTCAGGTAGTGATTAATTTCTGTATTCATCTGTTGAAACTTACAAAAAATCAAGCAGAAGTTCTGAAAACCTGATTCCTGTAGGACCTGATTCTTCTTTACACTGACACCCAAACACGGTTCTGAAAACATGAAAGGACTTGAAACCATATAAATTTTATTTTCAAGATATAAGAAAAACTTGTTATTCCTGAACACAAAAAGTATGTGCTTTGTCAATATAATGTATAAATCTATAATTCAGATTTTTAAAAAAAACCCTATATTCTCTGGTAAAACAACTATATACAAATTTAAACATTCTGTATTGCTCTCTTTGAAAGAAGTAAACAAAACCAATCTCCTCCCTGCAAGTCTCTTGCCTATAGCTTGTGTGACTTAGTTATGAACCTTGGATCACTGTGTTGTGGGATGTGCAGAGCCAGTTTTTGAAATAATGATCATGAAATATTCTGAACAAAGCCAAGGTGTGCACAGCATACATTGCTACTGTTTTGAGAACATATTCAAAAATGTATAGTTAACACATTCTGAAAGAATCTGTTCCTTGTGGGGTGAGTAGGGCAAGGGACTAAAGAACAGATAGGTGAGTGGATGCTGCACAAAGCAGTAGGACAGTCACACCTTGAGTGGTCTGCAGTGTTGATGGTCAGGANCACAAAGCAGTAGGACAGTCACACTGAGTTATAATACCTTGAGTGGTCTGCAGAGTTGATGGTCAGGGAGAGTATTTTGCATCCATACTGCACAAATGCAATGGCAGTCTGGGGGACTAAAAGCACAATGTGATTTAAGTACAACTTAAGAGTATTTGCAGTGCTGCCCAATGTTTAACACCTCCACTAAATGCACATTTCACTGTGAACCAAAAGGATTTAATACCTCAATAAACATGAGAAATCTTGACTACAGTTTTTCTGAAATACTATGGCTGAAATTAAATCCAGTATTTAAGAGCTTTACATCAGATTCTCATTCCTGCTGTAATGTGTCTGTGTGTGGCGGAAAGATTGTACTTTAATTCTTGTTGGGCAATGGATTGGATGGCAAACATGTAAAGTACATTGGCCTCTGAGCCTTTGAGACACTTGAGAAACAGTCCTGGTTTAGTGGTATGAAGTGTAGATAATATAGTTTAATTTGAAAAGAAAACTTTCCCATGAAAAGCTGAGCCACAAATATCCTAAGGGAAATGTTCAGATGAATATTATCTGCTTGAATTTCCTCTTTTCCTGTGTGCTCTGTCTTCCAGACCAGCTTGGAGCAGACTCCAAAATTTGATAAATTCACATGAAGTCATCAGTCTCAGAGCCTCTCAGAAGAGCTTGATGCAGAACACCAGGCTGTTGATATTACTGTATTGCTCTTGAAAGGGTGAAGCTGACAACAGCTCAGCCGTGTTTCATGGGAGGTGAATGTCTCTCATGTTACATAGGGGGCATAAAAGCAAAATATTTCTAATACAATCTCTTTGCCATGAGTCTCTAGTTTCTTTGTCCTGAATATGGACTTCTCCAGCACAACTTTTAAAAATCATATCCCTTGAATCTTCCAGAGTTAGTTCACCTTCTTTTTGCAGACTCTTACTCCATGTGTTCAAGGCAGCTGTCACTGTTGTTGAGTCACGTCCACATGTAGATATATATATTCTTCATTGTAGAGGGAAAAAATGGTTTCATTTTAATGGTTTCACCAGATAGAAGGCCAAAGCATTCTATGGCTCTTTACTCTCTGTAGGACTTTATTTTTGCTTTAGCTGTCTAAAATTACCCTGTAACTCTTCATTTGATCTCTGAAAGGAAGTGTCTTGATGCAAGAGATAGCACAAGCTGTATATATGCTCTTAGGGATGCTTCTCCTCCATTCATTTACTGTGCCTTTTCATTTCCTAGTACTCCCACCCTGTCAGTTTTATTGTTGATAGTTGTTGACACCATGATATGCGTTATTCTATGAATTCATTGAATATTTTTTTTTTTTCTGATGAACACCAAGAATTGTATATCTAGTGATTTTTGATGTTCTAAGTCATATAACCCCAGCTTGCAGTGCTCTTTCTTTCTCCTCGGCCTCTTTATTTTACTTTCACCACTGCCCTACATTGGAGTTGGCCAAGCATTGCAATGTCATTGCTAAACCTACAAAATATTGTGGGAGAATTGAATCACAAAAAGCATTTCAGACTGGAAAGGACATCCTGATTTTGTGTCACTTTTTCTTTTTCCAAATATCCCATCATTAGTTAGGGGATGTAATGTGTGTTCACAGGGTGTCCTAAAAGTGCCTTGGAAGGACTGGTCACACTGAGTGAGGAGTGGGGTAGGTTCACTCAGAGAGGCATTTTTATCAGATGATTGAAGGGTGAGGGGGCTCTGCCTGCTGTGTCACCCCACAGCAGACACAAACGCAGCTCATTCCATAGGAAATCTCCCCACACATCTTCATAGACTTCCATATCTCCTCCTACTCCAAACTCCCAGTCACGTGTTCTACCTGCCCCATAGGTACTTCTGAGTAGTAGCTACCTCTTTTTATCACCTCTCTTGCTTTATTGCAGGTCTCACTGACTTTAGAGTGATTCTCCCACCTCCAGCTCCAAAGCTGAGTGTCCTGTCCCAGATGGCAAGGAAAGAGGCCGCCAGTCTCGCTGTGGAGGATAGTGTCTTGGTAGCAGTGCTACAGCTCCACTGATCAGCGGAGGTTGCAGCGGCCTGGAGGGTGACTGCACACAAAATATGGGGTCCAGGCATGCCTTCAGAAGCCTAGCAGCTTTCAAAGATTCCCTTCAACAGAGGTCCTTGATGAGGTTTTTGGATGGAAGTTGAGGACAGAGGACGATGTGTCAAGGCGCTGTTGAGGTTGCTCTGGTGGCTGAAAAAGCATATAATTGGCAAAATGTCACAATCCAGCTGTGGTGATGCATAAAATTTGCTTTGTGCCTTCTCAGACAGTTCACAGCATCGTGGGAGAGCACTCAAAGGAAGCGTTCAACATTACTTGCAGTGGTGACAATGCTTAGATTGGGTAGTGGCATTTTCAAGTTTTCTGATGAAACTTAAAATATCACAGCTGGCAGCATTTCCAGCATCAGTTGCTAAAACTACTGTGATAAACTGAGTTTTCACTTCTCCTTACTGCACTGAATAAATTGAACTCCCTTCAGCTTGCTACATGCTGAATATTCAAGACCAGACTCCAAACACTGTTTCTGTCAGAGCAGCATTGACATTAAAAAATCTCCTCGCTAATATATGAAGTAGCTTCACCTTTCTGTCCTCAGCCACGAATTCCATGTCTCCAAATACTGCAGCTGTGCAGTTTCACGTGAACTACCAGTAGTCTTTCACCCCTGAAGTATCTCTCTGTCACTGCTAGAGGTTGTGTATCATTAAATTACACTTTGGCTTTCTTTTGTGTGTGAAGACCTGTGGATATGCATTATTCAAAAAAAGAAAAAGCTTTTCCAAGACCTAGCTAGGTTTAGCTGACTGGTTGCTCCTCTGGAAAGCAGAGAGGATTTGCATAGTAGCTGTGACTCAAAGCAAGTATTCTCAGTGATGTTGTCTGATGCATTGCATTCAGCAGGCAAAACTAATACAAAACTCTGGTTAACATGAAGTCACAGAGCATTCTTATCATACAGCTTCTAGAATTTCTCTGTTGCCATGGTCTGCAACATGTTTTTCACTCTGTAAATATTTGGCTGTTTGTTTGGTGGTTTTGGGATTTTTTAGCTTTTTTTATTAAATACTTTTGCTGCTTAGGCTGTGTTTAAACTCACTGGAAGTAGGTACTGCCGCAGTGAAGGCAATGGGAACACTTTCTGATACCATGTGAGGAAATTCAGTTTCAGGCCACATGGGTCCTTTCCTGAGTGTGATCTATAATACTGCCTGTGGAGTTATTCCTGCCTGGCAGAAGGACTCCATTAGGACATGGTACTATTACAGGCTACTTTTTACCTTCACTGTGATCTCGAGGGACACTCTTTTATATTCTCTCAGACTTCCTTAGGAAATAATTTACCTTTGCAGAGCTTGTCCTGCTCTTTGGAAGGCAGAGGCTCTTATAATTAAGAATCTGGCTAAGAACAGTTCTGGGGTGTGATATATGCCTCTAGAACACTTTTTTTTTAAAAAGTGTATAGAATATGGTTTCTCTCCCTCTCTTTTTAGAAGCACTTATCATGGTGAATAATTGATATGATCTGGGAGCACATGGCAACTTTTATCTGAAGCCTCCTATTCCAGGTGGAGGTAAGCGTTCTGATGACAGAAGAAGGAATGAAGCATTGAGAAGCTTAATTTGCAACAGATAAAACTGTACAGGTCAGAGAACATACCACATGGGGTAAAAGCAGTTTTGGGGAAGGAAGCAGCCACTGAAAACAATGAATAATTTCCTTTCTGCGCGTCTTTCACTAGGGAGGAAAAATTACAAGCAAAATGCTGAGTGGGATTTGAGCAGTCGTCAGGTCCAGGACCCAGAAGTTCAGGGCTGTATGTCACTGTAGGCAGAAAGAAGTTATCTCTCTATACAGCACAGCTAGCTCTAGGTGATCTGGGTACTTCAGGTACAGCAAGGCATCCTAGAAGTGCCTGAGTTTATTCCTTTCCACACGAGGGAACATAATTTTGACAATGGAACCTAGAAATTGAACCATAAAATGTAATTGTTGAAATGCAGAAATGAGCTTTCCCCAAATTATGTAAATTGGAAATGGGCATGGAGGGAAGCCGATTTTCTACATGACTGAATATACAGTTTCAGGAGACTAAACATGAGGCTTTTGCAGGGTAATGGGACCCTGACAGAAGCCTGTAGTTCATGAACACTGCATTGAACCTTATGGTTCAAATGGCCTTGTTGTCTATGAATCAGCATGTTACAATCTGCTAGGCTTTTTTGTTTGGTTGGTTTTTAAAGTCATGGCAACAATGATGCATCACGTTAGCTTTTATATCTAACACAGCTTCCCAATTGAAAGAGCAAAAAACTTGTCTCCTTTACTAGGGCTTTGCACAGAGATGAAACATGCCAGCAAAGCAGATAAGCAGATGCTTTCATTGAAGTCCCAAGGCTGTGGAAGGATTACCTCTCTCTACCTAAGTCAAACACACTGCAGTGAAATACAGGTTCTTCGTATAAATACTGAAGTGTAAACTAAGGGCTTCTCTCGTGTGCAAAAGCCTGAGAGCAAAGCTAACTTTGCTCCATTCAGTGAACGAGGGTTCCTTAAGGATATCTTCTTACAGTACTAAACTAAAATTCTCTGGACCCCTTCCATGGAAGTGGTGACAGCCAGAACCCCATATCCCAGGTAATACTCTACTATCTGGTGAAACAGGTGAGCTGCATGTTGGGAGTGGTCCTTGGCTTATACTATCTCCCACACTACACCTGGGAGCTGTGAGAAAAAGTGCAAACCAGCCAATGCCAAATACATTCCAGAGATGCTTCTACTGTTTAAGAGTAAATATGATTTCTGTTCCTGTGCCTGTGGACACTCTTCAGTGTCATTTCACTTTCTAGAAGAGAGGTCTATTATGAGTTCTTTTTTTATGACTTCATAAATGTGTGTTTTTAAGAGAGGCTGGTGTTACACACAACATCTACAGCGAAATTTGTAACATAATTTTTTTTCCTTGCTGGCTATTGAAATGGTTTAATACTTTCTCCAATGCCCAGCTCTTAGGCTGAACTTTTTTGAATGTGCAAACAGATATAGCAACAGAAGTAGATGTTTTTGTTAGCAAACAGGCTACCACTTCTTGCAGACAGTTTTTGAAAGGCATTTTATAGTGCTCGTGATTAAATGGATGGATATACACAGTGGGATAGCTTCTTTTTCCTAACAAAGCTAACCCATGGATCGTTTTCAGATGATTGTGTTTGTTTTTTCCACACTGTTTTGGCTTCCATAGAGATCTGCTTTAGAAGAGAACTAGGATTAAGTACAATTAAGAACTGATCTAACATTTCCTAGTAATAGGTATAGAGAAAACAGGTGAACCTTGAGAAAAGCTAAAGATGAATTGTAGTGAAATACACGCTTTATCCATTAGATTCACAGGAATGTACATATGTTAAAGTAGTCTCAGGAGGGCTGTTATTCCTTGCTAGCAGCAACATCATGCCGTGAATTACAAATAAAAACATACGTGGTTCATGTAGTGCTGTTGTACATATAATACCAATCTTTCTCTGGAAACACCTAGAAAAAATACCATTCCATTAATTTCACTAAGGCCGATATACCAGTCAGGGGATCGTTTGGAAACAGTAAAAAGCATACAACTGAAATTGTTGAATTTGGTTTGATTCACCTCATCCAGTACCTCCCACCTTATCTTATGGTAAAACTTGATAAAGATCAGGACTGTGCATTTTAATTAAAATAAACAGATCCATGTAGCTAGAGGAACTGCATTTTTTGTAGTTCCAAAGAGCTACCAATTCTTCTAGACTAGGTTTATAAATGCAGTAATCAGAAGCCCAATTAATGTTAGGTGATCATCCCTTTAAAAAACTTGGGTTTGGGCCTCTCTATGGAAATCCCATCATGAATTGGATGCATTCAGATAGGTCCAAATGCTCCAGTCCAACATACACACTCGACTGGTTCGAGGCTGGTAGCCAATATCACTTTAGCACGGTGCACAAAAGTACCATTTTATTTTGAGATCAGCCAAAAGAGTGGTCCACAAATCCCTGAGGCATGTGACAAATGTCTAAAGCATTCATGCAAGGGGAGAAAGTCTTCTGTCAGATGACTTAAAATCATCAAATCACAGTCTGATAGTCGGAAAACCTCTGCGCTAGTCTTTCTAAGCAGTAAGTGAGAACTTCCTGTTCTCTCCATGTTTCCCTGGGTCAAAAAAGGGACAACTGTCACAGGAGTAGAGTTTTTGACACCCATGCATGTAGGTACATGTAATACAATGATAGCTTTGGTCATAGAGAGTTAACAGGTGGGGTCCAAATATTGTAGTAGAATAAATCTCATTGGTAAGTTGTGAGCATGCATGCAATTGTGGGCAGGATTGAAGCCAAAGATGGGAAAAAGGCTTGATTTCAGTGATCTTGCTGTGGTTGCATACAGTGTAACAGCAAAAACAATTTAGACCATGGAAGGTAAGGGGTTTTATTGACAAGGTAGATCATGTTGTACAGTTCCCATGTGGTCCTATAAGCACACCATCAGCCAGCTAACCCAGCTAGCAGCAAGTGTAACTCAGATGGATTTAATGAGATATATTTAATAAGTACATTCACAATCAAGTTCAAGACACAGGAGTTTTTGTTTTCCCCAGGCTTCTGACAAAGCCTGTGACCAGCTGTGAAAGTTAATTGTGTGTTATGTTGTAAATGTCTGGGGCTGGCAGAGAACCTTTATCCTATGGTATATTGTTGTCCCTTGGCAGTAACACGGAAGGAAGGAAGGAAGGTTGAATTTCATTGTCCCCTGGTTTGATGTATAACTAGTATGGCAATGTGTTGGGACATGTTTTTATGTTGCAATGAGTTCTAGATGTGCTCTTTTAAAATTTTGACTTTTTGCTTCCATAAAGTGGAATACAGACTCTCGAGGGTTCATTTTTCTTTAGCCCAGGTAAACTCTGCAAGAGTGCTTGCCTAGTTTGCCTCTGCAGCAAACACTGAAGGAAATTTTCTGTATTGTTTTATATCCTTACAGGGCTTTGTTTTTCTCATCCAAGACATCACTTGGTGTTTTTTCCTGCTTTGCTTTCTCACAACTTACCATCCTTTTATTAATTATACTTTACCATCCCTTTATTAATGCCACTGTTATACACATCTACTCCAGTTGCGTGGCTGGCGGCTTTTGCATTCTAAGCCATCCTATTTGGCTTTTACTGATTGAGTTATTTGAAATCATAGCAGTCATTTTGAGTGGTCTGTTCCAACAGCAATTATGATAATAAAACTATTTATATCAGTCAGATGATTTGTAAAGTCTTCTTTTCTTTGGCTTTGTGAAAAGTCTCTGCTGCAGCTTCCTGGGGACTACACAATCACATGAAAACCAGAAAGCAGCTGAATTTTTTTTCATGGGGTTTATATTAAAAAAATGCTTGTGCATTCCTTATCTCATGGTGGGTTATGGGTTTGTTCCTTTGCTCCTGCAAACTCATAGATTGGCATGTCTTACCAGAATGAGTGGCAGTGAATGGATCAGATGGAATAGGCATATTGCAGGATTCATTTCCTCGTGTTTCAGAAGCATCTGTTTTTTCTTTTGTAAAATCAACATTTTATGATCAAACAGCAGAAGGACATAATCTTCTTTTCCTTCTTCCCAACACTCCTAATTGATCAAATTTCTCATGAATGAAAGTTAAATGTTTGCAAAATAGTAATTACTATAGTTTGATTTGAAAGCTAAATACCAATTGAATTGCATGCTCTTAAGTGAGGAATTTTAAGATATTTTTCTTCTGAAGGCCTCTATTTTAACCTGCCCCCTACAGATTGTTTAGGTATCAGCTGAGGGGCTTTACAAAAAGTAAGTTTAAAGTTATTAAAGGCAGAATGAATCAGACTCACCAAACTCACAGTTGCATGATTTGTAATACAATAGAATTATAGAATTGTTTAGGTTGGAAAAGACAATTGAGTCCAACCATCAAGCTACTATTGACAAGGCCACCACTTATGGCCCACATCTACATGTATTTTAAATATCCTCAGGGATGGTAACTCTACCACTTCCCTGTGAAGCATGTTCCATTGCCTGACCACCCTTTTGGTAAAGAAGTTTTTCTTGACATCCAGTCTAAACCTCCCCTTGCACAGCTTGAGGCAATTTCCTGTTGCTCTATCATTACCTGGGAGAAGAGACTGACTCCCACCAGGCTACAACCTCCTCTCAGAAAGTTGTAGAGGGTGATAACACACCCCTCGAGCCTCCTTTTCTCCAGGCCGAACAACCCCCAGCTCCCTCAGCTGCTCCTTATAAGACCTGTGCTCCAGACCATTCACCAGCTTTTTTGCTCTTCTTTGGATACAGTTTTGTTAATCTTAAAAAACCCCCAAAAAACCAGCAGGCTGTCTGGTAGCATTTTGAACCTAAGATGACCAGCCATCAGTTTGATCTAAAGTGGTTCCTCTTTGACTTGTGGTTTGTTTGTCTGGCTTTGGCTCTTCTGTCTGCTTGGCCTCTACAAACTTGCTGAAGCTGTGCTCTTGCTCGGGGCACCGCTAGAGCTGAGCTCAGGGGTTCCATGCAAAGGATGTTGCTCCTTGGTGTAACTTGGTTTCCAGATGTGTTTAATTAAGCTGGTAAGGCTTTAGGAAAAAAATAGAGAGAAGGCACCTGCAAGAAGCAGGATCTCTGCCTGGAAGTGACAGAAGTTTATAGGGTGTGGGCACTTCAGTTCAAATGGATCCCTTCGGCATGATAATAGATGCATTGGGCTGACATCACCAGCACTGTGGGCACCTTGGTACCCCTCTACAGTCCAAGTCCTGCAGGAAGCTCTACTGTACTCTCAGGTGTAAACCTGCTGTGGAATGGGACCTGCTTGTTAGGCAAGTGACCTGTTGCTGATAAGGGGATGCCTTGTGGCTGCTGGCTCCTAGACTGGGAAAGCAATTCATCTTCAGCTACCGGTGAGGGTAATAAAAATCAGACCGTGTAAGGCTGATAAATTACTCATTTAAAAGTTACACTGATAGTCTAGTCCTAATAAACTTTTGCAATTCTCATCCACTGTGATGCTGCTGCTTTCCTATAGGAGGCTGACAGAAAGAAAACACTTCACTTGGGGAAAATCATCCTCTCACATTAATTCAAATCAACACTTCACCGCAGATACCTTTTAGTGTTTTCAAGTAAAAAATATTATTGGATTGTGTATTTCCTGTGACTGGTTTCACTTTTGCCGGTTGGCACGCCCTCAATTCTTCTCTGAGCACATCCACAGCTGCATCCTGACACATGTGTACATAAGATATTTTCCCTTTTTCTGTGTGTTCTTTTTTTTCCTGTTCTAAATATTTGCAGTTGATAATTTCCCAGATTCCTTCCCAGAGCACTCTAGTTGATCAGCTTCTGCTGTCCCTTCCTGGCAATGACTGGTTCAGCCCACGTTCTGCATTCTGCATATCTGCCCTGTGGAAGTGCCAATTCTTCTTAAGCATCACAGCAGGTACCTTGAAAGGATCATTATCTCCACTGGATAGGGACCAAGCACTTTACAGAGCTGCTTATCCTTGATGTCCACCTGGAAGCTTTTACCAATACTGGGCATGCTCAAATTCTTGTACGTAGAGAGAGCTTTTGCAAAATCACATCTGCACTGGCTGTGGACATAACCTTGATCAGGGTTCAGCCTGCACACCTGATTGCCTCAGCTTCTTAGTTATAAAGTAGAAATCCCATGCTTATCAGGTAGTTTGGAGTAAGTGTGTTCTAAATTATGAGCTGGCATAAAATGCTGAGTAATTTGTATGGTTGCAAAGAATTTTATCTCCAAATTAGCTTTAGAAACAACTCTGAGCTAAGCTGAAACTGGAAAAAAAAAAACATTTTGGAGAATTCTGCTGCTTAAATCATGGGAAATATATGAATACATACCATCAAGAAATTACAGAATTGTTGTTTAATATAATAGCACTATGACTGTAGTTAACACCCATAGGATAAACTACGAAGTGTTGTTAAAATTGAATCATCAAGGAGAAAAAGATCATCCATTTTACATACTAATGAGGTCTTCCAAATAGAACCTTACATAACCTTTGCTCAGTAGGTACCTAACCTGCAAAACATACTTGTTCATTCAGTGCTCACAATACTGGATAAATATTATAAATGAGCAAATATTACAGTATATACCATAGAAAAATGCATTTCCTCCATTTATTTCCTGTTACTAGATCTTTTCACAAAATTGCAAGTCCCAGAATGAAAGGTCAAATACTATGAAATAAAGATGTCATTAATATTCCAAAAGATTTCTCTCTGGAGTTACAGCTTCAGTGTGGGTTTCTGATAAATTCCATAAATGGAATGACTTTTATTTTGGTGCTCTGCTTCCTGTATTAAATGAGGGAAGAAGAGGAGTCACCATAACAACTGTTCTACGACCAAGAAAAGCATCATTTTCTTAGAGCAGTACATCTATCATATAAATATATCTATAAATATATATTTGGGGTGTATTGTCTAAGATTGACAGCAATTACATCACTGTTGGCACAATTAAATGAAGAAGCACACCAACACCCTGTGTCCTAGCGCCCACAGGGCCATAATTTCTCCTCTTTATTTTCCTCACCTTATTTAACCAGGTATATTCAGCAATATTTTCACATGGCACCACATAGTTCTAATGTTTCTATTTTTTCCTAGTGCAAAAACCTAAAAAAATATATTCCATGGCACTGAAACAGTTTAGCAGAGAGCAGGATCAGTTTCTCTTGTTCCAAGTGGACCTGGATTGCTCGGGCTATTTGCCTATGTGGTAGAGCTGTCCTACTGACCTGGCATTTTAGGTAGGTGACTAGTCTTAGAGGATGCCAAGGCCTGGAGCTTTGCTGTAATGCTAGTGTTTAATATTTCTACTGAGCTTCTTGTGTTAAAAGGGTCTACCTCGTTATCAAGATCAGTTCTTTCCTCCCATTATAAAGAAAACAACATTTGATACAAACGAGAAAGCAATCTAATCACAGTTGGAGTACTCCCTAGCTCATTCTAAAGTTTAAGTGTAGCTGGATAAAATAATTACAACACAGCAGTGTTGGTAAACAAAAATAATTTACATATAATGTCTCACTCCATACATCCAAAGAGCTCTCTTAATCCCAGGTGGCATTTTTAGTCACAAGATTATGCATGTAATAACAATAGACCTTTTTATCCCTCAAGTCTTCCATTTAGCCTCTGGAGGCAGATAATATCTCATAGCTTGTCAGCATGACAAGGAAAATGCTCTAATCAAACACTCCTGTGGACCATTATAGCACATAATAACAGGGGCTTTTGATGGCTTTATCAGACATGCATTGGAAGGTTCCCTTTCAAAAGACAAACAAATTACTTTGTTTTAATGCAAGGCTTTGGGGTATACATACATTAAGAAGGATAGAAACTGAGAGACAAAATGGAGGGATGAAACTATTATGTCTGCAGTGACACAGAATAATGTGGTTTATAAGATATTATGTTTAAATTGAAATGCTCTCATCAGTGAAATTTTCAGCCTGATTTCCTGGGTCTGCCCTGGGAGCTGGTAGTGTGCAAAAATTTGCAAATTGTATTATAACCTTTGAAGTTTAAAAGCTGTCCAGAGCTGCCCCACTTCAGGGGTGATTTTGTCAGGACTTGAAAGAATGAAATCAAGCCAGCGTGGAGGAAGCTGGTGTGCCAGATCCCTGCAAGGGAAGCCTGAGGGACCACACGGAGCATTGTGGGTCGCTTTCAAGCCTTCCTATAGAAGAAATAGCTGTGTAGGGTGTTAGATTGTCTAGCTGAGCTGTCTCTAGCTGGAGAGGGCATCTGAGGAGTTCCTGCGGTCTCTGAGAATCTGTCATGGACACGAGCAAATTTGCACGTGGACTTTGTACATGCTATTGTTTTGCTTACAGGTGAAGGAAGCAGAATGTGGACTGTGCTGTGAGCACGGCTGGGATGTGGAAGAGCATACATAATTTTGCAAAGGACTGAAATTATGCCAGGTCGAAGCCTGAGCTTATGAACACTGTGTTGTTAAGCTTTTGGAAGACCCTGTCCTCACTATTTTAAAGGATTTCTTAAAGTATATGTGTCTTTTCAGTCTCTACTGTCCTTCAAACAGCTTCTCTGTATTTTCCTATACAAGGAAATGGTGCTATAGTTCTTTAACCTTATGATATAACAACATATTTTAGGATGATCAATACACTCTTGGTTTTGGTACCTCTTTGGTTTCTCAAAAACTAGTTGAGGCTAGATGGGACCTCTGGAGACTGTCAAATCCAAACCAGTTGCTTAAACATGATCAGCTAGATCAAGTGCCCAAGGTGGTTTTGGATTGGACTTTGGATATTTCCAAGGATGGAGGCTTCACAGCCTCTCCCTTGAAGAGTTTGGCTATAAACATCCAGTTCATTACAGCTTGTCTTCCTGCACAAAAGTGTAACTTTTCCTATGCTGCCAAGTGCTGATTTTTTTTTAATCTGCACATAAAAATATTACAGACAACCATTGTTTTCAGCTCAACAGCACACGGTTGGTTTATTAAGAATCAGAGACAACCACTTGCCAGGGGCTGGGTAGTGGTGTTCTTGTTACAGTCCAGACCACTAGAAAAATTGCTAGCCAACTTTCCCAGAGCTCAACCACAACTCAAGCGTGTCTGTGAAGAAGCTAAGAGCAATACCCTGAAACTCTGGCATGTGTTAAAGTATCTTATACAGATCTGAGAATTCCGCTTCCAAATATGTCACAAGAGACCAGGTTAATACTGCAGAATGGGTGCACCTGCTCTGGAATCTTACAGGCAATGTGCAAATGGTACTTTATTTGTATGTCACAAGCTTAGCATGCACATAGTTTTAATAAATCCCTTTAAGGCAGCGTAGATAACTTTTTAGAAATTCATTTAACATAAGTCCTCATAAATAATTTCTACACATTATACAGTATCTCAAAGACTGTATGCTGTCTGAGCAGATACCAAAATTCTGGGACAGCCTACCAGCTGGTGCAGGTGTGGAGGCAATGACAAGGTTGGTGCCACAGCAAAGATGCCAGACTCTACATTTATTAAGCATGCCCAGCAGGTGGATTAATTCACAATTAAGCAACCATCTCTTAGAAATCTATTCACCTTCTCCTCTGAGCTGAGGTGTAGGCATGATGACCCAGGAAAGAAAAGTGATGGCTTCAACAAGTACAAATGCAATCTTGAAGAACTTCATTAAATGGGGAAGGTGTTATTCATTCCATTCACACAAGGCAATATTCACACTGTAATGAAAACAGTAATAATAAGCCATTGTATTCAACAGGACAAGCTAGTCAAAAAAATACTCTCTCTATATCACATTTTGACACTTCTGGAAACATAAATTGGTTATGATTAACTCTAGAAGTGTTGCCTTGTCTTTTGCGAAATAGATGAGTGGATTTAGGAATTCATCCAGCAAAAAGGCAGCCAAGGGCTTTGCTACTGCCAACAAATACTTCACAATTTCCTCCACATCACTCTCACACTTGACCTCACCTCTGAACTGCAACGAGGTCTCGTGCTCCCCCTGCCTCTCAGTTTTTTAAGGTATTTTACTTGACAGATACTCTCTAGAAACTTGCCAGAATTTTACTTGCCAGAAACTCTCTAGGTTTGTTAGATTTCGTTTGCTTGTTCCTGAAATATTAACAAGTGCTGTCCAGGGATGAAATTAAAACCAGCAGACTGATTTCTGTTGCAGAGGAAAACAGAGCTGTGCCTCTTGGCACAGCAGACAGAAGTGAGCTTGCAGGGGCAGACTGTGACAAGATCTGCTCCGTGGACTGCTCTGCCTGCAGCTTGGTGCTGTGGTTGGGATAAAACCCACTAGCAGGGTGTCCTGAAACCAAACAATGCCTCAAAGAAGTTAAAAGCAGAGGCAATTGAATAGCTAGCTTTTTAATTTTTTTTTTTTTTAATTATTAAATGTGTAAGGCTAATACTACAACTGGAACAGAGAAACAATACTCTGACTTCTTTAATCATGACTCTGGCAGAACACGAAGACAAAAACTCACAGTTTGGCTCATTGTCACATATTTCTCTCTTTAAATAAAGAGAATCTTTAAAGAATCATATCTAAACCCTGTATCAGATTCAAGCACAGTCAGTGATACTCTGGAAGGATCCCTTCTCCAAGAATACCATTTCTTCAGCACTCATGGCTTAAGTCGTTTGCCACACCTGATGCCCAACTTCAATTTTTTCCATTATTTTATTTACCATTATCACTAATAAATATGCTTCAATCTTTTTTTTCCCCGCTGCCCATGAATTATTCTAACGTAAAATACCGATTCTAAATCCTGGTGTTTCCTATCCTGCTGCACAAGAAATGTAAGTTATTCACATTCACCTCTGCAAATGTGACCTATGCCAAGGGAAGAAAAGTTGTGATTTTCCCCAACTGTGATTGCACTACTTCAATTCTGTCAATAACACTTTCTTCTCCAAGGTAGTTAGCCACTGATAGACAAGGGAGCCATTGATAGACAATCTGATTTTTTCATGGCAACCTGTGGTTTTTAATCTTTCTGCTCATGCCAACATGACCTCTAGGAGATTTTCACAATGAGTTTCTAATATCTCAAGTTGGGGGCTAATTTTAAAATAACAAAATGATTCTTTTAAAAATAACTGATATGTAGGAAACCCTAATACAATAGATTTGATAGAGACAAACATATAAGGATGAAAAGGAAAATTCTGTTAACAGCATTCGCTTTTGTAGATTTTGTCAGCATCCATGTTTCCCAGGGAAACACTACTGTTAAGTGCAGGAATTCATAATTTTCTGAAATTTCTGTGATAAATATGACAATTGACACTTTAGGAATATGTTTTACCAAACCCAGAGGAGCTATTTTTGTCCTGAAATAGACCACGCAACCAGTAAAATTTTATGGCTTCTAGTCATGAATTTATTTTTCACCTTCTCCTTCAGGGACAACAAATATGGCCTTATTACCAAGAGGAGCAGCCTTTCCTTGGTGTGACAGATAAAGAATTTAATCATTTGCCTTAGGCTTTGTCAAATATTCTTTACTGCTGTGTTGACAATGAAATGTCGTTTAGGTCCTCAGAGTACTAATTTTATTTTACTTATTTGTTTGGATTGGTAAAGAATGACAAAAGAAATAACTTGTTTTTAGACTTAAACATCAAGTTAAGCAAATAAATTACTCTTGTGTCATTGGGGGAGGAACTGTTTCCAGGATGCTTGCATGTCAACAGATGAGAAGGGGACAGAAATGAAGGTAACAGGGCCCAGCAATTTTCTCATTGAAAAGGTCACATTCATAATTCTTTCACTACAGAGAAATACTTGCACTTCTCAAAGCCGAAATGGGCACCCAGCTCCTTTAATCAGTGCTTCATGGGCAGCAGCACAGGGACTGGTCTGTGAGGCTGGAACTTGCCTCAGCTCTGTCTCCCAGTCCTTGCTATCCATCAATATGCGCAGGTAAAAGAAATAGTGAAACACCTCTGGAATAGCGGATACACAAGTGATGTATTTTGATTCCCAAGAGATGTGTATGAGCTGCCGCGCTGGCCTGCTGAGGAGGCTGGCACTGAATCAGACCCCACGGCCTGTTGTGCTCCTCCCAGCATTTTCCTCCTTCCCCTCTCCTACTCTGGTGTTGGAGGTAAGGTAGAGTTTGCCAGCTTCTTGGGTGTTTGAACGTCTAACACCTGTATATTTTAAACTTACGCAAAATACATCATAAGTACACAAATATTGGGCTGTATCTTCAGTCTGAGTTGAGTTTCCTGCTAGAAAGAGTGTTTCACTTGGCTGTTTCTGTGGTTATTTGGGATGAAAGAGTTCATTGGGAGAGAGAGCTGCTTCAAAAGGCACAAAGTAACTCCTCTGGGAGCACTGCTATCTGAAATAGACTCAAAAGAGAACAACAGATCCTATTCAAGCAGGCTCTGGGCTCAGGGTCAGACATAAACCATAGCTTTAGACCAAACCAGAGCACTGAGTCGGAACATGGCCAGGTCCAGGAAAAAAGAATTGGCTACAAATTTAGACCTGAGCATCATAGCTCAGAGCCTGTTTGAATGCATGCTTCAGTCCTCATTATGTGTTGCATTCTGACCAAGCAGGATAGAAGCAAGTGGCTGCCGGCTGCTGCTGAGCACTCTGGGTCGTATTCTGGCAGGGGGATGGTGGCAGCAGTGGGGGCCCTCCATGCACAGGGCCCTGTTAATTCGGACACATGAGCAAATGGAGGGATACCACTTTTGGGATGGGGAGCCCTTGACGCAGAGGTGGCTGGAGGCTATGCTGAGGGAGTGCCACAGGAGGTATTGCTGTCTTTGCTTTGGTCCCATACCCCCCCAACCCATCTGCTACAAGTTGCTTCTGGAAATTAGAGAGTGAACCAGGTGAAGCTTTTGGCTCCTTTGGTATGGCCAGTCTTAAGTGCTGAAACACAAAGGCATCGTTTAGTATATAAATGCTAAATATCAGCGCTGGTATTACGAAGAAGATAAGCCAGAGTCTAGCGCACAGGCTGTGAAACACCCTCTTGCACTGCTTTTATGGCTTGGGGGATTCTGAGTCTCAGAAGTTGCTCCTCTGCCAGCCTTTCTTGGTGGCCTCCTTCCCATGAGAATTGAAAGAGAGCTGTGCTCTAGCTATCTGTAACTGCACCAGGATCTGGTGGGAGCCCTGGCCAACCAGTATAAGTCAAAAAAAAAGGCTTGGCAGGCTCAGCTCAGTACTGGCTGCTGCCCCCAGAGTGATCTCACAGGGAGTACTGCTCCCAGAAAAGATGGGATGCATTTTCACACAATCTGATTTTCCCAAAGAGCTACAATCTCAGTCTCCTTGGCAATGTGAATTATTGGGGTAAGAGGGATGGTGCAGGTGGACAAACACTTCTGTCATTTAAAGTGCACTTGAAATTCTTCAAAAGATAGTAATAGCTCTTTCTTTTCTGTTTTAGAAAGACAAGATACCATTTTGTAGCTGATAGAAGAGCAAACTGGATGGGATATTTTTTACCAGAATTGTTGTTAGTTAAGCTAGTCCTTATTTCTGCCAGTGGAAGATTTTAACTAAGGTAGAAGCCTTGGGGCTAACCTCAACATCCAGATCTGATTTGTCAGAGAGTGATAGTGATGCCTCCTTCCAAATGCAGTTTTAGATCTATAGATGAATAGCGTTATGAAAGAGGATGGTGCTGCACAGACACTGCATGAATTACTACATACTCATGACTGTGTCTACCATTTTGTGGAAGTCCAGGGAAGTGCCTCAGGGAATGAAGAATGAGACATGGCTTGTAGCACAGCAAAACTGAAAAACGAAGTTCCAGGAGAGTCATCCTCAGCAAACCCTTTTCAGAGATTACAGCTGAGGTAACAGCAGCAATTGGTAAACAGGCATTAATCAAGCTAGCAGATTTCTCTTAGTGAGAGTAATTAGCTACTCTGCCAGCTCCTAGTCTGCTCTGGAGGGTTGATTGGCTGGTAGAAAATTTTCATGGCAGACACATGAATGTACACACCCGTACACAGATCCTGACCAGATTATAAATTAGCTTCACCATGGAAGCTTCCATGCATAAAGGCTATTTTGAGAAAGAGAAGTGCTCTGTACAAAGCCACTTAGTGTGATGTCTAGTTCTGTGGATGGCAATGGGACATTTTCTATTTATTTTTATGAAGCTAGGATTTTTACCATCAGTTTTACTCACATGTATTCTCTCTCCACAAGCTTAATCTTCAGGGGGTTTGAACATCTGTCAGACTGAAGTGGCAGAAGGAGATGGGCTGGTTTTTGTTCAGTGAACATATTTTGGAATCCAATAACGGATTCAGCTGCTAAAGCCTGAATTATCCTGACAGCAGATACACTTGGCTAACCACAGCTGAAACAAGGGCTAACTCTTAATTTTTGAGTCTGATCTGCTGCCCACTTGTAACACAGGGAAAACTCATGGGAAAGTAAACTTCCTCCATAAATGGAGTTACTCATAGATACCTCTACTTGACTAATCCCTCGCTTTATTCCATCCTAAAGCATACTCCTATGCTAAACTGCAAATGAAGAATCCCTCTAATAGAGTGGGTTGGCAGCCTGGGACTAAATAAACATGGAAGCATCAAAAGGAAGGTAAAAGAGAGTGAAAAGACAAATATTTACCTTCTGCAGGGTACATTCACAAAGAATAATGCTTCTGAAAAGCAAGTAACAATTCTGAGTTCTTGAGCAAGTTGATGAAAGAGAGGTCATATTTCCAGAGGTCCAATGCTGAGTACTCGGGAATTCTGCATCTGGGATCTGAAAAGTGAGGCATTCAAAATTCTTAGTCACCCAACAGAAATATTGGCTGATATTCTTGGATTTGGTAACATCCCTAATTTTCAAACCTTCAGCTGGATTTATTTTTTAAACAGTTTCTTCTCAGTTCAAGTGTTCCTCTTCTAATTTCTTGATCTCCTCCTCTCTTGGCTTCTCTAGTTAAAGAAAAAGATAGATAAATAGCAAACTTGAGGGAGCTCATTTCACATGCAAGAAAACACAGTTTTTTCAGCAACTTCTGCGTGTTTCTCTCTTTCATTTGCTACTGCTGTTGTTTAAGTGCTGGCATGAGCAACCCATGTAGCTGGAGGAGGAGGTGTGTATGGTGCAATCTCTGATGCTTGTGTGAGATTATAAAGGCAGCACATAACTCTATGGAGGTGCCTCTTATTGTAGAGAGCCAGTAATGTGCAAAATGCTGTTTCCCAGCTGTTCCTCTCATGTATCAAAGAGGTTACAATTAAATTACTGAAATCCAAGGCCATACAAGACTTCCACCTCTCTTGTAATCAGCAGCTTATATATGTATGTGAATCAGACAGTAGCGAAGTCAAAGGTCTGAGTCTTGCAAAACAAAGCTATTCAAGGATGTTAAATCTTCACAAGACTGAAACATGACTGGAAAACCAAATGGATAATAGAGTCTGTGTTAACCAGTAATTTCTGCTGGAAGGATTTTTAACTCATCAAAGTAGAGGAAATGAGCTGCATTAGTGTTTTATACAAACTATTAGGCATGTCTGAGCTTTCAATTAAATAGACTAGAAGAAGGATCAAGTGCCGATTTCATTAGAGTCTTTCATTTGTTGTTTACCTTAAGGGTATGTATATAATTTGTGGGCTTTTTATTTACAATCAAAAATATAATAATAAAACTTTTAGCTACTTCCTTGTGAGAAGCAAATATTGCATAGCAAGCCCTGTCCTCTTCAATATTTGTGCAGATTGGTAAGGCAGGGATTCACGTGTACGTCTCTAACACTGCAGATGTGTATATACAACATGCATATAGATTTCATATCCTATAAAAGCATGAAGAGAAGACAGGCTTTCTGGGGTATGTCAGAATCATTAGGAGAACCAATTGACCCAGAATTTGAGACAAGTGTTTGTGGCACAGTGTTGTGCAGCGAGAGATGCCAAATCCAGCCCTAAATAAACCTGTTGAGGCACCAGCTGTGCCTAACTGTGTTAAAGGGCATTGCACCAAATGTGAAGATGCAGGACCAGTTTATGCATGGCTCATCTGGCTATTCTGCTTCTCCAAGCTGAATTTAATGAGATATTTGTTCAGTTTAGAGCTCTTCATTTCTGGCTTTTTGAATACAGTTTGCTTTCTGTATAGTGGCACAATGTGACCAGAGGGACAGCGTCTTGCTTTCTCTCTATGTATCTCTCCTACTGCATAAAGACTGGGACACCTACTGGGAATGATCAGTGTGTTCATGAACTTTTCTTCCCATGATGAACTCCAAATTCTGCTTTACTACTTCCATTAGCTATTGGCAAAATTGCTGTTACTGTCTCGTCTGACTATTTGCAAAATAAGGACGCTGTTTGTCGTAGAACAAAAGTAAGTGCCACATCTGGAGATAGGGAGCAAGTTCAGATGCTTGGTTTAGTATTACTGAGGCAATATTTATTTGGAGGAATCAATACATTTTGTTAGATCAGCTGATGAAAGTGGGAAAAGAATTACATAATTCAAAATATAAAAGTTAGGAGCCTTTCTGCTCATCCTAGACATTATTTGTGTTAGTCTAGAACCCCAGTTTACAAAGAGTTTGTATACTAACTGTAGCCTTTGTGTTTCTTTCTGGCTGTATAAGATAAGAGCTTAGCTTGTTTGCGCATAAATGTGTCCACGTGGAGCAGACACTCTTAAAATCGGAGAGGAAACATCATGGAAACAGTGAATACACTGACCTTTAAATTTCCTGTGTGGAAATGATTAACACTTTATTTTATATTACTTTATTAGGAAGTAGTAAAGAAGGGCTAAAACTCTAGGGCTTTTCTAATAACTCTGCTAGCTATAACACTGCTGACAGCAAGGCACATCTGCTGATTATACTGTTTTGAGTGCTCGCTCCTTTCACCTCTTGCTCCTGTCCACACTCTCATTTTGGCATCTGTAATTAACTGTGGCCCTCAATAATAGCTACCATCTCCCAAGCCTACCTTCTTTCCAGGGTTTCAGTAGCAGTATCCTCAAATCTAGTAATGAAGAAAACTTGTTCCTGTAATAAGTCACAGATAATTACTCGGCACAGAGAAAGGAAGAAAACAATCAGAAAAAATTAAAAGGCAAACACTCAAAAAATGAAAGAATAGCCTGTGTCCAGCATCTCAGTGAGGAGGTCTGGAAGCATAGAAGGAGGGTGTTGGGTCAATGTTATCTGTGTAACAGTGGCACCATTCCCATGCAATAAACCACAGCCTGTGCTCTATGCCTCATCTATCGTTGCATAAGACATGCTGCTAATTTTTAAGGATTGAGTAATGAGAACAACTCCTACATGTGCACACCCCCTGCACAGGCACACTTGAAAGGCAGGAGCATCTCTTCTCCATAACTGCCCCGGAGGTTCTTCTTTTTAAAGAACCACCCCATGGGACGTGTGGCAGTCCCAGCTGCTGCTGTGAATGCCCCATGGGATACAGCGCCTGAAGGGTCAGCTCCCGGTCACACAGAAGCCTCTTAGTAATGCACAGAGAGAAAAGGAAATGGATGGAAGTGAGTGACAAAGCACAAACCCCATCCTAAATGCATACATGGCACTGAGGGTTCCTGCTGCACCAGGGTACCTTCGTGAAAATCCTTCCTGGCCCAAGCTTTGGGAAGTCTGACAGAGGCTGAGGGAGCTGCTGTAGCTCCACAAATCGTGCGGTGCCAAATGCGTGGGGGAGGACCTTTGGCAGCAAACCCTTTACCCGCAGTGGCTGCTGCTTGTCCCTGCAGCTGAGCCCCCTCTGCCGGCACGGCTGGCACAGCTCGCCCAGGGCGGGAGCCAGCACAGCAGGGCAGAGGCCAAGCGGGGCAGAGCTGCTCAGGGGACTCAGCCTTTGGCAGAGACATCTGGCACAGTTTCCTGCAGTATGGGATATCTGTGGCATCAGGGGACCTCCCCATGCTGCAGGGAATCTAAGCTCACCTGGCTTTTGAGACCATACCAGTCTTCAGAGCTGACAGGATTAAAAATGCATAGGATTTAGTCCAATGAGCTTGGCTGCTGCCAAGCATAAATGGGAAAATTCTCACAAACTTCTGGTATTAAACGATGAACAGTCTTCATGTCCCCCTTTTAACAGGACAGTGATCCCTTGGCAATTGTGGCAGATAGACAAAGGCCTCAACATCAGTCTGGGCTCTGTTATAGCTGCAGATGGCTGTGAGTGCAATCAGAAGCATGCTCTGCCCCACTTGTACAGCAAAATCAGTCAGGTTGGGATGTAATCCTAAGGCTGACTACAATGTTTTGATCCAACTTCCCCAAATCAGTGCCATGCAAAGGAAAGTGATGACAGTTACAGAAAAGTAGAACCGTATTTCCTTTGAGGATTCCCTCTTTTCCCTAAGAAATGTCAATTTAATGTTACCATTAAGTCCTGTGACTGGTACAAGTCAAAATGCTAGTGCTCACCGTTATCTTTCTATAACTCAGCAGAAAGCTGCTTATAGAAGTGACAGTGATTCTTGTATGTGAGACAAACACTGATGTCTTGCTAGAGAGGTTTGCATTTTTCAGTCAGAAAAAAAATAATTAAAGGAGACTGGGTATTATTAAAAGGGCATTAGCAAAGTTTTCCCTCTGAAAGCTGACAAAAAAACCCCTGAGAATACAAAGGACAACACAAGGCAAACATCTGTTCAAATAAAGGGAGTTATTTGCAATGCCTTTTGTTGCACTAAAATAATATTCCACCTATAAAAATGAACCACTCTGTTTTTCTTGACACTTTACACTATACCCAGTTCTTCTTAGGATTATGTTTACTGGAAAGTTTTGATTGTGTCATTTCTTTTGACTGCAAGCTAATTTATGGTTCCATGTAATTTAATCACATTTTCTTCAGCCTTCTACTGACAATACAAGTCTGGGACAAAAAAACCCCATCATTCAAAGGAATAACATACCTCCTTAACACAAACTGACATAGGAAGGCAGGCTAGGGTTCAGACAATCCCAGACCTGCTCCATTAAGAGATGACATTTTTAACAACGGGTCTGTCGGACCCCACTGGAAATAATGGGCCCTCATCGTGGCACGAGAGGTGATTATGTTCTGGAAATGTTCCAGTGCCAGCTGTGTTGCTGCATGTTATTTGTAACCTCTGTAATTGCAGCTTTTCAAAACCATTTTTATTTGTAAAGCCGGTATAGAGGACAAAAAACCTCTAAAAACAACCTACCACCATTTGTTCAGAGGAGGAAAAATCAGCATATCAAAGCCTGAATAGTAGTGGCCTGCTTTCTGAATTGCTGGCTTAGACACCCTTCTTCTAACAAACCACCAAACCTTAATGTAATCATTGTTACATGTTTCCCTCTTCGCTCATAGTCCAGTTACTGTTCCTGCTTACAAAGGAATGGATCGACAAGCATGTGCTTAATGCCTGCGAGGGCAATTCCTTCTGAAATATTAAAAGGCTGAGAAGCTGAGCCTGTTCATGAGGGTTGCTTGAGCAGTAAGCAGAGAGTCTTCTGTTTGTCTGGGATTGAACCAAGCAGGAGTCAGAGAAACGAGGCATCTACATTTGCTCCCAGCTAAGCTTTGTGTGTTTTCCCAATTGCACGTGCTTTTAAATATCCTGTTACCATCAGGCTGTGCCGAGAATGAGCCTGAGCAACCACATGAGCTCACTGCCACCAGCTCTGGACCCTTCTGCTCCTTTGGTTAGGTCACTATTGGCACACCTAGTCACCATTCGTCCAAAACAACCCACGGACAGAGGACAATCATTTCCTTTCCTATGTACAGAACAGAGCAAACTTTCGACCTCCACATAAATTCTAATTCTTTCACACTGCTCATCTTGCTTGCCTGGGAACTTAAGGGAAATTCTAGTCCTTGGAGTTGTTTCCTTAGGTCGCAACTGAATGTAGATTTAGAAATTAGTGGGAGAGAGTTACTCTGCCCCCCAAGTTACAAAAATTGCCTACCCGTTATGCAAGTGATGGATTACTAAAGCAGGAATGTGGGTAGTTATATTCCTGGTGGAATAAATAATCTAAGCATGAATCACCTTTTCTCCATTGCTGTATATTCAGAGCAAATACTTTTATATCCAAGATTTCTCAAACCATCCGAGAAAAAAAGTATATAAAAAGAAGTCACATGAGAATGGAAGGAAGTTTGAAGAGCTTTCCTAGGATTTTTAGTTGCCAGGGTAACCATTTTACTCTGTAATCAATATGTTTGGCATGTTTCTATTGCTTTGTGACTGCTCCCATAGACAACATTGAAAGGTGTTTGGGGAAAACACTGGAAGCGAAGACAACTACTAACTTTGGGATAAAATGATTCAGATACGAGAAAAGGAAATAACTTATCCCCCAAATAGTCTTCAGACTATATCTGATTTTCTTGAGAAATAGTGGAGTAATTTTGTTTAATAGGTTTGCAGGATTTGAGAGGATCCTTTGGAGTATATGAGTTTCAGCACAATGCCTACCAAGTTGCACAAAAGCTACGTTTTAAATTTTTTCCCATGTTAAATGCATTGCATTGTACACATTATTCTATGTCAATCAGTGAAGAATTAACTTTTGAGTGAGCACCTCGTAAGTTTAAAAAAACACACAGCAAGCCCACCACCAAGCTGCTTTAGCAAAATAACTGACCGATGTTGCATATTTAAATCTATTATTGATAAGACAATGCAAATATTAGCCACTGATCCAATGCACATTATCAAGAATTTTAGGAGTATCCCTAGTTTCGCAGTGTCTTCTAACCGAGCCTTTCAGAGTGTTTTTGTAAATACGGGTGAGCATTATTCTTAATCTAAAGGCACACATACACTGGCAAAAAGCAATAAAACGATTTCCTGGACTCTTTCACAGCAAAGCAGGACACGGCTTATTGCTACAATTATGGCTTATTGCTTTGTAGACATTTCCACCATGCATGTGTCTGCAGCTGCGTGGAGCAGAAGTTTATGACCCAATCCCTCTTACTCATCTCCTCCTGCCCTGTTTCTCCTCTTTCCTGGAGTGGTGCATCACAAGGCCTACATCAGACATCTGCAATGGAGCTGACCCAGGTCAAGGAGGTTGCATGACCTAAAGCCCTGTGTTTCAGAAGGAAAACAGCAAGGCAGCTTTAATACATTTGCTGTTTTTCAGAACCTCCTCCTACCCCCGCATTCTGAACCCATGAGACATCAAAATGTTAGAATAACTATTTATTCAGTTCGGCCTATTTTTTATTGCAGTCTTTTTCAAACAGAGAATCTTCAAAAACTTCACAGCTCACGATAAAATTAGAAACTGTTTTAAAGAAGTTGCTGCAGAGATGGCAAGATTGCAAGAGAGGAGACATAAGGAGATATGTCAGAGCAGAAAAGGAGGAAGATGTTATTGAAATGAACGTCTGTATGGATGGGCATTTTCCATAGCTACAAGGCAAAGAGAAAGGGGGAAAATGAAAAAAAAAATGAAGTGAGCTATTAATTTTATCCATTGGCATTTACTTAGATCATTAAGCATCCTTCCATTTGTTTCTGGGTTGTATTGTGCAGATATTGTGGTGTCTGCATTTTCCCCATGTGAAAATTTCTCAGTTCAATCAGTTCTTACTGAACCAGTCCGAATTGTCTTTCTCTGAAAATATATCAGAGGTCTTGGTGGTGAATTCAGTGAAAGGTGAGAGACACTTCTGTCATTGATCATGCCCCTGTTAACTGGTGGTGTGATAAAGGCTGTTCTTCCTCCTGGGAAGTGCTGCAAGACAATTCTGAGATATTCAAGTCAGATGTTTGCTTCATCTGTGGCACTTGTGTTCCTTCATCTTACAGTATCTTTAAATAATAACTGTAATTGGTTTTGCTTTCTATTATAATTAAGGACTTGTTTTGTGACCATACCAGTGGAACCAGGAGCTCACGTACCATTGCCTGAGGAAAAATAAGCCTGTGGAGTACAAGCCTGTCATGCCAGAGTCTGTTGCTGCTGATAAAGAAAAGGGAAACATTATTTTTACAAAACAAACTGTAAAGTCTTCCCATCTCTGCTCAGGAAAAAGGATGGACAGCATGTTCACTGTGAGCCACAGGTGATGGTCTCAGTCAGCTCCCTCCAGGCAGGTCAGCACTGCAGCTCCTGGATCTGCCCTGACCCCAGCGTGCACCCAGCTATGTGAAGTAATGGGTAATAGCACAGCTTTTGCAGGGTCTGTTGCAAAATGCACCAGTCCAGACAGCATTGAGACATTTGGCAATTCACCTGTGCTGTCCCCTTGGCTGTGCCATCTACAGCATCAGCAGTACAGAGCTGGCTGTTTCAGGGCTGAGGTGGATGCTCTCACGGTGTTTTCAGATACCACCAGTGTTAGCCTTCGAGCTCTTCCCAAATTACTTTTTTTTCCCCTCCTTAGACCTGTGAGAAGCTCATCCTGCATAAAGAAAACAAGGCAAAACCACTTTTTTATCCTGACACTTGCAAACACAAAAACTTCCAGCCCTTTCCCCGTAATTTTTTTAATGGCATGATAAATCTCCTGGTGTGGAAGCCTCATCTCTTTTTTTTTTTTGCTTCTTCAGGTTGACAACATTGTGCAAAAGCCTGTTCTACCAGCAGGAAGGAGCCATCAGTGTGATGGTACCAATTTTTTCTAGTCTAACCCCTCTTGGCCATTCTTATGGGAAGGATAGTGACGTGGGCAGGGTACATCTTTCCCTCAGAGACACTCCTGATTTCTAATTTCTCTGCTGCACCACATGCTTGTCTAGGCTACACATTAATTATTCAGAAATACATATTAAGCTAGAGTTAGGGTTGAGAATATATACCAGCGTGTTAAGGTAATAAAACCTTACAGGGATGTTATAATTATCCCATAAAGAAACATGACAATTCCAGTGACTTGAGATGAAGCATAAAAGAAATGAAATTGGGTTAGAGATAGGCAAAATGTCTCCATATAACCTTTACGAGGCTCTCTAGTGAGTTTTTGAGAATTAAAAAAAAGAAAAAAAAGATCAGTTTGAAGTAAAATATTTTCTTCATAAGCAAGCAATCATTGCTTTGTGTTCCTGTGTCTTACAAGAACACTATACCTAAACCAGAGTAGCTGATGGTGTTTGAAACCTAATTAGTATTGTTGATTGCAGTGTCTGGGTCAACTCTGTCTTGGTTTACAGTGCTCTTGAGGAACAGGCTGCAACACACTGGAGCTCCAGCGAGGACATGTACATGGCTTTTATTTGGACAGAGCTTTCCCAGACTTGTTGAGAGTGTGCTCTACTTGCTCTCTTCTCGTAGAAGAAATTTCATTGTTCACACTTGACACTTGTTGTGTTATCTGCAGATGTGTCTTAATTGGTTTCAGTTTAAGTGACACCCATATGAGACCTACAAAAAGAAAAATAAAACAAAATTTGATTAAATGTTATGGAAAAATAAGCATAAACCACAGAGATTTGATGAGTAAAGGAAAAAATAAGTCATAGTGGAATATAAGATGGTTTGATTATTTTGGTGCATTTTCATTTCCATGTAGCATTTGAATTCAGTGGTATTGTGATACACCGACTTTACAGCCAGCATTATAACAATATCAAACTCAATCAGACTTCACAGGTTCCAACTTTTCCAAAGGCAGCTTGCAACTCTGAGATGATCTAGTTATCCATGCAACTGCACAGCAACCTGTCTGCACACAAAAGGTGGAGAAATGTCAACAAATACCTGTGGTAATTGCCACTAAATTGGAATTATGGGCTGGTTGGAATGCTACAGTAATGCAGAAGAACATATGTGGGAAAATGAAATGAGGTGACTTAATGAAAACAACTTTTTCTGTGCATGTGTTAATGTACATAGGCATGTGTGCCTGAAGTAATGAACACTGTGTTTGTCTGGAGGAGGAATAGGCCAATGCCAACCTGGTTTTGGTTTAGGTACTTTAGGTACCAGGCAGCAGTCAGCTCAGGTTTAGGTGAGCTCAGAAACCAGCTCAGTTGTAGCCACGGTTTAGCGTCCAAAATGATTTTGTGTTAATTCCCCATTGTGTATTGATTGCCATCTGTTCTCACTGTTGTTTTTTCATGTTTATATTGACCCTTTATTATTCCACATTGCAGTACTCTCATTTATCAGTCATGCCAGGATTAGTGTCTCCACAAGATGCCACTCTCTGGCAGTGCTGTCACTCTGGCTCTGCCCCATTGCCATATGCACATGTGTTGGGTATATAATTTTACTTGTTCTTCAATTAGTTTAGTTCACAGATTGAAGCATCCAGTGGACTCCCTAGTTTATGTGATATATTATATTCCATATATTGTTGTGTATTATCCCATATGATGCAGCAGAAGAGGGCTCATCTTGATTACCCTTCTGATGTTGAATTTCTATGATGGTTTGACTTCTCAGATCAACTGAAACGTGGCAAGGGCATGATGGGTTTTACTTGTGCTCTCCTCATTTATGCTGCAGGTACTATCTTATTTTGCTGCAAGACTAGTCTGGGCTGCTGCACTTGAGACAGTCAGAGCCCTGCCAGGGAGGGAGAGAAGGCAGCAGCAGGGAATGTTTGTGGATCCAGGGCTGGACTACTCAAGGACAGATGCTGCTTCAGGGAGACTGCCACACAGAGGGGCTGGAGACTTATAAGCAGGGCAGGAACTGCAGAAATGCAGCCAGACCTCAAAGGTGATGGAAAGAAAGAAGTTTCCCAAACTGTGTAAAGTTTTTTGCAATTAGGAAGTCAGTAACAGTTTCCAGTCTGTGAAGAAGACTGAAGGAAAGGCCCTAATCTGAAGAACAGAGGGTTGGGATGTGGGGAGGAGAATATTTAATCACAAGATGTTATTTTCTACTCTGTTTCAGATGCAGCTGACTTGGGTTTCCTTGGCTGCAACAGTGACTAAACTCTAGCTTGTCTTTTAGTTAAATGGATCTGCAGAGACTGAAACAGTTTTCACGTGCTCAGCAGAAGGAAAATGTGTAAGGAGATATACCTCACAGCTCTGCCTCACATCGGGTCGCGTCATGTTAATTTGAGGAGTAGGTCCTTTTTCACCTTTTCATATCTAATTCAAATCCACTCTATTATGCTTTTCTTAAAGCAGACAAAATCCAGCCAGGCTTTTAGGACAAAAGCAGCCCTCTGCTCCAGAAACCAGCGTCAGTCCTGGCACTGGCTTTTTCCTTTCTTGGCGGCTTGTGCATACATCTAAGTACTTAAACCATCCTCAGCTCCCTTCTGAGAACCCTTGCAGAGAGAGGAAGTCACTTCGATAAATCATTCTCTGTTTAACAGATGAGGATTCTCTACAAAGCCAGACTTTCTACTGCAATTAAGTGTTAGGGTTGTTGTCCATGCAGTTTATCTCACATCAGTCTTTGTTAGCAACATCCATACTGATCCTTCATGATTTTGAGTCACAAGCGCTACTACTATAGATGCAACCTGTGCCCTTAGGTATTTTAATTATCATCATCTACAGTAGTTACATTTTTTTATAGCACCTCTGCCACCTTCTTGTCACATGTAAATATCAGTGCTGCTTCAAGGATTCAACAGTCTTCTTTTTCCTGCTCTTTCCTTGGTTTGATTTTTTGATCCATCTAAGCATAGTCCAGACTCTTTCTGTTTGTGCTCACAGCCATTGCCTTTAGGACATGACTGTTCTTTGTACGCCTTTAAAAGGGATGTTGTTCGAGCCATCGATCAAAATGCACAGTAAATTGAAAGTATGAATCTCCCTGCTTTTAGATATTATTGTTTGCCCCTGTCTACTTTGCCCTCAGCCATTTCCCTGTACCTTTTAATCTCTGCAAGCTTCATTCTGTTCAGGTGGCACGTCACATCGAGGTGCTAATGAGCTTGCAGCTCAAACAATGACACATATGTTGCTAATATAAATGCTAAGCACACGCGTTTGCATGCAAAGTATGTTTTGAAAAACGGGCTGATTATCATGAAGAGAATCAGGAATGTGCAGATGGCAACTCCATCCTCATCCTGCTCTCGGCGAGTGACCCCTGCTCTGTAGTGCCACGAGAGTCCATTATCCCGGCTTACAACGCTGATACAGCCAGAGTCCCTTCATGCATATGTAGCATCAGAGAATTTTTCCTCCGAGTGTGTCAATATCCCCATCTCCTTCATTTCAGAGGTCACTGCTGCTCAGATAACAGGATTTTTATTTACAGAACATGAATGAAATTTGGCAAATCCTTGCACAGCATCATAAACTCATCGGGTTTAAAGTATTTTCTTTGTGTTGTTTTCAAAGATTGCCAAGGTACTGGGCTTGGTATGAGGCTCCTGCATGCTCATAGCAGGACACAGCACAGTAGGGATCATTTTTCATTAATGCCACTATGCATTTCTAAGACATGGCAGCGTATAATTCCTTCTACATTGTAGCTGAAAAGCAGAAGGACTTGGAACATCTAATCAAATTCTCACGTAAGAAATGTGAGATTTCCCACATTCCCATCCAATTCTTCTGCAGATCTTTCACCTGCAGCATCCTTGCCTTTCTGGCTCACATGCTGCTCTCCCGCCACAGGTGTGTAATATCACAGCAGTACAAGCTCTCTCTCTCTTTCAGCCCTTTTTACTTAAGTATTGTGGCTACCTATCTCCAGTCAGATGTTTGTTTTTTCTCAAGCTTTTGTGTTATCTAAGCCTCGTGTTCCAGTTTTTCCACATAATCCTGACCTCTTGTGTCTGTGAGGATGCTGTCTGCCTTCTCTCACTTGCTACATATCATCTTGCTTGAGATGGTATCTCTACTTCATCTACCAAAATTCACCTTTCTCCTCATCTTGACAGATTTACAATTCCAGGCTCTGAACTCCCATTTTCTTCAAAGTCCAGTGTCTTCAGTCAAAGCTGGAAACAAGAGGGGTGCACCTTCTGCCTATGGTGTTGCCACCCTTCTCCCAGTCCAAATGTGGCAGGATCCAGAAACACACCTCTGTTGCAC
The DNA here is from genome assembly GCA_013398015.1 of Oreocharis arfaki. Lineage (NCBI taxonomy): Eukaryota > Metazoa > Chordata > Aves > Passeriformes > Paramythiidae > Oreocharis > Oreocharis arfaki. Next base: position 775,984 of record VZRR01010834.1, on the reverse strand, counting down.
GTGAGCTTCCAAGAGCTTCCCTGCCCATCTCCAGCCTCCTGGTATCACCTCCCCTTGTAAAATTTGTTATTCACACTCTTTAGCCCCCCACATTACTATTTTTTCCTGTATTCAGCGTGAAAATCTTCTGCACTTTCTTCACCATTTAGCACGCGAGCTCCCAGCCCCATGTGTCTCCCTTGCACGTTCCCATGGCGAGGACGAGGCTGGGCCTTGCCATAGCCTGGGAGAGGTCTTGGCACCAGCACAGCTTCTCCTGTCATCAGAGAGGGGCAGGTGCTGCTCAAGGGGACATTAACACTTCGCACCACAGGTGAAGCTGTGCTGGTGGAGACCCCTCTCTCTGCTCACGTGGGTGCTGGGTGTACGTTTTCTCTGCACTGCCTGTGCTGGTGGGAATGGGTGCACAGACCAGGAGAGCATGTCCAATTTAATTTAAATTTTATACATATTCCCTATAATAATGAGATTGCAGGTACAGGCATAGTAACCATTATGTTATATGAAAATTATATTTCCGTATTTGCCCAGATGAAACATCATACAGATTTCATCTCTCTTTTTTTTTTTTCTCCTGGAAAGGTCTGGAGGAGAATAATTTTTTTAATCTACTTTCAATTACTACAATTGCACAACCATAAAAACCCTACTAAGATAAAAAAAACTTTGGAAACTATTATAGAGCCACTGAAATGAACTCTTAAATTGCTGTGCTACATTTATTACCTAGCTCAGTAGGCTCTCAATGGTTTATTATCATTTTAAACTCAATAAAGAGTGCATCCCTCAAAGGGCAGAAAAGTCTTCATACTGTTATTTTATTGTTTATCAAGTTAATACAAAATCATTTCATAATGAATACACTTTTAGTTTCTAGAATTTTTATATTTTAAAGCAATTTTCTGGGAAAAGAAATGCTGGTGAAACTGAAAATCTCTACTCTTTGACAGTTTCCTCTTATACTATTATTGTTTGGTTGTTTTCTTCCCTAGTGAGATACTGACCTGTAGAAATACTATCCAAGTTACAAGCACATTTAATTTAGGTATTCCCATCACCGTTTCTGTATACTCTGTTTTTAAGTGACTATTGGAAAGATGATGGTTGGTTTGCTGAACATTTAATTTACTAAAAAAACCTGTTTACATTATCTCTCCATAATGAAATCTTTTTAATAGAGTATTTCACTGGATCTGAAATGAAAATTTATTTTACTGAGAAGTAAAGAAAGAGCTCATTTTTGTTTCATTTAAATTCTTTTTTCCCAACCCAGTCTCAGGTGAATTCTGTACTGATGGGTCCATCCTTTACAGTTTTGCTTACAAGAGAAGCTCCAGTGTTTGTAGAGAAAATGTGTGCAGGCACAGTGGTCACACTCTTGTATGAATTGTACAGATGCAATTTTGGGATCCTAGAGTCCACCATCTATTTTCAAGTATTTGGCACATATACATAAACATATATAAACAAAATACTAATACAAGAAACTAATACAAAATGAAACACAAATTCCAAAACACCTCAGTGATTATCCCACTGTCACTAAGTAGAGAACAGTTTAGATTCTGGTAACTGCACTGGGAAGTTTCCAAATCAAGTTTCTGAATCAAATTAATTTGATACCAATTGAGATCACTGTTTTGTGAGAAGTGTTACCCAGTCAGTGGAAAATGGTTTAGTCTGGTTGTCGGTGTCAGGACGTACATGCAAAGATGGGCAGGTTTCACACTTTGGGCAGGTTCAGCACAGTGCTGGACTGACAGTACGGGCAGAGAAAACTCCTCTTCCACTGGTAGGTCCTCCAGCTTTCCGCCAGGACTGACCCTGACTCGGAAGGAAAGGCATGACAGGTGGAGAAACTTCCCACCAAAAGAATAGATTCACTGTAGATAGAATTTCAGTACACAGTATTCCATGACACATCAAAAAAATTGTGCGGGTTGATAGCTCAAAATCTCCTCTGAAAAAAGAACTAGCAAGGACAAATGTCTAGACAGCATACTTGCCCTGCTTTCATCCTCAACCAGTGCTGTGAGACTGGCAATCCCTCCCTTCAGGGAATTCTCCATGGTTCAGTCAGTAGCTTTTAACCCCTAGACATTCTTCACAGTACAAATGACTGTAGTCTGGTCCTTGCTCAAAAAGCCAGTCCAAACCATCATCCCAAGGCCCAAGATGTTCTGCAAGCATGTGTGCTTACACTTCAGTGATTTTCTGGACACATACCTGACGCTGGCAGTAGGAAGATAGAGATGAGTGCATTCTCAGAAGCCTCAGTCCCTCTTGCAGGATTGCTGATGAGGTCAGAATTGGCACTTGTGGTATAGTCACAATTGTTTCACTGTTACCCTGTGGTGTGTGCTGTGTTTTACCCACTCACAGCACTTTGGTCTGCAGCCAGTCTTGGTACTGTCTGTCAGGAGTGACTTCCAGTGTGGGCCTAGAGCCTCACAGAACCCCATGGGAGATGGTTCCCCAAAGGCAAATATACAATAATAGAGAAGAAACTTTGTTCAGTCAGTCAGCACAAATGTGGATTGGCAGGAACTTAACAATAATTGCTACCTGTGAGTAGCTTTGGAAGCCTACAGACCATCAAATGCCTTGCCTACTTATTGAAATGTTTGCCATTAAAAAAAACCCCAGAACAACAGACCTCCTTTGTAGTGCAAGTTTGCTTTTCTTGTCTGTAAAAAAAACAGGAGACTGAGTGTATGTAGAGGGCAGGGGAAGAAGAATTTGAGAGTGCTTTTGAAGCAAAAATGAAGATATGGTGGGGGAAATGGCAGAGAAAAATAAGAGCTGCACTCTTCCCTCTGCAGGATAGAAAAGTGCAAGAAGATACACAGAGAAGAAAGACTACCCCAGGACAGCTGACCTTGTAAAGTCAATTGCTAAGGACTCTCTACCCTGTAGTGCTAATGCTCTGAAGACATCAGCCATTACAACCTCATATTTAACATACAATGGAGGAACCTCACCCCGATGTCTCTTTACCCCCAAGTAGGATAAATCACTGGGTTACATCCCAAATGTCCTCTTCTGGCCCAGTAAAAAGTCTTTGAGGTGTTATCTTGAATCATACCTTCTCTGCTTTGTTCACCTTATGCTAAGCAGTTTGTCACAGTTTCTTGTAGGGCAGTAAATGAAGGGCTCAGTTGGTTGGTCTGGCTGCTTGTGAGCCTCACCAGACTGGGTTCTCCTGGCCTGGACTTTAAATCTTGGTCTGATCTAGCTTGGCAATGTGAGAAGCGGCTTAGTACAAAGAGATTGGACGAAGTGCATCCTCTCATAGCCACTACCCCTGTGCAGCAATGGGTTATGCAGCAGAGCAGTGGAATCTCCCCATCTTGTGCCAGGAAGTGGCTCCCTTAGTTGTAGGAAGCAATTTAAAATCTTTAATAAGGTTGCTTACTTTGGAAAGAATTTGAAGTCACAGGCCATGAAACTGGAGGTGTCACACTTGGTGTTCCCCTCATGCTAGGGGGACACTGGAGGTGAGAGGCAAGAGACCTTTTTGGGTGCACCTTCTTTTTCTACGTGATGAGGTGTTTTTCACTTGTTTCTTTGTAGATAAACAATTTGCACAGAAGAGAATGTGAAGAATAACTCCAGGTGTGTTTTGGTTTCATGCGTTTGTTATGTTAGCGGCACCACAGAAAGACATTAAAATAAACCTTTTATTTAAAGGAAGATTTATTTATAATGTGGGATGTGTGTACTCTTCCTGTCTTGCTGAATACATCTTGGTCTTACGTCAGCTCTTCGACTTCTCCTTGTAATTGTCAGAGAGCAAATAAAGTCCAGTATTTGCTAGTAAGGAACGTAATTCAGATCCAGAGAAGGCTTCTGGATATTTCTGCTTTACACTACCCCTTATTATTCCATCAGGCTTTTCTTTGCCGTTTACAGGTTCCTTCTCAACAGCTGAGAAGTGTTTTACTTTGCAGACCATACATTCAATATCACTAGACAGGAGGGAAGCTGAATGGTTTTGAAAGTCTACCTGTCATATAAGGCAAATACCATCGTTTTCTTTCAGACCAAAAGTGTCAAACACGTCAGCTCAACCCCAGCAAAACCAATACTATCATGGCCTGTGTATGCATACAGTGCCCTGTTTGTACCCCTCAGACCTCAGCAGCTAAAGTGAGACCTGAAAAGTGAAGAAGACAGACCAGTGGCCCCTAGGTGCTGTGGTACTGTTCCAGTGGCCTCTTTGAAGGAGATGATGCTTTAGCTCACCCCAGGGACAGCTATGGCTGGTTACACTTTAGACTGGGCATACCTGGTTTTCCTGTGCAGCTGTAACTTATTTCTTCAGCCCTAAAGGTTTTCAAGGAGATGTCACCACTGCTGCTGCAGGAATCATAGACTTTGAAATGTCAGAGAGCTCAAATGCCCTCTGGAATGCACTCAAGTTCCCACGGACCAGTTTCATAACTGAATAAAGAAGATATTGTAATAATTAGAAGAACCTTGTGATTATAGTCACAAGATGCTAGCAGATAAGAGATGAGTGTGCGCTGGGATATGGTTTCAAACAGAGAACATCTGCTTACTGGCTGTGGAAAGTCTTCTGGATGGAGTCTCCGCCTTTTCACACGTTAAAGTTAAAACAGAGAAGAGGGAAAAAATGAAATTAAATGCTATGTTGACGCAAGATGGAAAAAAATCGTGTATCAAAAGAGACACTTGGCCATTTTCATATAAATTTGCCTCTAGAGTGAAGAAACGTGGAGTGGATAGCTAGTGTTATGCTTTAATATGTTTACTCTAGTAAAATGCTCAGCAGCTCTTCCAAATTTTAGAGAGGGCAAGACAAAAATCGCTGTAATATGCAGAGTCTCACAGAGTTATCAAAGAAGGAGCAGCATGCCCGGCCAATATTTACAGGCAAGTCTCTTAGAGGAGATATGTAGAAGGCAGAATGCAAGCCAGGGTGTACTTGTTCATGTGGACATGTGTGTGTGTTTAAGAAGACTGGAACAGGCTGTTATGCTGAGTCTTGACTCTTGCTCTGGCAACGCTGCAGGCTGAGAGTTCTCTCTGCACAGACGGTGAGAGTAGCACAGCCTCTCTTACTCGTGTGGGATTTGGCATCTTGTTATCCCTTCCACAGAGGATAATGGGAACACAGTCTCCCAGAAGCAGCAGGATTTACAGGGTGACTTGCTAATGGAGAGGGCATTCAGCTCCCCTGTGGTACTCCTGCCCTCAAACAGCCAAGCACTGCAGTTTAAGAAGAGCTCATCTTTTGCCTCTGTTCAGGATCCATGTATTTATGCAGGCTGTGTGTACAGAACAGAGATGAATACAGAATGCAATAAACAGTATTCCAAGGCTCGGTGATAAAACTCATCTTTTCCCCCTCTGGTGGTGTCACTGGTTCCACTTCCTTCCTGTATTTCTTCAGCCATCACTTCCTCTCATCACAGAGATTGCACCTTATGAATTAAACCTAAAGGCTTTTTTCCAGTGTTAATGAGGCGAGGTGCTTTTCCTGCTATGAGCACTTGGTGTGTTTCTGTACAAGAACCTTGCACAGCCTCAGCACTTTTACTAAGCTGCACGGTGTTATTGATTTCTCCAGCTTCTGCTGTGAGGGGTTCGTGGTAAAAAGCAGTGACTCAGCTATGTGCTCAGTGGAGCTGTTTTACATGCTCAGACTGTGCTGCTGTTGCTGCCGAGTGGTTAAAAAAAAAAGGACAGACAAGCCTTTAAATTTGTTTGAAGTAAAGTGCAGGCAGCAGCAAGGTTTTCTGGCAACTTCGGAGAGATTATTGCAAATACTCTTAATGGCAGGCCTGATTCTGGGGGATGAGCCTATGTGCTTCTGCAGCACCAGAAGGGGAGACGGAGATCAGGACTCCAACTTCCCTCTTGGGTGGAGCATGAGACACTGAAGCTAAGAACAATCCCACCTGGAGAGCTGGGGTGTTTGGAAGGGGAGATGCCTGGAAATGCTGGCCCAGCTACTGAAACATTTCAATGAATACTGGGGCAGGTTTGTGCTGGTGATCTCAGCTCTCTATCTGCATCTGCCTGCCTGGCTATGACAGTGATTTACTCAGGGTGACAACACTCTTAATGTGGTCCCATGGAAACCTGCAGATGTGAAATTCTTGCTAGCTGAACACAGAACAAAGCTGAGGCCTCTCTGAAGTTCTCACAGACAGCAAATTCAGCAAGTATGCAACCTGAGGAAGGAGAGGGAAAAAGTACAGCTGTCCTGGGAGGAGAAGTGGGGATTGTTTATCTGCTTCTGAAAGACAAATAAGCTGTTCCTGTCTGTGATCTTGCTTATCTGAAGAGCAGGACTCCTAGAAGCTTTCAAATCACCACAGATTCATGGAAGTGTAGGTCAGAAGGCACCATTTGGAGCTCTCTAGTTCAAACTCCTGCTGAAAGTATGTTTATCACCAATACTGCATGAATTCATGGCTTTGTCTAATACTTCTAAATATCGAAAAGCTCAAAGGACAGAGATTCTACAGCCTCATTGGATATCATGCTTTGGTGCTGCAGTCACCTCAGTAAAGACGTCTGGTCTAATGCCTGTCCTGAACCACCAAACACAGAGCATGTGGCTATTGCCCTTTGTCATATGGTCTGCCACTACAAAGGATTTGCATCATCTTTGCAACATTGGTTATATTAAATAACCTGTGCTATTTATTATCTTCATTGTTGACACAGATGAAGGGATGAAGTGCACCCTCAGCAAGTTCGCAGACGACACCAAGCCGAGTGGTGCAGCTGACATACCTGAAAGATGGGATGCCATCCAGAGGGACTTGGACAAGTTCAAGAAGTGGACCCTCATAAGGTTTAACAAGACCAAGTGCAAGGTGCAGTACCTTGATCAGGGCAACCCCCTGTCCCAACGCAGGCTGGGGATGAACAGATTGAGAGTAGCTCTGAGAGAAGGACTTGGGGGTTTTGGTGGATGAGAGGCTGGACATGACCCAGCCATGTGCACTCGCAGCCCAGAAAGCCAAACATGTCCTGGGCTGCACCAAAAGCAGCGTGGCCGGTAGGGTGAGGGAGGGGCTTCTGCCCCTCTGCTCTGCTCTGGTGAGACCCCACCTTGNGTGAGACCCCACCGTGAGCACTGCACCCAGCTCGGGGTTCCCAGCACAGGAAGGACATGGACCTGTTGCAGCAAGACCAGTGGAGGGCCACCAAGATGATTAGAGAGGTTGAACACCTCTCTGATGAGGAAGGGCTAAGACAACTGGAATTGCTGAGCCTGGAAAAGGCTTCAGGGTGACATAATTGTGGCCTTCCTGTACCTGAATGGAGCCTACAAGAAAGATGGAGAGGGACTTTTACAAGATCATGTAGTGACAGGACAAGAGGAATGGCTTCAAACTGAGAGTAGGTTTAGATTAGATGTTAAGAAGAAATTCTTTACTGTGAGGGTGGTGAGGCACTGGAACATGTTTCCCAGAGCAGCTGTAGATGCCGCATCCCTGGAAGTGTTCAAGGCCAGGTTGGGTGGGGCTTTGAGCAACCTGGACTAGTCAAAGCTGTCCCTGCCTATGGCAGGGTGATTGGAACTGGATTATATTTAAGGTCCCTTGCAACCCAAACCATTGCATGATTCTGTGATTCTGAAAAGCTGTAGGCTCCTATTGGAATCTCCCCAGCCTTCTCTTCACCAGACTAAAGAAGCCCAACCTTTCATTACAGGATCCATCCTACTGGGACTCTCCTGTTAACTTTCCACTAGATATTCTCCAGTCTCTCCAAGAGCAAGCAACTTGGAAAGCCTGACAGCCCCACCAACGGAGCAAGACCAGGGCTTCCGTGTGTCTCAGGATATGGAGCTGAAACACTCAGGCTTCCCACCACAGTGCTAGAAGCCTGTGCTGTGACACCACGGCTCTCATCTCCAAATGTTTACCTGGGATTCAGGAGTCTGTAGCAGGCAGCCAGATGTACCAAGAGGCACTTAGGCAGTTGCACACAGGAGACAACCTGGGTGCATTGAAACAAAACTTTTTTTTTCACTGAGCATTTATGTTTCGACACCCTGATGTTCTTCAATTCCAGTAAAACTTCTGAAATCATATGGGTTACTTCAGGAGAAGGGTGTTGGCTGGAGGAAGGGACTTTTGAGGGGCTTAACCCATGCATGCGCTGTGAATTGCTCAATAGCACTGCCTTGCAGAGCAGAAATGGAAAAAACCAGAGAACAGAGTGACCTGAATTCAAAGAGCCTGAAAACAAGCCCAGTTGTTGAAAGACTGCAACACAGAAACCTCACAGTGGGATCTCTGAAGCAAGGAGACCTAGGATTTAGGGAAAAAAACACAGAAATACTGACTTGTTGTCCATAACAATCTCTTGGGTATCACTAGATCCATTATATGTTGTTGAGATCTCAAAGTGCCAAATGTAGGAAAAGTATTTTCAGTTGTATTTAACAGTTTTGTAATGTCAAGAAAACTCTCTCACCCTTCTGAGTCCTAAGAGAGCTGCTGTGGGGAAACAGCTGAGCTGCTTTCTTTCAAAATCTGGACTCTCCCTGGATTTATGCATTCAATGACCTTGGCAGACATACAGAAGGAACACTTTGCCATAGCAATGGATTGTTTTTCATTTCTTTCCAGATTAGGCACAAACAAATTTTCTCTCATCGAATACACAGATTTTGAAGTTCCACTTTTTTCCTCCCTCTTCAATAAAAGGATTTTTAAGTGCAGAGAAAAACCACATACTCCAGCTGTATGGTTTCTCTTGCCCTGCTACAGCATCCCAAGAAAGTAGATAAAAAGATGATGTTTGAATTCTCTTTTCTGACTCCAGCATTCAAATTGCAGTTGAAGTTACTATCTACATTGGCAATTTTAGCTCCATCATGATTGAAACCATTTCTTATTAGCTAGACATGTGAAGATGTGGTATGTTTTCCTTCATATGAGAATATGCACTAATAGTATTGAGACACAGATGATGGGAATTTGGAGGATTCCCAACTTCAACAGAGTATTCACTAAGCTGGATCAAACAGGTTTCCTATCCCACCCCTCTGCCCCCCAGTCAGGACTGCTGCACTTGGTAATGACTGGGATTCACAGGAGGAAAATGATAAAACCTATCCATGACTGAGATTCCATGCCAACAGTGCAGTCCTGTAGGTGGAGAGAAGGCAATTTCTTTCTGACCTTGGAAAAGAGCAGCTTAAGCAATGAAGTTACTGTTATGAGGTCCAACAAATGCTGTAGCTAATTTTAAAAATCTATCCCTGCTTATGGAAAAACGATGTGAATAATCCTAATACTGGGTGTGAATGCTATAGTACAGTCAAGAAATACCAGGCAGTACTACTATTGATATTCAACAGATTTTGTTTAATTAAATGTCTGGATATTTACATATTGTAGAAGCTTTTCTTACAAAATACAAATCTTTTTCAAAGTTGGTTGACCTTCATTCTAGCCCAATGCCTCCACACATTTCTAACTAGAATTACTCCTTCTTGCTGGGAAGCTGCCTGCAGGATGTACTCCTACAAGCATAGCAAGAGCCATCTCTGGGTACAATGAGTTCTTTCCCTAGAAACTTCCACCCTGGAGTCACTCTAAAAATCCTTGCAGGACTAGTCTGCAGTTATCCAGAAAGATAGAGAACTGCTCATGTTTCCAAAGGAACACTTGTGTAACTTGTTCTTATCATGATATTAGTGAAAGCCAGCAGATTACAAAATGTCTCTTAATCTCACATGAGCTGTTATGGCCACTGGGTGTATAAACGTATTCCAGAAAGTTGAGTTCATTCAATCCCTTTGTCCCACCACTTTTCTTTTCAGTCAAGCATTACAGTTATGCTGTTAGTGATGAAAATACCAGATTGAAGCCTTTAGATTAGAAATTAGGTGGCTTTGCTAAATTGTCTGGTCTGTATTCATTGCCCTGAAAATGATATAATTCCTTTTGGATAATCCTGAAAGTGTGATTACTGCAAGTTCATCAGTCGTAAAACAAATATTTACGTTACACATTTTAGCAACAACAGGTTTTTACTCCTAACCTGCATGCGTGGCTCTTTATAGACAACGGCATCAGCAGCCACTCTAAAAAGGTTTGTTCACAGAAACACGTGACTGATGCCAAATATTTGCCAACTTCCAAAAGATTTTCTTATTTACCTTTTTGTTAAATAGTGCTAATGTGATTTTCATTAGCCCCTCTTGAAGTGCTAATCAGCACAATTTACCTGTGCACACATCGCACCGAGGGAGTTCTCAGTAGATTATTGGCAAAGAGAAGTACCAGAGCTACCATTATGACAACACATATTTACAGAGAAGGCGTGGTGTAATACACAAACAGGTCAAAACCTTTTGCATTAGAGTATAGCTCTTCTGGCTCAGTTGCTCACTGGTTTATCTTCAGAAGGGGTTGCTGTTCCTTGCAAACAGCGTAGCAGCATGAAGGCAAAAGGGAAATAGCCATGTTTCCCATGGAGATAAACATCAGTGATCTCCAGCTGTTCAGCAGTGCAGTAGTTCTCATGAGTGCAGCCCACTGGTTTTGTTCCAGGTCTGGCTCCCCCTTTGACCATGACCTGGCTATTGCCATGTGTGGGGGAAGGAAAGCAGGTCATGCTGCCAGCGGCTTCCCCCACCAGCCTGTCCCTGGGCAGGCTCCAGGGGCTTCACACACATCACCATGCCAGCTGGACTGGCCAGGGTCCAGCTGTGGCTGTTTCTCTGCCTTTCTTCACGGCTAGTGTATTCTCACAAGAATTTCTGGCAAGCAGCAAGCACCGAGGGTCTAAATTAATCACAGAAATTATTTGGAGAGAGCAGCCTGGAGATCTACATCTTCCCATGCAACCCAGCTGCTGACAAGAAATACAGACCTCTGAGGCAGACCTGGCTTTAGCCATCCCCCCTCTTTCTTGTCTGGTATTGCACGTTCATACCCAAAATACTGTCCGCCAGCCCACATGGTGGGGAGGAGAGACATAGCAGTCAGTGCCATGGAAGGATGTGGGCACAGGTGGCACAGCTGGGGAGAGACATCCATGCTCACCCAGACATGCTGCTCCTTGAGGCTGTCAGCAGAGCAGAGAGCTGCAGGCAGTGGGTCTTGGAGAAATCTGCAGAAAGAGAGGAGACTGTCATTTATAAAGATTGTGAGCCTTAGTGAGAGGAGGGGAACATGTGGCTTACACCAACCTTACCTGGGAAAGTCGTTCTCAAGTAAATTTATAATGTACGAGTGCATTTATTGTTTCCTCTCTTGACTGGGCCATAAAAAGAATAAATACGAGATATACAGACAGATAGAGAAGAAGGTAGATATTTTGTCCCCCAGGCTTTCACTTTACAAGCCATATATTGGTCTAAGGCAGTAGCTATCCAATTTCAACGCAAAACTCAATTGGTAAGAAACAACCTTGAAAAACCTTGTCTTCTGCAGAGGTTTTCCAATTTTTTTTCTTTAGGAAAAATATTCTGTAATGTCTTTAAGCCATCTGCAGGCAGACAAGAAAGCAAGATGAAGGATTTCCTCCTGAACTGAGAGCTTTGTGGAGGAGACCTGTTCTTCTGAGCTTGCAGAGACACACCATAGCCCACCTACATTTAAAACCCCAGCACAACATCTAACCAACGAAAATCTCTCCGACGTTATACAGATGCAGATGGTCTGCTAAATCTTCTAAGCACTGATGCAGTTCTCTCGACTTCTGAAACCTCAGCAAATTAGTACTACCTCAGCCTCTTACAAGAGAAACATGGTTCTCCCCATTTCAGATAAAAAACACAGAGACAATAAATGGCTTTACATCCACGAAATAATCTCTATCACACACCTAGACTTTGAACCCAAATTGTTGGTGTCCCAGGTGGAAGTCTCTCCCCAGAACAACATGCTGGTGAAATAGTCCCTATGGACATATCCTGAAGCTGGGTGCTGTGCCATTAAGCACAGTTCATTACTCACAGGAATGGCAAGGATTGCTGCAAGTGAGCACAGTGCTCTTCTGGGGCTCAGAACAACTGGACTAATACCTATTATTTTCTACACTAGCATTGTTCAAGAGTAAGGGACCCTGAGGCCAAAACCATTAAAAACTTGGAAAAAGGAAAACAAAGACTTGGGAAGAAGCATTTGCATTCATACTAAATATCATGAAGGAGTCTTAAATTCTTGGGGTTTATACATGTTGAAGAAACTTTGCAGATCTTATTTCCGTCTCCCCCTTAGCAGAAGCCCAATGTAAAAATATAATTGAGAGATTAAAAAGACCTCACCTCGCATGTTTTCACATATCTATACTGGGGCTTTACTAACATAAGCTCTCTCTTAACAAGTATCTTGTAAGCGCCAGCTGATCAGAGGCTCTGTGTGAGCACACTGGGCTGGCAGAGCAATGCTCTTTCTCAAGAACAAAAACTTTTCACAGCTGGGTGCTGGCTTCTGTGTGAAGCCTTTCAAGCAGGTTTACAGTCTTGCCATGGCACTTCTGCTCTGAGAGGTTTATGCTCATTTTACAGCAATCCGGTAGGTTTGGTACCCGTGCTCAAGGCTAATCTCTCCTTGTTTAAGTTGGAACCCATGCTGGCTTCAGCTGGCATGGATGGAGGGTCCATAGCTACTTGAGTATGTTTTGTTTGGGAATGAGGCTGTCTGCCTCTCTCAAACAAACTTTTGGAAAAGAAGAACTAATCTGCCCTCAGCTTTGGTGTCTGAAGTCCTCAATGGACTCCATCCCACTTCCTTCACAATCACTGGTGTAGATTAAAAGCTGCTTGAAGGAGCAGTAGTTCAGCTTCTCTGCTTTCCAGTCTTTGGGAGTCCTGTTTTTATTCTCCAGGACGTAGTTATTCATCAATCTATCTGTGAAAGGATGTGAGGATTAATTTAGATGTGTTCTCTTTTACATACCAAAAGCAAAGTTGTGGGGATTTTGTTATTTCACAGTTGGGTTCTCAGACAAAAGTATGATTGAAATCTTTTGGGTTTATTACAGTTATGATAATAACGTAGTCTATTTCCTTAAAAAAAGAATTCTTTTAAACAAATATTTTTTCTGCCAACACTGTAATTCTAGAAATGGTACACTGCTACTAATCTTATCCTCATTCTAACAAGCTTTGGTTAATTCAGACTTCTTTGCTCTAGAAAAAGGGTTTCCTCTGATGAGTCACCATCCCTGGAAGTATTTAGAAGATGTGTAGCTACGGCACTTAGGCGCATGGTTTAGTGTTGGGTTTGGCAGTTCTGGGTTAGTGGTTGGACTCAAGGATTTTAGAGGTCTTTTCCAGCATGAATGGTTGTATGATTTTATGGGTCTATGATGCTGCTTCATTTCAGCTGCCACATTGTGTGAGCTGCAGTGACCTGAATATACCTAATTCCCGGGGTTAGCCAGAAGGTTTTCTCAGCGTGTTTCTTCTATCTCTTTCCCTTCCCAAGACAGTTTAGAAGTCTAATTACAGACAGGGTAGGAGTAAGAAGCGGGTAAGGGGATTGGAAGGGGACAGAGCTGAGTTGGCCCCGTGGCAGAGCTCTGCAGTCTCTCCATCCATCTTCTACCTTACTGCCTTCACAGCAGTTTTGGGAAACTATCCTGGAGGAGCTCAGAAAGTTTCTGCTGTAGCAAGAAATGAAAATACTTCGAAATTTTGCTTCAGTCAGATGTACTTTCTTTCTCTTTCTCTCCCTCTCTTTTCTTAATGGAATCTGTTGCCTAAACATTTCTGTGCCTTGGTCTCTGGTTTCTATTCTGCTCTTGAAGGCAGCAATTTTGCTTAAGAGATTCATGGCAATAGAATATAGAAGACAAAGGTCTCATTGATATTTTAGACAACAGAGGAAAAACTGAACAAGAAGGTAATTAAAGTAAAATCCTGAAAGCTCTTCATTCTACAAGGTAAAAAATGTGTCTCTAAATCCCAGTTTAATTTTTCTTGCCATGTTAACTATCCAGCTCCAACGAATAGACAAAATGTTCTAGTGCATCTGCCTTTATGTACATATTTTTAATTCTTTTTCCTGTACTTACATTACAAAAGGTTGAGAAGCTGGAAGTGGTTATGTGCACAAAGGAAGAGTATTTGCTCTGCAGTCTGATGCTTGTTAGGTTTTAAATCTGTTTGAAATAATGAATTGCAATCTACTGTAATTAAATATAAAACATTAATTAACTGAGTGTTATTAACTAAGCAAATCAAGAACAGTTTGTAAAGTTTGTATTTCCTTTCACAGACATATCCCTGCATACGAGAACTCTGTATGCTAACCCTTAAGGAGTCCATGCCAATCAAAAAAGACAAATTTCATTTTCAGATGGGAGAATTGCATAACTTTATTCAGTGTAATATTATATTATTTGAAGTTCAGAATTATTGTATGAAAAGCTTATGCAAGAATTTTAGCAGTAAACCCCATATTTCTCTCATTGGAGTTATTTTGCTTTGCATCAGTTCCAGCGGGAAGATTAATATTAGTGGTATCATTGAATTACTTGAATACACAGAATATACATTGCTTGATAATTTGGCTCTGAAAAGCCTATAAAATACCAGACTATTATCTTGAGCACTCTGACACTAAGAAGATGCCTTCTCACAGCAAAAATTCCATCCAGGAGCAAGTAGTTGAATTTATTACACGTAGCTCAGATCCTAATTCTTAACAGTTAATTGATTCTGTCCCATATAGTTCTTTGAAGGGCAGTTGATGAAAATTACTTTGGGGCAGAAGGTATTTGTCTTTGGGAGACCTTAATGAACCTAAGGCTTCTTCAGTCTGGAGAAGCACAACACTGCCCAGGGTAGGCAGGGTAGCAGATGATCACTGAAGCAGAACATCTTTGGTTGCATGGTATTGCGCACCACCTATTTTCTTCTCTTCTATCTCCGTGTTGCAAGGAACCTGCTCACTCTAATTTATCACTGGGTTGCATGATGTGCCTTCCAGGATCCAGCAAGGTACAAACCCAGGTAAAATTGCTCGTTCTCCTTTTACTCACACTAAAGGCAGCCAGTTGCCCAGCACACCTAAGCAAATAAAACAATTCCTAAAAACTCAGTAGCTGCTGGGCTTTTGAAAGAAAGTTGTGAAGGAAAAGTGTTTCCTTCCAGGCTCTGAGGGGAGAGAGACCGAAGAACGGCTCCAGTGTACAATGAGGATTTGCCTTGAGCAGCATCCAAATGCCAGTATTTCACCAGAAGTGCAAATCTTTTTTGCACCTTGAGTCAAGCCAGAGTCTGCATGTTAAAGTAGATATTTGTATTAGGACACATGGCAGCACACCGGGCAAAAGTAAGGAGGCTCCATAGCCTCCACCTTGCTCAGAGAGCAGCACCAGCAGTACTCTACTAAGCTGCATGCAGAATGATGTCATTTATGCTCTCCTAAGGAGGGTTTTTACAGGATTTCCTCCCCATGTTAGTTTTAATTCTGTGACATGGATTAGGAGTAAAGCTGAAGCTCTGCAATCCCTTTAGCCCATTACTTCCCAACTTCTCAAGACCCGCTGTCAGCAAAAATAGATGGGTTCAGGCTTATGTCTTTAGCTCCCTGTCCTCCTAAGTGCAAGGGAGTGTTTGCATGGGTTTTGTATAGCTATCCTTAACCAAACCTCAGTGTTCAACCTGCTTAATCCTCACGACTTCTCTGGGCACACATAATCCAAACAGCCATCTTTCCCAATATTTTACTTTCTTATTTTCTGTTTGTACAACTCCTGTGAGGTTTGTAGGCTGCATCTAGTTCCCTCAGGGAGGTGAGGAATCACAGCAAATCAGGCTCTTTGCTCTAAAATTTCCCGAAGATCAAAGTTTAGTTATCATTAGAATGTAAATGTCACAATATTATGAAACTGGTGCATCAGGAAAGAACATATCTTCCTCTCTGAAAGTGTTCCTATGTGATGTGACATTTTGGTAACATTTGAGGTAGGACACTTTTTCTTTTTAATGATCTTTCCTTTTTTTTTTTTTTTTGGGTCATTTTAAGTATGCTGCTCCCACCTGTTAAAATAGCATTTAAAATGAAGTATTTCACAAAATCTTTTTCAAACTGCCTCCAACATCCACCTTGTTTTATTTAACGTGTTTTTCAATGCTAGAGAAATTCAAATGAGTTCATGAATATTTAGAAAGCATGGCTCCTAATCTCTTCATAAATATACTCAAATTATCAATATACCACAGCAAGAGATGGGCTGCTGGTTGTTTGGGAAGAGGGGATCCACTTGAAAAAATATTGATGGAGAAACAACGAAAACATGAGCTGATAACCTGCTACATCTCACATTGGAGGTGCTCCATGCAGATCAAGATTGAAGCATCTCACAAAAGCAGCCACTAAAGTCATTAAACTAATGGGACAGAGATTTCCAAAGATGTATTGCATAAAACATTGACTGCAGGAACCATGTAGTGATTATATCAGGTAATGTTGGTACATCAGGTGATTACTTTAAGCCAGCAGCCTGAAAATATTCATCCTCACAGCATCCAGGTTTAATAAATTATTAGTGACGTTAGTCAGCTCAGCCTGAAACAAGTATTTATTATTAGTATTATTTTATCTCAGGGACCTGGGGACACTGGTCAGCCAGTCAGTGTTGGGCTGCAGGTGGACATCCCACCTGCCAGTCCCTCCACGGGGTCAGCCTCCAAAGCACGGCCAGATACCTCTCACCTAGCACGGCCTTCATCTGTGCAGGGAGAGGTGGGAGCAGCTCCTACTACTCTCTAGTGCATTAAATTCAAGTTAATAATTTTAAACTAGTGCATTTCTCCAGCCATAATAAATACGAAAGCAAAACCAGAGAAAGTCAGTGTAAATGAGTTGGGTGGCAGAAGTTGAGGGATGATGTTCTTTTTCCATAAGCATTAAAAACCACCTGTATTTTAAATTATACATTTTTGAAGATCAAAATTTGCAACTGTTGAATCTTGGCCTATAAGTTTTAGTGGAGTTATCCCTGAAGGATCCTAATTCACTGATGCCTTGGAGGGGCTACCTGAAAACAGAGGCTAGACAAAATTAAGAGAGTAAAAGCGGGTATTTATTGAAGGGCCATCAAAGGTACACCCTGGGAGTCAAAAGCATCCGAGGGGCTCCACCCAAGATGGACCCTGGGTCACGGGTTTTTCACACTTTTATAAGTTTGGTCCATCTGCATGTCAGGGTTAATTCTCCAATTTCAGGTAGTGATGTAATTACCCTAAGTTTGCTCCCCCTTCCCAGAGGCTCAGTTTACACATTTTGGCAACAAGGTGTCCTTGAGTCCAGGCCCAGAGAGGGTTTGTTGTGTCTGACCAGAATGGGAGAACAGCAGCTAACAGGCTATGGAGTTTTAGAGTCACACACTAAAGCAGTACAGGATCTGAAAAACACTAAAGCTAAATCCTAAGGCATCATCAGGACAAAACTCCTGAAGAACAACAGCACATTTTGGTCTTTAACTTTACCACTCAGAGACTCCTGCAAGCCAGGAGACAGTCTGTAGCTGTTTTAATATAAAAATATTTAATGGCAGAGCTACTGGCCATTAAAGAGAAATTTATTAGAGAGTGGATCTGGTAAAAAGGAAAACAAGTCCAGACTATATTTATTTGCACATTTTGGATTGGAACTCTTAAGAAATACTTGCACTTTTAGCTAGCTTAGGTGTTTGGTTGTTTTGGTTTTTTTTTTTTTTTCATTATAGTGCAGCCAGAATTATACCCTGTAACAAGTCTGATAAGACTTGGAAAGGAAACATATATTCTAAGAGTTTTAACTTGGCTTGCTTTATTTTCCCTTTTTTTAAATAGCATTTTTCAGATTATGCTTATATTTCTAGGGTTTTTTTCCCCTCTGTAGATAAACACTATCAGTTCACACCATCATATCATTGTTAGTGTGCAGCAGGCTACTTAAGTAAATTTTGTTGTTCAGCCTCTGCTGTAACAAACCCATTTTTGTTTTAATATGACTGAATTGGTGTGGAGAGGTAAGAATATTGCCTGTTGTTGCAATGCTGTAAATACATTGTATATGGAAAACTTTAGTGATAAAGAGCTTAATTAACTGTGATTTATATTGATCTATATGATCATAAAATCACCAGAGTTTGGAGCAACCTAATTGGTTTTTAATAAGTCTTGCCTGAAAGACTAGTAATTGCAGTCATAAACCAATTACTGAACTAAAGCATAGTAAATTTAAAAACAAAAGCAGTCATAAGATATTTCATTAGGAAGCCCACTAAGCTAAAACAAAAGTTAATTTATGTTTGTATGACACTGGAACTGCAGTAGCACCAGGTGTAGTACCAGTAGTAGCACCAGTAGCACCAGTAGTAACAGGTGACTTTTCAAGTAGTTTCCCACTCTAAACTCACATTTTTGAGGTTTCCAGAAATATTTATGTTTTGGCTTAAGAGTTGTAAGCATAGTCCCAAAGCTGTCTTGTTCATTTAAGTGGGCACTGTTAATATTGTTTCTGTGCTGTGTGGGGGTAAGAAATCCTGAGTAGACCCAGAAGTTGGCAGGCTGGGGTGAGGCCGCAATGAAGGACTCTGGAGAGCAAGTTTGTGGATTAATAGAGCAAGAGTTGCCCTTGGCAAAGCCAACAATTGTTGACTGATACATGAACTAGACAAGTAAGAAACAAAATCATTATTTTCACTCTTTTAAGTCAGATACAGTTCAGCAGGAATAAGGCAACATGCAGAGGTCAGGCTGTCTGAGAAATGATGGGAGCCCCACCCACAGAAACTGGACACTTACACACATATAGCACTATGTTTCATCTCTCTTCTGCTGAAAACAGCATCTTTCAAAATTAACATATTTCTAAGGAATCTGAGAGGAAGTTTAAAGTGTGATGGCAGAAGGATAACGAAGACACAGCTGTACTAAAATTTCCACTGTGGTGACACTTCATGGTGTCTGTTACAAGAATCAGTTGCTAGAGGGGACCCTAAGTTTTTCTGAAAGCTTGTGCTCCAGGCATCATGACACTGGGGCTCCATTTCTGAGGGAACGGAAGAGAAAAGGGAGTTACGAGGAGAAAGTAACTACTCCTCGTGGTGAATGGAGACTGATGAGCATTGCAGCTGTCTTTATGTGATGTCTGAAGACAACGCTGAGGGTTACACATCTGTAACCCTCGCAAGTTCCCCCAAGTGTATCAGTGGGGCTCCTCATTGAAATCTGGCAATGGCTTACAAAAATAACTCATTGAAAGAGAAAATTAAAAAACATTATTAGTCATAGATCATCGATCTTGGGAACTGCAATTGCTTAAGAACTTTGGAGAACCATGGCTTTTTCTAACAGATCAAAGAATTAGCAAAATCTGAAAATGGAGCAAAATTATTTTGGTTATGCCAGAGTAAGCAAAGAGCCTGACAACTGCTGCACACTCTAACACAGCAAGGTGCCTGGTCAGAATGATGTCAGGTGAGGTTTTTCATCAAGGTAATACAAGGCCAAGTGTACTGAAGGGACAGTGTACAGCTGGGTACTAAGCTGGGCGTAAATATTCCAGAGAAAGGGGCTCCTGATAAGGATTGTTCAGTGGAATGTGCAGGTGACCCAGGGCAGCTGCTGATGCCATCGCTCCCCAACCCCATTCTGTCACCGGGATCTAGGTTAGCCTTAACACTTTGAGCAGTGTGTTTCTTTTTTCCTGTTGTTTTGTGAATTGTTTTTTAACATGAATCATTGCAGCTGAAGTGGGTTAGGGAGAAACGGCATGTGGTGTTATGCTAACAGGTCTGGTGACTTTCTGCCTTGTGAATGGCACGAAGGGGCAAGGCTCTGGTCAGGGGTAGCTTCAGACATGGCCTGTGAAGCTCAGCCATCGCTCCAACACGTGCAAAGGCTGCACAAAGACAACAGAATACCGCTAACACTACACCAGTGGTGCATGCAGGGTTAGGCTGTGCTAGTTACTTCTGCTAGGACACCTTGGAGTGGGTAGGATGAAAAGCCCTTCATCTGACAGCTCTATAGTGTACTCAACAAAAAGTTAAAGGCAGGCAGTCTCTGTGCAGTGAGCAAAGCTGTGGTAGTGGGCTCTTCAGCCTGGCTAGCAAATATACAGCACAAGCTCAGGGCTGCTCTTCAAATTCAGACTGCAAAGGAAATTACAATTTATCTAAGCAGGGGGTTATTAACCACTGAAATGATTTAGTAAAAGCTGTTGTGGGTTCTCCATCACTGCCTTTGTTCAAATCAAAATAGGATTTCTCAACTGAACTACAGTGTAATTCGAAGGGGAAATAATTCATGCCTGGTTATAATTGGTGTTACAGAGAAAGTCAGGCAAAACAATTAAAGTGATATCATCTGGCCCAAAAATTGATGAGTCTGTTTAAAAGGGAAAAACCCCGAACCAAACGTAACAAAACTGTCTCAGGAGGAATTAATTTCTAGAGGCTGCATTTCACAATGGCGTATTGCTTTCCACTAGCACAAATCCGTACCTTGGGCGATAGTGCTGCATTTCTCCAAAACACTGTTTAAGGAGACAAGCTACTTTTTAAGGGAAGTTGCAATTGTAATTCTTGGGTGAAATCAGAGCCTCAGTGACAGAAATGACAGGAGTTTCATTTCTACAGGAGGTCAGAATTTTATCTGCTTTTTCCCTCCTTTCACAGCCATAAGCGTGTCTCAATCTGCAGGATTTTATAGAAGGATACAGGGGATTTTCTGCTCTGCAAGTTGTGGTATTTCTTTTGGAAATGAA
The DNA here is from genome assembly GCA_013398015.1 of Oreocharis arfaki. Classification (NCBI taxonomy): domain Eukaryota; kingdom Metazoa; phylum Chordata; class Aves; order Passeriformes; family Paramythiidae; genus Oreocharis; species Oreocharis arfaki. The sequence continues at coordinate 755,267 of VZRR01010834.1, read as the reverse complement.
GAAAACCCAGCATACACTGGCTGAGTGGTTGCCTTTGATCTGATGATGTCTTGAAGTCAAGGATTAGACGAACAGAGGAATGTCACTGATATTTTTCAGCTACAGAGGGTTGCAGTTACATCAGCTTGGCATCCTCAGAAATAACGATCTGGTGGTTTTTATAGTTTATTGTTAGGAAGGTCTCAAAATCAGAGTGAAAATGCAGAGTGCACGTGAAGAATCACTACTTGCAGCCCAGAAATTTAACTACAAATGAAAACATATATGACACATTGTAAATACATTGAAAGAAACTGATTAGGTGAAAGAGATAACGGACTAAGTTTCCAAAACAAAGGAAAGACAACAACCCTCTTTAGAGCAAGGTTACAGTATGCTTACTGTGCAGAAGAGGTAGATAATTGGGTCCTCAGTGCAAAGCCTGCTGCATTTTGATACACTGCTGTGTTACCTCTGTGCACATCCTGAATTGTCAGAGATATTCCGCTTGGTGTCCAAGGACCCCAAAGAAGCCTTCTGTTCAGATTCTGACCATGGCTGACTGCCAAGCTGAAATACAGCATTTTGTTTCTCATGTTCGCATTCTGAGGTGGAACTTTGTTTGAGAAGGCAGTCAATCCAATCCCACCTCTCAGTGGTTGCCAACTTGCAGCTGTTTTGCAATCTGAAACCTAAAGTGCATAAAGAAAAATCTGTGGCCTCTGCTTATTTAATTTTCAGTGGTTTACATGTGACAAATGTACATATTTTACAATATTTGGTATGAGCACAGACCCTTTTTCTGTAGTGTGAACAGTCTTGGAGAGCCTAAGAAAAGGAGGTTTTATGCCTACATTTTCCTACAGAGAACACATCTCTATATTTTTCAGATTTTCTCGTGGAAAGAACTGGAAAAAAGGAGGGGCTGGAACTGCTATAAATGCCTCCTTCACCTGACGGACTAGCCTGAAACAACAGCTGGCAGTTGTGCTGACAAAAGCAACCCTTTTTTTCCTGTCTCAGGAAACAGTTCTCTCCAGAAATGATTGAGATCTCAAAATTCAGTTTTCAAATAATTTTGAAATCTCACGAAAAGCAGGAAACACAAGCCTTTGTGGTGCAGAAGAGCAGGGTCTCAGAGCAGAGGTGACTTGACTATGGGACGTACTGATTGTGATGTCTGTGAATTCTCCAGGCCCCAAAGATCCACCCAGTTTAGACATGAGCTGCTTCACACCAGATGCGAGCTGGCTCATCAGGGGACACCAGCGGCTTCACTGTGGCATCGTGTTGTGATAATACCTTCACACCGTGCAGAGTGTATACTCTCACAGAGCACATTAAACAAATCATGGTGGCGCAAGGGCTGCTCATGTTTTTTGAAGGAGACTTGTCTTTGGGAAGTGGGGAAAAGAGAACTTGGTAAAGCAGCTGCCATCTTAGAGCTTCGACCTACTCATTTTACAGATGGAGCCAATGCCACTTGTGAGCAGCAGCCCCTGAGCAGTGGGCTGGGACAGCTGTGGGGCAGGCTGAGGGCAGCATCAGGGCCCTTCCACTCCTTAAAGACCACAAATCCCTCGGAGCAGAGGTTTATTGCACTTTTGTGACTCACTTGTCAATCAAACTCTTTGCTGGAAATAATGCAGAACTGTTTCAACCGAATTATTTGATTTGGAGTTCCTCTAACTTGAAGGTGGCTTTTTTATTTCCCCTGTTCCACATAAAATTTTCTCCATGTCAGTTCTATTATGCACTTTTGAAAAATAAGCACGGCTCAAAATGAGTTATATCTTGTGGGAAAACGGTCTGTTGGGAACACATTTCACATTCCATTTACTAATCAGAATCTTCTGATAATTTTTACTGTGCATTGCAAATGCAGGCAGCCCGCATTACATCTGCAGTGCTCAGATAGACTGGAACTGCTCCAAACTGCTCCTCAAAAATTTATTTTTAAAATTTTCCATGAACTTGCTGTTCCTTCATCCTGGTCACAAATGCGGATTTATGCAATGGGCTAACTACACGCATGCAATAGTTTAGTAGAGTTACATGTACCATAGCATTAAAAAACAGACTGTCTCTCAAAGAATGTAGAAACTGTTGCCTAAAGAAATAAATGCTCCAACCTAAGGAAGTTGAAAAACTGAAAACATCAGCAAGGAAGATAAATGGCCTCAGCTTGCAGTATAAAAAAGCAACAGGAAAACTAAAATTTTAGTGATATGCTTCATGAAACAGTTTCATATGGCTGGTCATAAATAAAGCAGAGACCCAGGTTGTTGTCAGAAAAATTTCAAGGATGAGCCAAACAGCTGCAGCCCTGGCTTCTGGTTTCACCACTCAACATCAGAATAATAAGGTCCAGGAGAAAGGACGTTCAGCTCCTGAGTAGCTCCATGTGGAAACATGGGACTGGGAAAGAAACAGCAGTGGTGAAACACAGGGCAAACACAGAGGCAAGAAGTACTGCTCTACAGAAGGGTACCTTCCTGCACATGGTGGGGACACATGAGCCAGCAAGCTCCTGAGTGTGTCATTTCTCCCCACACCTACTAAATCACTGTAGAAATGCTGCTTATTTGCAGCAGCAAAAACGTGGCAGCGTGCAGGGCAGGACTGAAAGAAGTTGCAATTTGTTTTCAGCAGAAGCTCTGAGGGTGCCTGGATTTAGCATCTTGTTCAACGAGGCGGGTAATTCCTTTCCAAAACCTTTGAAGGATGCAGCTCCTGCCTCCACACTGCTGCAGTGCCTCCCCCAAAGGGGGTGGTTTCTGAAGGGAACTGACTGAGAAAAATTTCCTGGACTCCTGGACCTTTCCTATCGCTCTCATCTCTGCTGTGTTTCACTGCTGAGAGTACAAAGACCTCCAGTATTCTTATCTTGGCATTCCCCACTTAGGGGAATGAGAGAAGCATTACAAATGAGTCTGTAGGGAGGTATTGTGAGAGCAGTAATAAAAACTAAAAAGCCGGCACCAGTGGCCGTGGCCAGTCAGATCCTTTGGGAGCCCTGGGCAGTGAAACTGTACCACATCCCTGCTCTGAAATGCCTGGCATTTAAACCTAGTGACAAGCTCTGCTCCTGGAGACTGTTTATGAAGATCTTATGGTCAGACTGTCACAGTTAATGTTATTTTCAGGTAACATTTCTGCTCCCCCTTCTACTTTCCTGCAGTCCATGTGCTAAAGCAGCCGCCTCTCCCCTTGCTGTCCCCCCATACCAGACAGAACATGATCAGGATGCTCTAAAAATTCATGCTCTCTTTCCTGCTTTCTTGTTTAATGGTTTTAAAGACAACAAGTCCATCTATATTTTTAGAGCCTAACAACTTACTTGCAGCTGTTGGGAAAGACGTTCAATAGCCAGCATCAGTCAGGAAAATTGTCTCTATGTTTTATTTATAATAATAAGGTTATGAAGACATTCACCTTCGTAACTCAGCTATTCACAACCTGCTAACAACCCCATATCATCACCTACATGACCTGCTCTCATCTGGCCCAGTAAAAAAAGGTGCTGTGTGTCAATATCTACCAGGGGTTCATATCGAACTACTTCTCTAACAATATGAAAAAAATAAAATCACCACTATTCACAAACACATTAAGACAATGGATTAGATTTACTGCATATAATGAGGCTATAAATTATTCTTAAAAATACTGTATTAAAACATGATTAATTGCCTAAGCCTGGCTGGTGGCATGGTTTTGTAGAGCTAATCCCTCTTTCCAATGTACTCAGTCTTCCCCATACTGGGCATGTTGTGCTGCATCACAGAAGCGGCTGATGCAGCTGCAGGACTTCACTGCTCCTGAAGTCACACGAGCTCTGCCCTTCAGTGAGCCCATCAGACCATTCAGTATCTACTGAATGAGTGCTCTGCCAAGATTACAACCATGGGAAATGCCATTTTTTGCTCAGCAAAATGTAGTCAGGAAACCCCTTTCCATAACTTTTCAACACATCCCAGAATTTCATGGCATTACGCATCTGCTCCCTCAGCAGCCCCCTGAACACAGCACGACCCTGAGCATCAGCTCTGTGTGGAACTGGTGTGGGAATGACCTCATGAGAAAAATCTTCAGTTCCACACCACAGCTGCCTTTTGGTATCAAAGCTCCATGTCTCTGAGCTATGACAGCTCATGAATGTCCCACACATGGTGGGGGAATTGCTGGAACAGGGCCCTGAAGAGCTCTGCTTGCTTGCTCTTCAGTAGCAGAGCTGAAAATAGAAGTGCACACTCTTCCATGGTGACCTCCAAGGAGCAGGGTCCATCCCCAAAACTTCAGAAATGATCTCTCAAACAAATAACCACCCATAAAGATTTTTGATGCCACAGCTGACTACTTAAATGTAGTTTGGAGTAGGGTAAATTTGTTTTCAAATAGCACTGGTCATACACTGCTCCTCTAAGACCTCATTGGTGGTTAGAGATGAACAGCAGGGGCACCCCGGAGGCTTGACATGAATATTCATGATGGCTCATTAGTTTGCAGGTTTTCCATAATCTGCTCATTAGCTTTTCAGCAAAAATTCAGAAAACAAATCCTGACCTGTGCTACTTATGTGTAGAGACACGCTCCGTGCTGGGCAGGTAGGTCCTGACCTTGTCCTCACACCAGTACTAGTGGTCTGTTCTTCACCAAAACTCTTCTTTGCCTCATCTCTGCAAGGTTTCACTCCTCCCAGGGCTCCTACCTGCAGTGTCTGGAGGGATTTCACCCTTGTACTTTTTGAGCAGACAGGGCAATAGGTGAGAAAGTGGTAGAAAACTAGTGAATGGTATTCACAATATAGAGAAAGAAACCCCCATCCCTAAACGGGCCAAAATATTGAATTCTCACAGTGGTTGAAATGCTGCCTGTCCCACTAAAGATCAATAGGAAACTTCCCACTGACTTCAATGGGGCCAGAATTTGGGTATTCATTTTTCCATGCTCTTCCCAGATGAAGTGTCCAGACAGGTTTTACGGTTTCCTTAAAACAGACAGGTTTTAAGGTTTCCTGTGGGGAAAACCCAGAATCATGGAATGATTTGGGTTAGAAGAGACGTTTAAAGGCCATCTAGTCCAATCCCCCTGCAATGAGTTGGGAAATCTTCAACTAGACCAGGCTGCTCACAGCCCAATCCAACCTGGCCTTGAATGTTTCCAGGGATGGGGCATCGACCACCTCTCCGGGCAACCTGTGCCAGTGTTTTACCACACTCATAGCAAAAAATTTCTTCCAAATATCTAGTCTGACTCTACCTTCTTCCAGCTTAGACCCATTATACCTTGTCCTATTGCTACAGGTCCTATGATATATTTTTTCACTTATATATTTATACACACACACACACACTATTAGCTTCTTTGGCTCTGTTTGACTGTACAGCATTTTGGAGGAAAAAAACCACCAAACCTGCAATTTCATCAGGAAAAAAACCAGCAAAAAATTGTTTTACACTATGGCTCCATGCCTGTTCTCTACCTCCTGAATTCAATACCAGAGAATATATGTATTGATACAAACCTTCTATTTTCACTCAGTGTGTCTGAGAGGGTTTGTAAGGCCTTGTTGGTTGAACATGATAGAAATAAAACCAGAGGAAATTGAAAGCACTCTGACAGCTCTTTGTTCAGAGTCATTAAACACAAAACAACCACAGAAAAGACCTTTAAGATCACCAAGTGCAACCACTAACTCAGCATTGCCAAGTTCACCACATGTGAACAAAAAACCATGTCCCCAAGTGCCACATGTACCCATCTTTTATATACCTCCAGGGATGGTGACTCTACCGTCCAGTGCTTTTTCCCCTTATCCTATCACTTGTTATTTAGGAGAAGAGACTGACTCCCACTCAGCTACATCTTCTTTTCAGGTAGTCATAGAGAGCAGTAAGGTCTTCCCCCGAGCCTCCTTTTCTCCAGGCTAAACAACCCCAGCTCTCTCAGCTGCTCCTCAATACTTGAGCTCCAGACCTTTCACCAGCTCCTTTGCCTTTCTCTAGAAATGCTCCAGCACCTCAATGTCTGTCTTGTACAAAACGCACCACCTGGACACAAACCCATGAGCTTGAAGAAAGCATTTTCAGATGGGATGAGTGAGTTTTGTGCCAGATACGTGTAAGCTGATATGCTACAAGATACACAAAACATGAGTGAAGAAAATCAGGCCTTTGCCAAAACCTAATACTGTAATTTTCACGCAGACACATTAACCTGTACTTCCCAGTCTTACTTGCAGGACAACAGTAGTAAGTAAGACTATGTTAATTTTCTATTGCCCCCTAAAATCAATTTAAAATAAAGAAGAAAACCACCACCATCCAAAATTTCAGCAAAATAAAGTTCACATTCAGCTAAGCACCCTTTTATCCTGTCATTTAAGTCACTCCAAATCACCATTGGTACACTTCTAAATGCTGTGTGCTGAGAGTAGCAAAGCTTTTACAGTTCAGAATGGCAAGACAGACTTCATAAAAGATTAATATACTAAAAAAGCAGGTCATTTATTAGAAGATCTTTTAAAAGCTTCTTTTCTTAAAAAGCAAAACTATCTGCCCACCTCCACATCTTGTCTGAAAGCATTTGCATACACAGCCGTTCTCCAAATTTTAACCCTGTTCCCTTTTTCGTCTTCATGTTTTAAGACATGAATAGCAGGTATTTAGTGAAACAGTAGCAGGCTTCAGCAAGTGCCTTCTGCTTCCACACACTGATTTATCCTGTCTCTCAGATACCCTTTTCTCACACACAGGATTGGACTCTCTTCAGCCCCAGTGCTGCATGAGATGGCAATTTGAGGACTTCAGCTTCTAAACCTTCTCTTACCACAGCTGAAAGGTCTCCACAATAGCCAGGGTGAGGAGAGGCTTTGTCCCTCCTGGATCGTCCACTGTCCTTTTTTTTCCACAAGTCTTTTTAGGCAGTGCTTTCTGACTGGCTGCCTGGGAGCTGCGTGTGCAGCACAAGAGGTCTGGATGCCAAAGGTGCAAGACACACAGGTACCCTGTTACCAAACAGCATGAGGCAAAACAATAAATATTTCCTGGATAGTGGGCCCATAGCATTCTGATCACTAGAAATTGTACCACCTTTGCACACTGCAGTCCTAAAGCCAGCATTTTATTTGGAGACAAAGAAATAGCAGGAGTATGCATTGAGTGAGATATGATAGAGAAAAAAATGGACAATTTTGGATCGAGAGGTTGATACATCTGAGATGCGTTTGCTATCCTGTTCTTCAGAAATGTTTTCAATCACTACATCTTCCTGAAGAAGCACCTCTCGCTGTTTCATCTTGCCTGCAAATAATATGGCAGAAAATTAAAAATAATCCATTACAAAGATTACTATCTTTTCAGGACATGGCAGCTCAACTGTAGCCACAGAGTTACTCTCTTGGGAACAGGCTGTCATGAATACAGCGGTTATAAAAGACAGAACAAGTTGTGGGAAAGTTGCTTTGGAAGGAGGTTAAGTGAGGAGAATATGATGACCTTGGTTGTAAGTTTCAAAGAAAAGATGATGTAAAAGTCAGACACCACAAGGGAAGGCACACACAGAAAAGAAGAAGGAAGCTGGGAAAACCCAGAAAGGGCGAGACACCAAGAAGGTGGAGACGACTTGCTGTGCCAATTATCAAGAAACAATATTAGCACAGATACTAGCACCCTTACTCTTGTCATAAGATCATCATGAAAATTACTTTAAATTTAGAAAAATTACATTCAAGAGACTACTTTTTAGTTCTATAAATGATTGTTTTTCATGCAATTAAAAAAAAAGTCACTGCTTATTATTAATCAGTTTTGATGGGCAACCACGACCAAGTTATTAAGTGATCAAATGTAGAATATGCTTGAAGGCTGTTCATACCTAGCAGGGCAAGACAGATGGGGAAGTGTAGGTGTCTCCACTTTAGACTACACTGCAGCCCAAGGGACACCAACTGAATATTTAGCAATAATGTAGTAACCGTAACAAATGGTAGGACTCATCCATTGATCACCATTTGGGCTTTCAGGAAGAAAAATAAAAGGCATTTATGGGTTAATACTCCTGACTGAAATGTGCTTATTTAGAGGTTCACTTAACAGATGCCATCATCAGGAGATAAAAGTCCTTACACTGAACAGACGACTTTAATGGCCTTTCCCATTAAGCTATGGATGACATATTTCAAAGGGCAGATTATTGGAGTCTTTTTGCTGACAGAAAGGAATGTCAAATGAATTCAGAGTACCAGTGAATGTTTAAGCCTTGGCAACAACGATTTTAATACAGAGCTCTCTTATAACTCAGGACAAAGTACCTTGACCAATTTATTCTCCTGTATAGCACATTTATATCTGCATTTATATTCATTGCCAAAATAGGCGATGGACCCTTACTGTTCATGGGAACAAAACTCCAGATGCTCTTATATTCTAAGACTAATCTGTTCAGTTACTGGTGTGGCAGCATTAATCACAAAGAACAAGAGTTTCATAGCCTCAGAAAAATGGAACCTCACAGATTTGTTAGACTACTCTGCTTCATAAAAAGTTTCTTATAAACAAATGAGCTCTGAATATAATGTACTAAACATATCATCCCACAATCAATAGGTATCAGGATGACTGTTTTTAAGGTTTAGTTCCCTTCCTGTTCACTTGCAGACTGCAATTATTCAGCTCTGTACTGCAGAGCTCCATTAAGCACTTTGTTTTTCATTGAATGACTAGAATCAAGTGCGTATGGCCTCCATGGATGGATAAACTGCTGTAAAAAGAGATAAGTCAGCAATACTGATTGGCTCTGTTGTCTGAGCATGCCTTTTGATTTTTGAATTACTGCCAAAAGCATCATCATTCTGTGTTTACCCTTCAAAAGCCCTCGGTCACTCAGATGGTGCATACACACAGAGCAGAGAGCTCTCCCTTGCAGAAACAGTATCCATAAAAAAAAAGACCATTTCAGTACTTCTATTCATTAAATGTAAATTTGTGGCACAGATCCTCTATCTCTCACCTTTCATGACATTGTTACTATATAATATGAAGTGATTAAAAGACCAGTTTTACTTTGATGCCTATCTCTTTCACTTAAATAAATGCTTCAGTTCTGTGCAGAGCTGTAGGTAGCTTTGTGACCAAGTGTACTTGGTCACGTTTTCCTCTTCCTTTCCATCCCTGGCAAGCCAAAGTAACAGAACCACCATATACCTCTGTGGTGGTTTCTTTTGTCTGTGGTATGGGTTCATACCAATCACTGGAGACACACTGCATTTTCCTTCACCACTGTGGCGAGGACTGTCAGTGGCAGGCTCAGTACTGGCTTCCACAGGACACCACAGGCTTGCATTTCCCTCCAGAGCTGCAACAAGAGCTGCTGTTCAGCTGTGAACACCTGCCGTGTGCTTTGTACCTGGGTAAATGCCTGCTGGACACAGCAGGAGCATGACCAGAACAGGTCCCTGATGAAGCATGCGAGCTGGTTACAACTCTTTGTGAATTCCACATTCAGCACTCAGGAATCTCCTAAGGCAGAGACAAGTAGTGCACTCTTGACATGATAGGATTACCTGTCTGCAAAGGCAGATAATATGTAATATTACATTATATATAATGGTTATTCCCATTTGAATACAAAAACAATCAGACACCAATGATTTGGGTTTTATGCAAACATACAGGTAAATAACAAGACCATAAATAATTAAATATCATTTGAATAAATGGCAATACAGTGACGAATGAAGGCAATTGTTACCTGCTTGTTCAAAGCCTTGTGGACATTTTGCAATCCCGTGATTTCTGTTACTGCAATCTCACCAGAGCTGCAAGTTCAGCTGACTGTGAAGGTCTAGGTCCTGTAAAATCTTATTCATGTGCACACTGTAGGAAGCAGGGATAGCGAAGGCAAAGCATGTGCTGTTTCAAAGGTGCTGCCTAAGATCTTGGGTGAGGAAATGCCCTCTTACAGATAGCTCACAACCCCTTGCGTGATTAAAAGGAAATGATTTCGATTTCTCAAAAGCCTATGGCTTCCCAACAAACCTTGTGAAACAAGTCCAGAATACTAGCACATGCTCTAATCCATTTTCTAGTTATAAAGGCCACTTTATTACTGTTTTTGGCTGACAACACTTGAGATAGCATGTTTATCATCATTCTTAAAACACTTGAGAGAGAACAATATAAGTGCATTTTTTATTTCGGTTTTAACTTCTTTATTTCATTGCTGTACAGCTGCATTACACTTGGCTTTAATCCCTCAAGCATTATTTTCCTTGGCAAAACAGTCACTGAACTGAGTAGAACTTACTATTGGAAAAATATGCTTGAAAAACCAGTGTGATGTCAATGCCAACCGAAACCCACGGAGCTTAAAATGTCACAAATGTGCCTGTAGCTGAAATACAGAGCTCCTCATTTTTTTTTGTCTGAGCTAGGAATGTTGTAAGTCTTAGGTTGTGAAGTCAACTGTAAAAATCATAGAGTAGCCTCCTGAAGCTGAATGTGTGCTGAAACTGAATGCGTGCTTCCCCTTTGCCATGAACAACCATTTAGAGAACAATTATATAAAACTGGATGTAGGATAATTCCAGAGGAAACAAATGGCTGCATGGCTCCGCTTCCCGTCTTGCCTGCATTAACTGTAGCTATCTGTAAGAAGTTGGGCTACAGGCTTCTCAGAGAAAAGATAGAACCCGACTTTGTAAAACATCTTTAATATTCAAATATATAAATAAGCACTACTGAAGAATAATTCAGAAGACTGCGTTGATTCATTACGAACAGATGCTATAAACGGGAACAGTAACATTGCTAGGTAAGGAAGAAGCAAGCTATTTTAGGAGTCTTGAAAATCTCTTCTAGTTCTTCAGACAGATCATGCTGCTATAGTTATTTTATAAAAAATTATATTCTGAAAAGCACTTTAGTAAAAGAAACCTTTTACTGGAACTATTATTTAACCAAGACCTTCTACAGCACTAAAACACACTGCAACTGAGTTCCTGATATAGTTTTAAGAATGGGAGGGGTGAAAATAAGAACAAAAAAACCCTACCATACCTGCACCAGGAGCTATTTATTAGCATAACACTCTTCCTTTTAAAGATTTCGTAACAACTGAAGTATATACAAAGTCTTACAGCATTTACACAATAAAAAAGTTTCCTATTAGCTGATGTAGCATAAGGTAGTGCTGCAATTTACTTCAAAGCATGTATACAATAATAATGAAGCAGACCACTGTACTTTCAACTTCTCCACTACCACACCACCACTGTCAGTTGAAGTGACAGTTAATTAAAGCACTGGGAAGACACAGATTGTTGAAAGACTTGTAACAGGTTGATTCGCAGCACTAACCATCTTAAGGAGGAAAAAAAATAGAAAAGAAAAGCTACATACTGTCATGTTTCTACACTTTCCTAGAGCTGGAACAAACTTTCACAGCCTTTGATATAACATATGCAAGACAACATAATCACATTTTTTCAGATAATAGTTCAGCTACTGAGTGTATTTACTTCTGAATAGGAGGCGTTATATTGATATGGCTGTGTGTTTCCATTTTTGTTCATTAACTGTTCAAATAGGTCTACAAAAAAAATTAAGACAGCATGGAGTTTGTAGTCATGATGTGTTTTGACTAATAAAGGCATTCAATATCAGCTATAGGATCTAATTATTCCTGTCAAAAGTTTAAGACCAGGAATCTTCGAGTAAAAATCAAACTCACAAAATCCTGCACCTGCGCTGTTTTCATCTGTTGACTCCGACTTTCTTTAAGCTTTTCCAACTGGGATAATACAAAATCATTATAATGCTTATACCAACCCAAATGCAAGACTCATTTAGTTTATGAGAGGTCAAGCAGATTCACCAGACTACTTCTGCTGTAAAACAGAGGGAGCTTACCTAAGAAAAAGAAACTTTTACTGAACAGTGCCTTACTACAAGTAGGGATATATAGTTTAACAACGATACATAATTTAAGAACATAGCATTCTTTGCCTTTTAGGAACAGCTTTCGTTTGCCAATAATGCACTTTCTACAAGAGATAAGGCTGCTTTGCCTATCGTCGTATGCCTAAACCTCTTATTTTGGCCAATTTCGCTTTTCTTCCCCCCAGAGGGATTCTGTTTCAACTTAGAAACGAGTAACAATATCTGTATTAAGACAAAAAGTGACATATATATAAAATCCACAAGGAACCACATAAATACCAAAGAAGTCATATAACCTTTCCATGTAAACACTTTGATTATACTGAAGCCCTAATCAGATTCTTGTCTTAAACTTTTGGCAGACAATGTGTATGCTCAGCCAGGCTTTGTAGTTAGTTATTGTTCAAGTGGAAGCCAGGTCAGCTCACATGTTGACAGGCATGCAACTTGGAAACATTGCACAACAAGCAACACAAAGAGATTTGAGAAGGGTACAAGACTTCAAGTAGACTTCACAACCCTTCACAAACTGAATATTCACAGACAAAGATACAGTCCTTGCTTTTTTCTATGGTGGATTTCTCTCTCACACATGGGACACCTTCTGTGACTCTCTAGCTTGCTTGATGCTATATAACCACTTGATGATTCTGGCATTCCTTTCAATGGCAGAAATGCCGTATGGCACACGGTCATTGGCACTGTCATCATTTCTAAGGTCACTGTTGCTGTCCTGAGACTGTTCACAGTCTGAGCTAATCATGCTTGCACTGCGAAAGTTGAGGGATATAATATCAGAGTTAGCCCTTGCAAAGTTTTCCATCCCGAGGTTTTCAAGCTCTTCAGGATCCAGTCCGCAGTAGTTAAAGAATCGTTCAACATCTGCGTCAACGCGAAAGTATCTGTCGCTTAAGTCTGATTTTGATCGCTGTAGGGAGGGTCTTCTACTAACTCCGCATCCAGACTCGACTGCCTCAATCTCTGGGGATTTCAGGGTGGCAATGGCAGCGATTTTGGGCTTTGGAGGCAGAGGTGGGGCTGAACTACTGCAGGGTATTGCTTTTAAGGGCTTTGCACTAGTTACTTTCCTAATGTCTGAAGAGCTGTGAGAGACATGCAAGAAAGTCTCTGCTGACTGATCTAGAAGCCTTCTGCTGACATTGGAGCTGCTCTCCTGTGGGCTGCTACGGCCCTGCGTGGGGTAAACCTTCAAGGATTCGGCGAACGAGTGTCGGTTCAGCTCTGTCGAATCGGCTCTGTGGGGCGGCCAATTTCGAGGACCGTGCTTATGCCCCGAACCTGAGCTGGAGCCTTCAGAGCTGTTGATGATGTTCTTCAAAATCTCAAGTTTCAGGTTTTCTCGCTGGACTCCACTCTCAGTCTTTGCATTGTTGCTGAAGACTTTCAAGGTGGGGCTCCCCAGCGCTCGCTTGGCCGCGGGACAGACCGGCGGCTTCGCCAGCACCGCCGGCTTCACGGGCTCCTGCTTGGCATTGATGACCTCCTGGCTCTTGACGTATTTCGCCTTGTCGGCTTCAAGCCTCTCCACTGCACTCAGTCTTTTTGGATTAGGCTCCGCCTGCCTGCGAAAATAGTCAGGTCCTTTGTTCAGGATGCGGAGAGGAACGGCAGATGTGAAAGTCACGGCAGGGCTGACCGGCTTCACCATGCTACCTGTCGGTAATGTTTCTGTAGGCATGTTTGGTGGTCTTTCCCCCGCAGCCGTTTTGGATTCTTCTCTGGGATCTCCTAAATGCACGGTGCAGAAACATGTACATTAAGCACAATGAATAGCCGATGAATCCTGGGATCTGAGCGTTAGCAGCAGTGCCTCATCTCACAGCTCATTAAATAACACTGCGTTTCTCTTTTAAAGGCAGCCTTTGTAGGGCAAGGGCACCCGACACAAGTCCCTATTAGTCTGCTCCGCTGACTCCTTTCTTCTCGCTGAAAGATGTGGGAGTCTCGCCGTCCCCTCCGCGCTCCGCGACCGGCAGCGATCTGAAACGCAGAGTAACCAACCACACGTTAGCGGGAGCGCCTGACATCAGAGCGATAGCAACATCCGCCTCCCGGCCCTCCTCTCCCACCGCCGCCCGGGATGCTGCCGCGGGGGGCACAGGGAGGCAGCCCAATGGTGCCCCTGCCCCGCTCTTGCCCAGCACCCCTCTGCATCTTACGAGATACTTATTGCTTGATATTTACACTCTGAGCTTGGATTTAATGATATTACATTGGGAGATACAAAAAAAAAAAAACACCAAAAAAATTAAGCCCCACCACAATACAGCCATACATTTCTAGAGGGAGAAAGGGAAGCAGAACGAGACAATTCAGAGACTTAGACCCACCCATCTGCCAGTAAAAGAGAACTTCATATTAATATATTCAGCTTTGTTGGATTGTGAACATATTTTATCTCTAAACTCCAAACATTTCTCTCTTTATAGGAAACATCCTGTATAAATCTCAGCAATTAAGTGTATTTTCCTTATCCATTAAATTGCCCAGAAAACAATCTGGTCTAAAAAGCAGAGAGCAAACAGAAACATGCAGTGTTTTAAGTGCAGTGCAAATCTTTCATTGTTAATTCAATAAAAAAATCAACAAATAAAAACAGGACATGTCACTAAATCCACCAATTCCAGTTCCAAGTCTGTTTGAATATTAGCACCCATAGCACCGGTGCTCCAGCAATAAAACAAGGCTTTCAAAGCTCTCATGATCACCTTACAGGCTTAACAGAGCAACAAAAAAATCTTTGGTTTTTTATGTAAGATTTTGAGAATACACAAAAACATTCTGACTGGGCTTGAAAAAAAAGAACTTGTCTTCAACATGTAGATAAAATCATTCAGGTTTTCTATCAGGCAGTAAGTACAAATAAAATTTATCCTCATCTAAATTATTTTAAGGTTCTATCACTTAGATTGTCACAACAGTCTAAAATCCAACACCATGGATGATATTACAAGTGCTGAAACAATTTTTCCTACATGAGGCACTGAAGGGCACTTATCAGGGAATCTACTTTTCAAGCAGCGATTTCGCTAATGGGTCTCATTTGTTTTATTACTGCCCCATTAATGTATGCTGCCCTCTTTAATATCCCATTTCTATTATCACTGTGATCTTCAGGGAGAGAAAGAAAAGCAGCTGCTACTTCTTCACTCTATCCTGAAGAACACAGAGCAGCATCCTTCCCTGGGATGACTTGCTTTGATATTACTGTCATCCTGTGTGTGCTCATCCATCAATACCCAACTTACTAATACGGGGTCTACATTGTTCTGACAAAAAAAAAACAAAAAAACCCCACAAAAAAATTAAATTCCAGATGAAGTTACATTAACAGTTAAAAACCTCAACTGCTGATGCTCAGAAACATGTGATACATACATTGAATATTCTCTATATATCATCCAAGGTCAAAGCAAGCAAATATAATATACAAATGCTATAATGAGATTGTAGGAAAAAGCTGAGCTTTCTCCTCACAAGCTCACTGTCACAAACATTCTTCAAATACAAACTAACGTATTTAGGTGGGTGATAAACCAGACACGCATTCAGTGCAATTATAAGGGTAGTGAAATGTTAATTAAACTCCTCTTTCAATGTTGTTTTATAAATCCTAGTGCTAACTCCAAAGCAGTTTGACTTCCTGAATTTAAACGAAGTCTCTCTGAAAGAGAAAAAGCTTTCCTCATTTGAATCAACATATTTACTGGTACTGTTTTGAAATTAAGTATGAAATTTCCAAATGCGCAGAAGGCAATTCCAACATGCATCTGCATACACATTTCTCTTCCATATACACAAATCAAATCTTTCCACGTTGCCAGCTCAGAGCTGGACGGCTAAGTACCTGGATAAATACCCTATTGATGTGTATATTTAATACTTGTGTGTGGTAATCAAATCTATGTGAGAGCAGGGGTTTCGTCCAGAGGAAGAAAACCCCACAAACAACCCAGTTCTCTGTACTAAACACTGTCACCCAACTGAGCGAATAAGCAAGACAACTTTCCTCCTTGACCACTGTCATTAAAGGTGACCATGGTCCTGCCCCAGAGGACAGCTGCCAACTCCATTCTCCTGCCCGGTGAGTGGCTCCACACACATCATGTTAGAGATCAGAGCTGCGGGAACTGAGGCCTCGGGCTGGAGGCTGCTTTTGGAAGCCTTTTCCCAGCATTTAACAACTTCCTCTCTTTGGATCGCCCTCATCAACGCCAGCATTGCTTAGGAGGCTGAGCATCCACACTGGCATCAACACCACACTTAAAAGGAAANAAAAAAAAAAAAAAAAGGAAGAAAAAGAAATCCCACCATGCAAGCATGTTTATCTGAAAGAACAAGCGTGCTTGTTTGCAAGCACGTATGGAGCCAAGTGCCCTGGAGTCAATGGAAACATGCTGCAACTGGCAATGTACTTCAGGCATCTAGAAAGAAAAGCAAGGTCCTGGTGAGGAGCCAGGATAGAAATGCCCACCTGAGCCAGCACAGGGAGCCTGGGGAGTACGAGCCAAGTGGTTATGTAGCCAGCCATGGAGTCTTTGTACCTGTGGGGCTGCTGGTATAAATTAAGGAACATGCAGCTATGAAAAGGGATCAACTTTTTGTGTATTGTTTAAATTGCTCCATTTCACTGAAGTGCTGCACTTGAATATCACCAGAAAGCTTATTCAGTATTCTCATCTCAGAGAGATAAAAATTACTAACCAGATAAAATTTTAAAAAAAAGTGCGATGAAAGAGAGGTGGATGAATGTAAAATCTAATGAAACTTCTTCTGCCTATGCTGGTGATGGCTGCAGCCTGATCCTGCTTCTAGCTGGGAAAGTGAGTTCAATTCCTACCAGTCTCTCTTCTGTCCATGGGCACCTGAAACATCACAGCGACACTACAGAGCCTTGCTACTTATTAATTTTACTGCTAATGACAGAGGCTGAAAGCAGCAGTGCAGTGTAGTCTCAGGAAGACTTAGATTCCAGTTGTGACAATCATCATTGCAGCAACCAGGGTAGAGAAATGGCTTTTTTCTGTCTTAAACTCCAAAGAAACTCGCTGCTTAGGCATCTGAATTCCCTGTTGGGGACATCTCTGGTACCACTAATGCCCTGCAGAAATTCAAAGGCAAATAGGTTTTCTTCACTCACTCCCAGAAAATGTGTGAAATATACCTAGGGACCCAAGAAATGTTCCTTTCTCTCTGTTTACATCCAGATGTCTGCTCTATAGGTGTAATCCTTCTATAGACTGAACTGTGTTTTTCAGGATTCACTCTGGACTTCCATTATTGCTCCTCTTTACAATACTACTGGACTTTAGAAATTATTTCAAGAAAAGCAAAGACAAAGAACTCATGCATGCATTCAGACATCGTTCTATTTAATACTATGCGTACATTAATAGAACCTTCCTGAAAGTTCTTCCTGAGCTCCTCTGATAGCCTGCAACTATTGCAGACCTGCTGAGTAGAATACAAAATTCACAAAGTTTTGGGTTTTTAAAGCTGCATTTTCAGCCAGACACTTCAATTCACGATTCCTTTGTGACAGAGGCAGAGATTCAAAGCACTTAATTCATTCTAGGCATCGCAATCTAATCACTCTTGAGTCCATAATATGTCTGCCAGATATTCATATTTAAGTTACCAATGCACTATCTGCATGATTTAGGGGAATACAAGACAGCCTAGAGCAGCAATCGCTATACAGCTAACATTAACTACAAATAAATCTCCTATAAAATATTCTTTCCTCAATTTAAAGCCAAGACAGTAGGAGGAGATAAACTATGCAGAAACTTTGGAATCCCAGGCCCATATATTCTAAATATGCAGTTTCTTGAAATGTATGAGAAATTTATGAACAGACCCCATTGTGGCAAGTATTTATTTCTAGCACTATTACATAGTATCATACGATAATACAATAGTATTATAGAATACAATAGTATTGCACAATAATAGAGTTCATTTTTTTCTCTCATATCTAAAACTGCATTCTAAACACAGGCTGAATGATGTCAACTGACAGTAAATAACACGCTTCCCTCCTCAGTTCTGTGGTGCCATGGAGCTCCTACGCATTGGCCACGTTTCAGCCAGTTCTTGTCTAAAAGTATCCGCAGAAGGGCATTACATATTTTAGCAGTACTCAAGTTACAAAAAAAGCATCAAAAAGCAATGTGAAAATGTGGTCCAAATGAAATTAGTAAAATTTCTGTCCTTGACTTTGGTGAGGACATTGCTTCACCTGACAAATATACAAGGAAGCTCATGCTCTTAATTCATCCCTCTGGGATAGGAGATGAAGGGATTGCACAGAAGGTAGGATGATGTACAGTGGATAAATATAATGAAGGCTGACAGCCTTTACTCTGCTTACCTTGATATTTAAAGGCCCATGTCAATTTTATTTTCCAGGTGATAAAATATAACTACCACTACCTCAAGATGCACCATAAACATGACATAAATTCCAGTATAAGTAATGAAGAAGCAGCTGCAACAGGACTCAAAGAGTTCACAAGAGAAAATCTGTACAGGAACACAGGACACAGATGGAAAATGTCAGGTTCCTCTAACACCTGGGTGCACTTTGGAGCTGCAGGGCCCATTATGAAGATGCTGGTTTGTTAACAGCCACTGCAAAGCCTACACATGAGAGCTTTGCTGAGAATGACTGGCTACAGGTCTGTGCACTAAGTTATATTAATGTGTATGCCTAAAACTGATACAAGTCCTTCTGTGGATAATTGTCTCTGTAAACCTCACATATATATGTTACTAAGTTTAAAAATACAGGCAAAGCCTAAGTAAACTTGGCTGAAATCGATAAAAGGTCATCCATATCCAGAATGGCAGCGGTATTTCGTATTTTAAATCAATTTTAGATAAAGATGTGTACGCTATGTAGACTTGGTCTCACATAATATTAACTGTCAAGATAAAGCATGAGGAGATGAAATAGTCTTTCAGATATACCATGACTCAAAATACTAATGAAAGTGCCTTTTTTTCAAATCTGTTCCTCCCTAAAACATGGAACAGTGAACAGTAAGAGCAATATCTGTTTAAATATACATTTAAACCTTTGAAAGGTCATGAATCATGTGAACTACAGTGACCTAAAACAAAGAGTGGCAGAATTCTGCAGAGGAGAGAAATTGCCACCAAGTGGGAAAGTAGTAACTTTGGCACCGTAGCTTGGTCACTTTTCGTTGCTGATGTATTACTTCCAACTAAAAAACCCCAAACTATGACTGGCATTGTTTGCAATATCTTATATAGCTGAGCATGATATGGGCTGATATGCTAATTCTGCTTTGCTCTTACATCAAAGTCTTTTAAGACAAAACTCTCCATAAATACAACAGCATCACCACTGAGCACTCTTTCTATTTCAATGTGCAGCAAAGATGATGAGGCTTAAAGCAGGATGTTGCCATAACCACAAATGCTAACACTGTTAATTTGAAATAGCTGCTGCAAAATCCATGGAGGTACAAACACCTGGAAAGCAGGAAAGCAACCCAGCAGCTACAGTTACATACTAACCCTGCAACGTATGCCTAGAGCTCACTGGGAGCTGGATAGAGATGCCTCTTTGAAAGAAAAAAACTTTAGAAAGTATTTTGCTTCTTCTGAAATCCATCACTGTTACATCTCCTACCCAGCAGCAATAATCCACTCTCAGTGATGCTTCTGGGTTAAATACTGCCCTATAGACACCTCACAATGATGAAAACTCTGATTTCTTTCAACAGGTTGTATAAATGCACAAGAAAGCCCGGAAACGAAATTTTCCTTTCTTCCAACGAGATAGTACAAACCAATATAAAATGTCTTATTATTTAGAGCAATACTACAAGCTGTGTTTCTAAAAGCTGTAGTGGAAATCAGTTCTGTTTTCCTTGGACCCCTGTGTTGCTTAGACAGTATTAATATTAAATCACTTAGCAATAATTTCAGTTGCTCATTTAATAAAAAAAAAAATCAGAGAAGGGCCTAAAAATTATAATAAGGAAGGCAATTTTTTATTACATTTGTAGCCTTATGTGAATATTTCTATTTCAGTGTTCATTTTATGAAAGTGATGCTGTAAACACTTCACAAAGTTGTAGGAAACAGCCTTACTGCTTGTTCATCAGCCAGTGTCAATGGTCTCAAGACCAAACCACTTTTACACTTTTAATTCTGCATCTCTCCATAGCCATCATGCTTTAACTTTACAGCCCCCTCCTTACAACAAGGCCACAATTCCCAGTTTATCCTATGGTCTCCTGAGTCTACCCAATTTTCCAGGGATCTTTTATGCACTTTTAGAAAGCAACACAATCCCCTTCTTCAATACAGGATACTTGGCCCTGGTGTTTGGCTACATTTTGGAGGTTCATCAAGCCCTGATATAAGTACCTGTTGTACCAAGTCCTGCCTGCTTGGTTCCTCTTCTCTGGAAAAAGGGGGGCTTTTACTTCTCTCCTGCTTCTCCACCTCCTCTTCACACCGCTTCCCCATTTCACCATCCCATTTTTGCAAGATGCAGTAACTCCTGCTCTGCCCTGATGGAAGGAGCAGTGCTATCTGCACTACACTTCTCCTTTCTTCTCTACCGATAGGAAGAGTTAGCATCTCATCTCCTTGCTCCTGGTAGATATCCTTCATGGCCATGCTTAGAATTGGCATCCTGGTAAGCCACCTTTTTTTTTCCTGGTGGTAGTGCTTCCAGTGTGCAGGGGAAAAAAAAGTTAATTAGGTGTTCACTGCTGCAAAGTGGGGGAAAACAGAGGGAGGTGGAACAACAAAATAATATCAATTATGAAGCTCAGCAAAAATGTTTTAAACGGAATACTATTCGTTTTAGTTCCCATCTCGAGTCAATGGTAATTCTTAAGAAGTCTACTTTCAGAGTGAGACATATTTACGCTACCAAAATCTTTATGGCAATAGGTTTTGTAGAAATCATATGAACTTGCCAAGAAGGAAATAAAAATCTACCCGCAAAAATGTGGAGATACACCTGCGAAACACCCTCCTTCTAGTATTGCCACAGATACATCACTAGCAGGGTTTACAGATTCCATCACCCACGTAGCCCCCAACAACACTGCCAAGACTGGTTGTCGACAACAGAAGCACAAGCGTCATCAGTAATCAGGCAGCTGGGAAACAGCTCTAACTTCTGCAGCGTCCCTCACCAAAAAAGTTATAGTCATTAACTCACCTGTAGAACAAACACCTTGATAGTAGTATTTTCAAAATGCCAATTCTGAGTCATTTGTCACACTGGGATAAATTAAACAAAGTCCTAAACCCTTTAAATGTTTGAAAACTTGTATGAATGTTAAAGCACTCTCCTGCAGCATACCAGTGCAGCTACCGGATCAGACTAGGCCTTAAATACACTATGGAGTGAGCCCTAAAACATAAATCACTTTGGCTTAGAAGAACTTGTTATCTTGGAAATACCAAGAAATCAAGCCAGATTTAAATGGGCAAAGTGCAAGTGTAGATTTTCAAAATGAATGTTCATATTAAATGTGCAGTGTGTCTACCAACACAGCCTTGTAGTCAAAGACTTGAGGACCCATGACTAGAAGACTTCTGTATGTTCACCTCCTTCACAGCTACTGCTGCAAGGCAACATGACCTCAAGGTGAACCCTCAAAACTCATCAGCACTGAAACACAAACACCTAAAATGGCCTATTCTGTGGGGAAACAGATTGTCTTCTCACCATTCAAGTGGCAGCAGTGCTCATAAAATTTTGGGTAACTGATATTTAAGCTTGGATCTCACCACAAAGCACATGTTCCTCTACCAGTACTTTTTCCCCTCAACTAATAAACTGAGAATCACTTTTGAGCTTTTCTGTCTGCCTACAAGGTGTCAGCTATGTCCTGAACATCAAACCAAGTCAAAATCTGGACACTTTGCCCATCTCACATACATGACTTCTATGGCTGCCCACCTCCCCTATTTCACTTCTATGAAAGGGAACTGTGAGAAATCTGGAATGATCATGAGCATGGAGGACAGAAGAGATACTCAGGGAAAGAGGATAATGAGCATGCTTGAACACCCATGCCACCTAGCACAGGTGAACCTCTTATTTCTATTAAAAGACATGCAAGCAACTAACCCTGATGAGAATTCCCAATCAGTAGAAAAATCAGGGATCTCCTCACCTTAGTCATCCACACTGTCTTATCCAGCAGGTACCTGCCAGCCCTAAAAATGCAGTCAGAGTTGTGGAGGATGACAAAGAAAACATTTCCTCCACTAGATTTGGAGTCAAGACTGGAAGCAGCCTTCCAGGGCAGATACTCAGAGTACCAGGCTATACCTAGCATTACACAAATGTCTCAAATGTGGGTGTCAAGAGGATGGTGCCAGACTCCTTCCAGTGGTGCCCAGTGACAAGGAGCAACGGCCATAAACAAAAACAGAGGAAGTTCCACCTCAATATGAGGAAGAACTTCTTTACACTAAGAGTGGCAGAGCACTGGAAGAGGCTGCCCAGGGAGGATGTGGAGTCTCCCTCTCTGGAGACATTCAAAACCCACCCAGTCATGTTCCTGTGTCACCTGCTGTAGGTGACCCTGACTTGGCAGGTGGATTGCATGAGATGATCTCCAGAGGTGCCTTCCAACCCTAGAAATTTTGTGATTCAGTATGTAGAGACAGACCCTTCTCCAGCACTTCCTTTCAAAGGCTTCCACTTTAAAAAAAAGTAAGTTTGCAAGTTTTCTTTAAATAAAGAAAAGAGCAAAAAGACCACATAGGGTACTTGACAAGGAAATTGGATTACTAACCCTGCTCCAGTGCAATTAAATAATTTCCAGCAAGTAGGACATTTCAGCTGAAATAGGAAGACCAACTTGGTTCTTCCGCAGGAGGTCAGAAAATTGCCCCAGTTTCAGGACTGGGGATTTGATCCAATCTCCCATTTCTCAAAGGAGTGCAGCAATCTCTGATTTTATGTACATAAACACTGCTGCCAGCTTGTTCTCGTGGGAAAGGCAAAAATTTAACATACTGTCATAAAAGGCCCAAGGCCCTGAAATATCAAATTGCCATGTTTAGACTCTTATTCATGGATGAAAGTTCTCTAAAACTGTTTACAATGAAAAATACATTAAAGGAACATAGTATCATAGGCATGAACAGATTTTATGTGAGAAATAACCATAAAGCCACAATGAAAACAGCTTCAGTTAGACATTCCCTTGCAGTTACTAACCCTTCAAAACTCCAGAAATGCTCAAATACATGAAGACCCAAAGTAAATACAGCCCAGAAAAGAAAAACAATTCCAACAATTTATGCAGTGAAAAAAAAAGAAAACAGAAAGAGCTATTATAAATGGAAAAATACATCATACTTAAAATTTCCTTTCCTTAAGAGATTTAATTAGTAAAAGAATCTTTTGAAAATGCTTATTTTCAACATTTCAAAACAAAGCTTAATAGCACCTTCCTGAAGTTTCTTAGATGTTGTGAAGATATATTTGAAAGAAATAGTGCCCAAGCATACAAAATATTTCTTATAATACTTGTCAAGATTTTACAAGCAAGAAACCAGAAAGCCATCTAATTATTTATATTTAAATATTTTCTCTCTAACTTTTAAAAGCTTATCTCGTTGCATGGAAAATTCTTTCAAATAAATTCTATGCGTGAACACAAGTATTTAATCTTTAGAAATAACATTAAAATACAGCTAATTAACATCTTCTACTGATATTAAAAACTTACAAGGCCACCTTTAATAGGCAGTACAGTAGGCACAATTAAAAAATAAGCATGGCAAAAAGTACCATTAGAAAAATTATAATGTTCAGCCAGAGGAATACAACAGAGCAGTCTAATTCTGACAACCGTGGACTTTGACCTGCTCTTCTGATCAGCTGTGGGGTCTTGTTTGCCAAAACTCTTTGTATTAAACAGCCTTTTCTGTAACATGAGATATTACTGCAGTAAGGTCAGAATGACTATTTAAAAATAATGCCTACAACCTAATTGCCTTGAGTTAACCATTTCTAAGTACTGCAGCTTTACACACATGAAATATGGCACATTTATTTTTTTCTTAAATAAACACACTATGAAAGTTTTGACTATGTAAAAACAAATTGAGTATTTTTAAAATTATAACTGGGAAAAAAAACCCAACAAAAACAAACCATACATGATTTACAGCAGTGTTCTAGAGCACTGCAACCTTCAGAGCAACTCAATGAATGATATCTTCTATTTTTGACTGGTACAGCTATGTTTTTCTCTAGATAAGAGGACATTTTCCCATACCACAGGATAGTTCATTCCCCTTTTCTCCAACCTCATGTCTAAAGGTACATGTTAGAAGTCAAGAAAGAAAACTGAGGGAGTGCATAACACTATGCCTTGAAGACATACCGGTATATCACAGAATTCTTCAAGCAGATGGTTAAAAATATCAGTTTGGGCACTGGAACACAATGCAATTTAGGTCTTCATTGTCATGATGATGTTGCAATTAATGATACAGCTGTATAACTCAACACAAGTGCTACACTTGTGCGTGGTCACACGCTTGTGTGTAACCCCTCAGACTACACCAGCACTGACTACAGTTGCTGAGGTGTTTGCTGTTAGTACACACTGAGTTGTTTTCTTCCTGGTTGCTGCATGGGAAATGTGTGCCACAGAGTCCACATGTTAAGCTACAGGCATTCATAAACTGTTCACAACCTATTTAACTGGAGATGAACATCCAGTTAGCTACTTGTTAATGAGCACACAAACTGTTGTTCAATATGCAAATCTGACGCTCAAAGTGAGGCTTTGTATTACTGTATAACTTAATGACTCTCCACTAAAACTATATTCTTGGAAATCTGCATTTAAGAAATCAGGCTGTCCAGACTCTTTTGAATAGTTTTTGCATATCTGTGGGGTTTGGTGAAGTTATGATGATGATGATGATGGAAATTCTTCCTGACCACAGATTTTATGAAACCATAAAATCCTCAGCATCTTAAAGAAAACAAAAGCTGCATTGAGTCATGACCACTGTATTTAATTAAATGCCGAGAAGGCAGTGCAGGGAGAGTGGAGGCATCCCAGCTCCAAGAAAACAAACAAACTAAAGAAACCCAAAACCTGGAATTTTGAGTATGCGGACAGACAAAAGAAGAGTGAGAAATGACAAGACCCACAGAGGTAGAAGAGAAATGCTATTAACCAGGCAAAGAGCAGAGAGAAGAAGGTGTTGGGAATAGAGAAGGAGGCACTGAACAGTGAGTTGGGAAGCAGGAGTAGATTACAAGGACAGAGGGATTATAGGAAAAAGGAAGAGACACCTCAAGTTCTCTTCCTCATCTCCTCTCTTGCAGCTCCTACACCCTGCAGAAAGAACAGAGCTGGCATAAAGGCATTGTGGAGAAAGGTGAAGCTCCTCCTGAAGCAAAGCTCCTGCTAACCCAGACCATTTTTGGGTTGCAGGAGAGAGATGCATCTCCTCTCTCCTGCAGCCTCTGTGCCTGGGGCACACCATCTGCTGAGCTTAGAAGGCTGGTGGCAAAGGAGCCGGCACTGCGTGGCTGGCAGGAGAGTATCACAGAGCGATACCAGGCTCAGTGCACTGCACACTTTCAGGAGGAAAATAAATAGTGGAGTAAATCCAGCAGCCAGAAATACTGACCAGTCAATTGAATGCCTGCTGAGGTTTGCTGCAGACTCCTCAGTAAATCCAGCTTTTCCTTTTGGCAACGCTTCAGACCCCCTTTATGTGCTGATTGCATGAGATACACAACAGGCTTGTCCCTGGGCAGTCCTGAACTAGGGATGCTCTCCACTCTGCCCTCACAGGTGCCACAGACTATTGCTTAGAAAGACTGCTTAAGCTACTCCATTCCTGTCCTCCCTTAGAGTATCAGACTACCCCAAGATTGCTACATAGCCATTCTCTTCTAAGATATGTGATACATAGCCACATTAATAGATCTCCCCTTTTCTGTAAACAAAAGTAAATCTCCAACCTGCATTGATATTGGCTGCCCAAAGTAACAAAAGAAATTTATTCCAAACCCAGAAATCACATAGAGGTATGCCAATCTTGTATCTACTGCTTTATCTTCATTACGAGATGAGTATCAGCAGAGTTTTTAAGCAGTTAGCTGAAACAGAGCATTGCAGGGTTAAGCTGCCTGTGCCAGACAAATAATGGGACACGGAAACCAAGGAGCCAAAACTCAAATGAGGACACATGGTGTCTGTTTTTTCATCTGTTCATACCTGCTTCACAAAGGCAACCTCTCCTGCCCAGCTGCCCTGCCAGCACACCATCCCCACCACCACTGGGGAACTGAGTCCCTCCACTGAAGATGTCTCTCATTCTCCGTTTCAGCTCATCACTGATCTGCACTGGTCTCAAGGCATTCTTTAAAAATTAATGAAAAGGGAGGGATGGCTGTGTCACCCCAGCCAGGATTGAATGCTGCTTTCATCATAAATCACAAATCCAATCTTTTCTGTTGACAAAATGAGCAATATATTTCCAACAAAACTACAGACCTACTCGAGTATCTGTATGAGAACAAAACATTAAATCCCATTTCTAAGATGGCAGAAATAAATCCCATGCAGCATGACATGAGGAAGGTAAAAATATGAAATGTGACTGTAAAATTGGTGTAGGTTAACTTGTGATCACAAAAATTAACACAGATCTTTGAATGTTCCTGGTGGCAGCCCTTGGCATAGCTAAAATGGTTTTGCTGCCTTAATTTCATACTGTGTAGGAAACGTATCTGGAATTTCAAGTTCCCAATTCCTCAGCGGACAAAAACGGTTTCTGAGATGATTTCTGCATTATGGGAACAGATTTTTACCCTTAAATTAGCCATGTGTAATCTCAGACTTAACATTATGTCTTGAAATAAAACAGCAGTGATAATTGTTAATTTAAGACCCCACACAATGCAAATTTATGTTCTGGAGCCAAATATGGTGATTGGAAACAGATGAACATGACATGCCTTCTACTGAGCAGAATTAAAACTAAGTATTAGTGAAGTGTGTTGCTAATTTGACACATGACACATTAGACATTGATTACTGATTTTTTTCTTTGCAACAATGAAATACCAGAAGTGCCCTATTAGTCTTTCAAGAATTGTACAACCATTGTTACAAAGTGCCACGCACTCAGCTCCTGTCCCCTCCTGCCCACATGGGTTTCAGCTGGGTTTCTTGTACTCACCAAGGATGATGCTACTCTTTCAATTATTCCTGATACTGGATTTCTCCCTTTTGTTTAGGAGCTTTAGCGACAAATTAAAGATTTTAAGCTTTAATGATCATCTTCTGCTCAGACCTTGAGATCAAGCTCAGAGTGTTGTGGATGGACTTGTGCCTGAGGACTGGGAAAAGCACCCCAGCTTTCAAAATGGGCAGGAAAGAGGATACAGCGAACTACCAGCCAGCCAGCCTCACCCTCATCCCTGGAAAGGTGATGGAGTGGTTCATTCTGGAGGCCATCTCTATCCACATGGATGACGAGAAGGTGATCAGGAGTACCAGTTTATTACCTCTCTAGTATCAGTTTAGTACCTCATTAAAGGTAAATCATGCTTGATCAACTTGACTGTCTTCTGTGATGAAACAACTAGCCAGATGGGTAAGGGAAGAGCAGTGGATTTTGTCTACCTTGACTTCAGCAAGGCTTTTGACCCTGTCTCACACAACATCTTTATAGGCAAACTCAGGAAGTGTGGGCTGGATGCCTGGACAGTGAGGTGGATTGAGAACAGGCTGAACAGCAGATCCCAAGGGTCACAATCAGTGGCACAGAGTCTAGTCAGAGGCCTGTCACCAGTGGTGCCCCCCAGAGTTCTATACCGGGCCCAGTACTGTTTAACTCGCTCATCAGTGATTAGGATGAAGGGACATGATTAAATGCCCCCTCAGCAAGTTCACTGATGACACAAAGCTGGGAGCAGTGGTTGATTCCACAGAGGGCTGTGTGGCCCTTCAGAGGGACCTCGACAGGCTGGACGACAGGCTGGAGAGACAGGCAGAGAAGAATCTCCTGAAGTTTAGCAAGGGCAAATGCAGAGTCCTGCACATGGAGAGGAACAACTGCATGCACCAGCACAGGCTGGGGCACAATCTGCTGGAAAGCAGAGAAGGACCTGGGGTCCTGGTGGATATCTGTCCATGAGCCAGCAGTGCCCTGATGGTCAAGAAGGCCAATGGGTGCATTAGGAAGGGCATTGCAAGCAGGTCAAGGAAGGTGATCCTGCCCCTCTCCTCAGCCCTGGTGAGGCCACATCTGGAGTGCTGTGTGCAGTTCTGGGTACAAGACAGACACGGAGCTCCTGGACTGGGCCCAGTAGAGGGCTACAAAGGTGATTTAGGGACTGGAGCTCCTCTCTTATGAGGAGAGGCTGAGGGCGTTGGGCCTGTTCAGCCTTGAGAAGAGACGACTGAGAGAGGACCTCGCCAATGTCTGTAAGTATCTGAAGGGAGGGTATCAGAGGATGGATCCAGGCTCTCCTCAGAGGTGCCAGACAATAGAACAAGAGGCAACAGGCAGAATGTGATCCACAGAAAGTTCCACCTGAATAGGAGGAAGAGCTTCTTTACCAGCAGAATTTCTTTACCAAGCCCTGGAACAGATCGCCCAGAGAGGTTGTGGAGACTCCCTCACTGGAGATATTCAAGAACTGTCTGGACAAAATCCTGTGCCATGTACTTTAGGATGATATTGCTTAAGCAGGGAGGTTGGGCCAGATGACTCACTATGGTCCCTTCCAACCTCACCCATTCTCTGATTCTGTGTGACTCCACATTTTGAAAGTAGTAGTAATAACCTAATAAGTAACAGAAAGCTCTGAAGCACTGAAGTACAGTGCTCATTTGCACTGAAGGTCTCTGTCACAAAAAGCTAACACAATCTAATGAATGGAAAAACAGTAACCAAAGTACAAGCTGGGAATAAAGGATGGTAAAAAGCCTACTGGAATAGTGAACTACTGGAATACTTCCAAAAACGAGTCAGATAAGTAACAGAAATAAATAGAAAGCTCTGGAGGACTAAGGCAAGAAGTGTTCACTTGCACTGGAGGTCTCCATTATAAAAAGGTAAAACAAATTTACTGAATGGAGAGACTGTAACCAAAGTACAGGTTGGGAATAAAGGGTGAGAAAAAGCCTGTGACTACTGGAATACTTCCAAAAAGGATTCTGCAACATTGACATGTACATTGCTGCGTGACTGAGGCCAGCAAGAGAAGAGAAAGTCTCAATCTCTCTGAAATGGTATGGAACTATAAACTTGCAAATAATGAATCTGCCAACCCAATCAACTAGTAAAGGCGGAGGAAGAGAAACTCATTATCACAACATAGCTCCCCAGACAGCAGAGGAGAACATGGTAAAATCTTTCTGGAATTGCCCTCCTTTTATCAACCCCTGGGAAAAAATGTGCATTTTAATTCAAAAATGTACCTGTAAAAGCAGAATGCCAAACTCTTGTCCACACTCCAAACAGGGGAATGTAATGCTCCAGAGGACTCTGAAAAAAAGACAAGAGAAGAATACATGAAAAAGGCCTTAAAAGACCCCCAAAACACAACGTAGCAGTAACACTGCAGGTGCATACACGTCAGTGTTGAAGGTCATGGAAACAGGATACCAAAGCTAGACCATGCCAGGAGAAGGGAGAGGAAGAAGTGCAAAGGAGCCACAACAGCAATCAGGACTATTTCACATGAAAGGTGAGATAAAGGATGACATCAGCGTGGCTGAAGCCTATGAGATGTGTAATAATAACAACTAATTAAAGGTCATTTGGGAGGCCTGAGAACACAAGCTCGCACATGACGCACTATCTGAGGTGCGAGATGAAATGCATCCATGCTGGGGATCAATGAATAAATGCAAACAGGGCCAAATGTCACAATGCAATTTTTAATTCACTGATGAAAGACAATACAAAATCGTGCATTTCAAATTCTTGTTGTGGAGAAACAATCCCTGTTATGGTTTTGGATATTTCCAAAGGAAGAAGAGACAAAATACTGCAAAGAAAAAAACACCACTCTACTTCTATGATACAAAATTAGGAGGGCATGAAATCAATGTCAGATACTTTACAAGTAACTGAGGGAAAATATCAACATGTAAATCTTAGTGTTATTTCAGGGCAGCTGCTAGTTGATTTTGACATGAAAATATGGAATCTACAGTGATGATCTGTTTTCCCATATTCAAAGTTAAGGTCAAAGAGCAAAACATTTGTGTCCTTAAAAACCCTCCATACCTCCTCTGCTGGGAGGGCTGGCAGGATATGCTCCAAATTACCAACAAAAAGCACCAAAAATCTACTCTTTAATTTTTATATGTCTATACGTAAAAATTTTGGTTTTTTTTTTTTTCTCAGTCTCTTTCCCTTTTCTGTAACATTTATTTTTAACAATTTTTTTTAAACCATGGCAGTATTGTATTTACAAAACACTACTCCCATCTAGTCACTCAATACAGCTTTCATTTCAAATGCAATACCTTCTCCTTTTTCTCCCCAAAATTATTAGCTATTTTTTGGAAATTTAAACAAGTTATTAAAGTCCACACAGAAAAAAAATCTAAACCCTTGTATTTTTTTTCACCTGCTAAAAATAATTAGAAATATCTTCACAATAAATTGGCTGACAGAAAAGCATCTAATTTTAAAATTTTGAGATAATATTCCTGTAATTAAGCATTTGTGTACACAACAGGTAAGTGAAAAATAAGTCAGTGTATTCATTTGGGAGGAAAACAGCTCTGCCACAGCTTTCTATACATCTTTTTATGTGCAAAAAAGGCAGTGATGGAGGAAGGGAAGAAGCAGTTTTCCTCTCTGCTGTGAGGCTGGTGACAGCCAGCAGAAGGGCAGAAATTCCAAGCTGAGGAAGACTCACCATCACAACGGCTTTTAAGAGAGCTCCAGAACTCCTCCAGACACTACATAAGGGCATACACCAAAAAGGTTTCTTCTTCCCATACCAACAAGAATACACTTTTACTTTCTAAATAATACAAGTATATAGACATAGTAACTCATATACACATGGTTTGCTCCAATAGTAGTAATTCAAACAGACACATTTATGATATGAATGTCAGTGTGAACTATATACTGGAATACGTTGTTGTTTAGTGAACACTAGTGTACACTATGTTAAGAATGTATAACCTCTTATCTTCTAGGTGTTAGAGAGAGGTCACAGTAATAAAAATGGAAGTATTAATACTGGAGTAGTTCTTGTACAGTGAGTTGCCATAATCCTCTGGTGCCACAATAAACATACTGCTCCAGGTCTCAAGGGTTTCCCGAGAGGATATCCATTAAATTGTGAAACCACCAGGAAGGGACACTCCACACAGGCTTCACTGAGCCTGGCTCTGGACCCAGGACAGAAATGACTGAAGAAGACATACATACAAAACTCAAACAGATAAACGTTCTGCGGGGCTTTTAGTGCATGATTGGTTTCATCACTCATGCCACGGAACAAAACCCCAACAATACTATTTAGCATCTGCAACAGCAGTTTGCACTGACAAAACCGTCAATGGAGAAAGCTTACAGTGTAATGTAGAGGCAGACCAAGTTCTGAACTGTGTAAGTTACACACTGTGTAAGTTCTTCAGCATAACACACAATATTCACGGCACTACGCGTCTCATGCATGGGACCGTGAAGCACCAGTGTGGACAGCCCTCTGTGAGGACTCGTGTCTCCACCAGCGGGACAGCAAATCCTCAGACAGGCAGCACTGGTGGGTGCAGGACGAACAGCCCAAGGCAGAACCATGTACTAACTGCTCTGTTTAAGCAGATGAACTGTTCTGGTAATAAATGCCCAGTAGCACTTTATCAGTCCAAGATAGTGCCCTTCAGCAACACACTTCAGACAAACCTCTTAATCAACATAACACCCTTAATACAGCTGAGAAGGTCCACATACACCACAGTGAGTATTTTCAAATATTAACATGGAACTGGAAGCAGAAGTAGAGAAAGTGAAGAGTATAGCATAAATTTCAGTAGAATTTATGAGCAAGGACTTATCAGGATAGCTAAAAGCACCAGATCTTCCTTTCCCAATTTAATATACTATTTAGCATAAGAGGTGTCACATTAATATTTTTCAAGTTCTAGTTACTCATGCAAGTGCAATTCTTAGGAGTTTAGCAAGCACCATGCCAGACCCCTCTCACAGAATTTTGGTTCCTCCAGCTACCTCCTGTATGGCCCAGTTCCAATGCAGGAGAACCCAGAAAGGCCACCACCAAGTTACATGCACTTGTTTTTCTCCATGAAAACATGAAAGTAAGATGATAAACAGACAAGAAATAAACAGACTCTGCTTGCCCCACTCCTTCTGTGGAATTAGCAGTACAATACATGGCCAGCGTTGCACTGGAAGAACCAACGTACTTGTGATAAACCCCTAACAAATGCTTGGCCTCCAAGAAGGCAACAGAACTTATGTCTGACAACTACTATAACTGATTCTTAGGTGCTTTTTAATTCTTTCTTGGATTTCTTCCTGGATCTGGAGGTCCAGGATTCCATTCCTCAGCAGTTTTATTATTCAGATGAAAATACAGCAGAGTATGTTGCTTTACAGTTTTACACTGGATGCACAGTAGAGTTTGTAAATGTTTGTTACCATTGAGAGCTCAGTGCTTCTTCCTGGTGATGGACAGACCTGCTCCCTGAAGGCAGGCGCAGTGGGCCACAGCTGCCATGGTGTGCACTAACAGCTGTGCACAGTCACCATTCCATTCCCTTCTCATTGACACTTTTTCTCAACCTTTTTTTCCCCTTTAAGTAACTTAACAAGGCCTGTGCAAGGAGATTTGTATCGCAGAATCATAGAAGGGTTTGGGTTTGAAAGGACCTTAAAGACCATCTGGTTCCAGCACCCCCCACCATGGCCAGGGACACCTTCCACTAGAGACCAGGTTGGCTCAAAGCCCCGTCCAGCCTGGTTCACTCCAACAGGAAAGAATGATCTCCACAATACTTTATTTTAGGAACATTAAGTGTCCCCACAGGACTTCTCTTAAAAATCAATAATAGATATGCTGATGTAGTGCCAAACACACGGTAGCTGAGATACGTGCAAAGAACTGATTGGTCACTGGCCCCTACCAGACAGGTGCAAATGGCCCCAACGTGAATAATTAAAGCAACTCTCCTTATCTTTTCAGTTCTCTTTGGGATAGAAGAAAAAAAGAAAAGAGAGCGAAAGAAAAAAAAATACTCTAAACCATCTGAGATCCCAAACAACATAAAGACAGCTGTGATCAGACTTCTCAAAATCACAAAAAATCACGACACTGAGTGACATACACAAAGCTGGTTTCCCTTCTGAGCTTCAGCTAAGATTTAATCTCCTCTGTAAGGGCAGAAAATGCCTCACACCTAGGTAGGGAGCACCCAAACCAAGATAAGAAACTGTGGACTAGACTCAGACTAAAAAACCACTAACTTATTCAATTACATGGGTGTGAACTACCACATTGTCCTCTGAACTGACATTTCTCTGCAGCTTTTTTTCTCTATAAAATCCCACACTCATTCAAATTTCTCTCCAAAAATTCTGTTTGGAACGCCTAGAAAAACAGTCCACAACGGCCGGGCAGCTGGGATACTGCAATGGCTCATTATCCTAATTTCAACAGGAAATCTTTTATCTGCTGGTGAAACCAAGGCCAAGTGGAAAATTTTAACAACCAATATGAGATCTATGGATCTTACTTTAAGATCTACAAGTATCTTGTAACTAGATAAATTCTAAACATTTTTACCATTTTTTAGATATGTATTTTTTTGACCATCTGGCAAGGCAAAGGATATGCAAATTGTTCAGGGAGGAGTGATGCTCCTTTTCAAGACTGCCTGACTTGGGTACAGCTACACCCAGGCTGGGTACTGGCAGGACAGAAGCTCTTCTGCCATATGTGGTGCCAGGCCATTCTAGTAACACAACACATTTAGAAGACTCTTTAAATAGTATCTTCATAATGAGGCTGAGACCTTTAGAACTAAGAGTCACTGAAATGTGAACGTAACATACAAAACTACAGAAATCTCCACTTGGTTGCACCAGTAATCTCTTCAGCTGGTCCCTTTCCAGTTCAATATTCTTACAACAAAAAGCACCTATGATATGAGAAAAACAAATCTCAGAGTCCTGTGACTGGCATTGCATATGCAAAATTTAAAAATCTCAAAGGAAGGAATGACCAAAGCGTTTGCCACGTAAGCAAGAGCCCAGTGAGGATTTAAAAATGGAGAAAAAGGACAGTCAAACATCTGGATTTCTTATTTGAGATACATCTGAAGAATGGAAGAGACATCTGCCCCTATATATTATCAGCAGAGGGACGTATCTCATAACAGATTCTCAAAGGCATTGTCAAGGACACATCTTCTTCAGCATCTCTTAACTCAAAAGCACGGTGTGCCCCGTACCTGGGGTAAACATGCAGGCACTCTAGTGAGGATTCAGGGACTGTAGCTGATTTTTCCTATTTTTACTTGCTGGAAAACAGGGAGTTTGTTTCCCCAGCCTGGCTCTTCTTTAGATAACCACAACCTGAGAATTGCCAAAGCTTATCTCAGTTTAATCTCAGAGATATGAATCTTAATGAAGAATAATTAAAGCAAAGACTGCTTCACCTTGCTGACGGAAACTGAAATGAAAGAAAAATGGAATGAAATTATTATAAAACAATTTTCAGGTAGGCAACATCATGCCAACTAAATGCATCTTATGAAAAGCTAAAATATTTATACCTAAATACACTTCGTATAGCTGCTCTTCTTTTTGCTTTCATGCAGGTTCAGAGAAGTCTCATCCTTGAACATTAAAATCATAGAAATACTGCAACAGGAAAAGTGAAAACCACACATGAAACTTTATTTGAACTACCTGGATGACGACAAATCTTAATTAGGAGACCACACACTGACGTGTGCAGACACACAGAGAGGAGCGCTCTGTGCCCCAGCTGGCTAACCTGTAAATGAGTGGAGAGGGAGCTCGAAGCTGCTGCCCATGCTCTACTGAGGAGCACACAGCACTCGTAATACATCAGGAGAAGGGAACCACAAGTTGCACAACATAGAAAAGCTAACTTACACGATGTTTCCCATGACTGAAAAAAAAAAAATTATGTTAAAACACCTCCTAAACATCTTTCTTTGCAAAAATATTAATCTCACTGCTTTTTTGAAAAAAATACCCTAATAGAGGGGAAAAACAAAACAAAACAAACCCCAAACAATCAAGGCAGTTAAACAGCCACAAAAGAGAAATGGAAATGTCTATGGAATGAAATTCAATTCACCATTGACCTTTGCCTGAATGCAACGTTGGGAAATTTTGCTGGCTTTGGTACTGCCAGCAAAACGTGATTTAAAAAGTTTGATGATTTACATGAAATATTCCCATTTGGATGTGTCAGTGTCTTATCTTGCTCCAAAAGTGTACCTGGTGCTTCCCATAATAGAATCCTCTATTTCTCCACTTGCATAGCTGTGGTTTTTCATTGGTTTTTTTTAGAGTTTCACATAATTATGACTCACAAAAATTTGCAGGTAACCTCTTATTCTGAGAGTTAATACTGAACAGATTTTTTTAACAAATATAATTTTATTCAGTTTCGCCTAATCTACCAAAAAAGAAAACCAATTTTTGAAACAAGTAACTTAAGTTGGAGCAGTTTAATTGGAGCACATTTGAAGCTTATTACCTTTCCGAAAAGTAAGTCCAAGTTACAGATAGAAAAGTGTTTTTATAAACAGATACAACTTTTTATAGTTTTTACCAAAAAAGGAAAAGTGAATTTAGGTACTGAAAAAGTGAGCCCTGTATTTTTCATGGAAATGCTTAATTAAGCCTAAATTCAGAGATTCTGTGCATACTTTCAAGAGGTACTTAGCATCCAAAAGTCAAACTGTGACCATGAAATAGGTGCTTGGTGCCCGTGGAGACCAAATTTAGCAATTCAAACTGGAATGTACAAAGTTGAAGACTGCCTTTTGAAATACTAGACTTCATGCACCTTTGCTACATGAAGAAGGCACCATGCAAGATTAAGGAATATAGTCCATTACTCCTCATATCCCTGGCCCATCACCCTTGGCAGCAGATCATACACATCTATCACCAACAGCTCTTGCTGAAGAGGAGGAGATGGAAACAGGACTTACCTGCATAGGTGCTTCAAGTACCAAAAGAGGATTCTTGCTTCCTGTCTACAAAAGAATCCCTTTGATTTTCAGGCAGCTACCTAATTAAATTTCGCTGTGCATATTAAGTTTTCGGATGTCTAGCTATTTTATGCTCAGCCCCAAATCAAAAGAGCACACATTCATAAATCATCCTTTCACTAAAAGAAACCAAACCAAAAACTGAGATAAGGTTTGTTATATGTAAAGATATCCCCCACTCTAGTTGTTTCCTCAGTTCAACCAAGGAGAAGAGATCATGCACATAACTTCTAACTAGGTCACAAACTCTACCCTTCTAATATTTTATTCATGCACCTTGCAAAGGGATGCACATTATTTCAAGTTCCAAGAGGAGCATCATGCTATGAGCAACAGCTCTTCATGAGTGCTTCAATATTGTGTTGGGA
This sequence comes from Oreocharis arfaki, assembly GCA_013398015.1. Classification (NCBI taxonomy): domain Eukaryota; kingdom Metazoa; phylum Chordata; class Aves; order Passeriformes; family Paramythiidae; genus Oreocharis; species Oreocharis arfaki. The sequence continues at coordinate 718,652 of VZRR01010834.1, read as the reverse complement.
ATACTTTATTTTAGGAATGGAGAGACAGATCCAATTTCTCCAGTCAGTGAGAAATAACAACATAAAATCAAGTTGTCAATCTCTTGACATATTATTTGCTTTAACTTATACTCAATAGTTCCTTGATGAGTTGGATTACTCTAGAAGAATTCTTAAATATGCTTGTAAGAAGAAAATGCATTGTCTAAAGTCTAAATTAGCCATGCAGAATTTATACATATATTAGACCATATTTAATGGTCACAATGTTTTTAGAATATATAGATGTAGAATAACTGTGTGTGAATTTTCAACTGGGAGACAGTGGATGTCTCAAAAAAATCACATGAGAATTCATCAAGTGCCATAGCTCTCTGCTCATTAACCTGGATTTAAGTATGCCTGATCCTATTTCTTAGGATCTTTACAGTCTGATGTCTTCTTTCAGGCCAGTATTTGTTACATCTGATTCACTAAGATTTAGAAACTCTATCTTGAAATTTTCTTTTTTCTACCCTAGTTAGAAAATGTTGGATATCTACAACACACTCAGCACTGCTGAGAAAGACAAGGGCCTTTGCAGAGGTTAAAAGCAGGCTCTGGGCACTGAGCCAGTCTCCAAATGTTCTCTGCCCTGCTAAACTGTGTTTGGATTTGCTGTGAGAGTATACAGTATCTGCATAGAAACTCTTGAAATACCAGGGGCAACCTAAGGTAAAAAATAGGAAAGCAGCAGAAGAAACTATTTAAGAGCTATTTTTCCACTTCATTTGCCAATGGAATATGACTTACACAAAGATACTGGACCTGGAGTAGCATCCGCCTTTTTGGGTTGGATGCTTGCATTTGATTGCAGAATATTTAATTTTACAGTGCACGACATATTTTAAGTTCTTCAAGAAAAAAGTCAGGATCAAGTCTTGCTGGATGGGGATAATTGTAAAAATGAACATCATGAGAGATAAAAGGAACTGAGTTAAGAATTAACAGCTGCTTTTTTTTTCTATTATCGTACATAGATTTTGGTGTGACACCACACTCCATGCAAGCACTTGAAAATGTTACTTTTCTGGAGATGTCATGCAAAAAGGTTGAAAAAAGAAAGAGTTTAAGGTCAGTTGACATGAAAAGAGAAACCAGTCTCAGGTTACACATGGGATGCCGTAGAGAAAAGAGTTTTTCTCATAGACGTGCTGCCTGGACCAGCGTCAGACCCATGTTGATTCACCAGAGCCAGCTGAGGACCAGGAGCATAGGAGGAGAGGGTAAGGGCACTGTGTTTGCACAGTCCTGAAAAGAGAGGGCTACAGGGAGACCTACCCTCTATCTGCTACTGCCTGATGGGAGGAGACACAGACTGTCCTCAAAGGCACACAGAGAGGGAGAGGAGCATTGACCAGAGCTGCAACACGGGCTACTACAGCCTTACACAGGGGATTAAACTCTTTATTTTCAGGGAGGTGAAACACTGAAACAGAAATCCAGAGGGTCGGCTGGACTTTCATCCTTGGAGATGCTCAAAACTATCCTGTGCACGGCCCTGAGCAACCTGATCAGATGGGACTCAGGCTGGTCAGCAGGAAGAACTAGGTGACCTCTCCAAGTCCCCTCCAACTTACAGGATTCTCCGATCTTATCTTGCTACCTCTGATTCAGTGGTGCCAAAAATCAGTGTTTCTTTGTCTCACCCTCTCCTCACCAGCAGATGATCCAGACATGGAAGACAGAGTAACGAGTAAGTGTTTAAATTCATGTTTAAATTCATCACCATCTATATCCACCTCTTTCCATTTCTCCTTTTCTCCATGCTTGAAAGACTGAAATATTTGCTTCTCAGTATGCACCGGGCATTTCCTCTTCTCTTCTGCTTTCTGCATCTCTCGGTGATTTACTTGCCAACAGCACACAAAACCGGATGAGACTTGAGAAAATCAAGGAAACATGAGGAGGAGAACAAGAACTATATAGAGAAAGAAAAGCATCATCTCTTCCTTTTTAGCAGCAGGCACCTGTAACTTATTCAGCAAGGCAGTGACTTAACAGGCAGTGCTGTGCAGGACTGCTTTGTGTACAGCATTAAGGAACCAGTCCAGGAAAGGGGGTGGGAAGGATAAAACGTTGCTAAAGCCAGTGTTTAACTGTCAGTAGAGGCTAAACAAAAAGGCTGATAGGCTGTGCCATTCTGTGCTGTCATGCTGAACACATGCCTCAAATTCCCTGTATTGGTGATACAGGTATGCAGGGACACACAGGGACACACATGATATGCTAGGACAACATCAAGTGACAGGTATAACAAATACTGCTATTTAGAAACTGTCGAACCAAAGGAGATGTTCTGATGCCCCAAAATATGTATTAGGCAGGGAAATTGCCCAGGGTACTCCATAAAGTTCTGTGGTACGTATCACATGGACCAAACCAGCCAGTTCAATAATAATGACGTGATCTGCTCCTTGCAGCTCACAGAAGATCATGTTGAGGCAGAACCATGCAATGATTTTGTCAAAAGAAAATAGAAGATATGCAAGCAATACTGAGTTAGGCTGTTTGACTCTCCCCAGTGTTTCTGCCAAGAGTACAAGCAAGAACATACAGATACTTGCAGTGATACAACTCAGTACCAGTACTCCCAGCAGACACTGAGCAACAGAGATCACTGAACTAATTTTTTCTGTTTAGTGAAAGTAAATAATAGCATTATTAGAGACTGACAGAGGACAAACAAACGAAAGCAACTCAGCAAACCCACACAAAACCTGGGTAATTAAACTCCTGTTTTTCACAGCAAGGATGCCTGGAATCTCAACATTGCAAAACATGTGACTCTCTTCCCCCATTCAATTTTCCTTAAATCAGCTCTTTTTCTTCACTATCCCAACAAAATACAAACTACATTTTGAAAGGATCCATTTTAAGAGATAAGCACAACCCCATAATGAAGCTACTGAAATCAAAGCCCAGCCCTCTGGTACTTTGTCACATGGCCCCTGGGAAATGCTGCTGGGAGCCATTAAAGAAGCAAGTACTCAGCGGCTTCTCATCTTAAAGATGTTCAGTGCAAGACTCAGAGCCTGCATTCACAGCTATCTTATCTGTTAGTCACTTATGCATAGAAGCAAACCTTGCAATGGTAATATCAACGTGCTCACCACCAGTAAATTTCCAAATGGCTTCGCACTGCGTGTGTTGTCCACACTGGATGTAAGCCATAACACTACAAATGTGGTTTAAAGTTGGTGAGGTTTCCAGCCAGTGTCTCTGCACAGCCAACAATCTCTTCTTCAGTTCATTTTCTCAACTGATTGTCTATGCTGTCATTATCCAATCTGACTATTACACCAGCAACCCAGGAACCTGCTGCAAAGGAGTACTTATGAGGGTGGAAATGTTTTACTTTAACTATTTCCTATGAAAGAATAAATGCATACAGCTCCCACCTCCGAAACTTTGTTTTCAGGATCCAAGCATTATTAACAACTCTTTTGATAAGGAAACTATTATTGTTTTTACACAATAAGAGGTGGTGCTGAAGATTAATAATATATATCTGTAATGTTTATTCATTTCATAATGAACAATTTATTTGCACTTATAACCTATACCTCAGCTACACAGACAGCACAGCTGCCCTCCACTAGTCACCACAGTCACATTGCTTTCATCCTACAATCCCTCCACCAAAACTCATGGTAAAGAAAAGCACAACCAATGCAAAACCACATCACTTCTGAATCGCTGCTTTGTGAATTATGGGAATGCTACAGCAGCCACAGCGTATGAACTGCAAAACCCTACAACCATCCCGAATTCTCCTTCAGCAAACAGCATACCTGCTGGGACCAAGCACCAGAGCAGAGACAGGTGAGGGGCAGACAAAGCAGTGCCTGCCCACTCCAGCCCTTTCAGCTGGCCAAGATGCTAGGGGGGTGGCTCACCCGTCGGATGAAAGAGGCTTAGAGAAGGATCACCCTGAGAAGTGGCTGTGTTACAACAGCTCTAAGCACAGCTGACTGCTGCAGTGCTTGCTTTGCAGAGGTGCTCACTGCTGTGACAAACTCTGGAGCAAGTCCTGGGAAGCAGGAGCGGAGAGAGGCAGGACACCCCAGCCCAGCCCAGCCCAGCCCAGTGGAAGCAGAGGGCACTGTTTGCACTGCAGGTCAGCTCCTGTTCCCCTGACTGACAATGGCAAATCTCTTTGTCACTTGGCAGTTCTGGGAACAGAATATTGTCTTGTGAAATTACAATGCTGTTTCAGTGCTACCATTATTAGCACTGTCTACAGACAATAAAATGTTCTGTCGCAGTCGCTGTGGGCTCGCAGCAGTGAATACACACTGAGTCACCCTACATTAACTTAAATAGCACAACTGCATGAACACATGTTCTTCAGTTAAATGTACACACACTCTAAAGTAAAAATAAGCAGATCTCCAAGGAGGAACTCACTTTCTACACAATGCAAAAGAACCCTCGCTGTGTGCTTCCACAACCTCAACAAACACGTGGCAAAAGGCTTAATAAGACTACTCTTATTTTCTCATCTGGTAGTAGATGAGTACACAAAGCCACCCCCAAAAGGTTATGTAATTAAAAAATGTGTGTGCCTAAACCTGGCTTTATCTATCCCGGGACCTTCACAACACAAGCAGAGGTGGTACCCACAAGCAGCCACTGTGCACCACAATCCCAACACAGATCAGCTTCCGCCCCCCTCCTTTCCCTTCAAGTCAGACCAGCACCTCTCAAGAAGAATAATTGCTCAGATGCTTTCTCACTATCTGTAATAACATACCCTTCATGTTATGCTCAACCCCATTCAGAGCAGGAGATACCCAGAAGATCTCAAGGTGGAGCACAGGGACAGTCTACTGCCCAGACTTTTGCTCTTATCACAGGACTTGCTGTGCTGCCAATCCACCATGCACTGCTGATACCAATGCACATAAAACCAAAGCAAACAACGGATCTGTGTTCAAACCTGTCTGTGCTTCTGCCCCATAACTAAACCGCCATTAGGAATAGGAACTGCATAAAGCAAGAGATTCCATACTTTGCAATGAAACTACAGAAGGCACAGAGGGTTAAAATGAGCACACTTCTTTTTGTTGTTGCCGTTTTACACCTCTGAAAGCACCTAGCACAGTCGTCCTCACACCAAAGCTGCACAGCTGCCTGCAGGCACATTATTTTACACTTCCCAAAACAAAACCTCCTACATCTAAGAGTTCTAACACACAACCAGACACACTCCAACCAGGTATCGTCATTTTAAAAGGATTTGGCTGTTGTGCACACTCAAAATACTGTGCACTTGAATGACTGTCCTGCCTGATAGAGTATGACTTCAGTACGATACGAATTCAAGGGATGCAAATTGAGGCAAATAAAGCATTCATACCACCAAAGATACCTTAATCCTCTTTCTCTAAGAGGAGTTCCTGAAGCTTCTGTCCTTGCTTTACTTCTTGCAGGAACTTCTCTCTCTTCCTGTCCACTAATTCCTCGTGGACAAGAGCTAAGGAAAAGAAGTCTCCAGATGCTTGGTAGTTTTAGGCTCAAGTAAGAAAACACGAGTAAACAATACAGGATACAAGTGTTCAAGTGAAGATCTAGCTATAGTGAAAATAACACTGATAAAAAGCCTTCATTTTTTTACCACAGAGTAAATCTGAGGGGGACATAGTTTCACAACTCCCCAAAGTTTTCTATCTCTCCCTCTCTACCTCAAAGCAACAGTGTCTAACGTAAAGAAAAGCTACTTTCTAGGCTAACTGCAAGGAAAGCTGTGGACCATAGCTTCTTACACATCCAGAATGAAGGCAATACTTAAAAACCTGAAGAAACAGATTTTTTACCCCATATTGGAATCCTTAATTTCTGCAATTGCCAGTACAGAACAATGAACAACATGAGACAAACAGCCAGCAGTATTAAACTTCACTTAAGCCCATTTTGGAGCTGGATAGGAGGAGCTGGCAGCTGGCCACCTCACCAGGGACCAAGGTGACAGGATACACGACCTTTTGGAGCTGCTTTCACCCTAAACTGATTTTCCCTTTTATCCCTGGCAGGTCTCTTGTGCACCTCTGCAATGCAAGCCTGGTTATCTCTGCCAGAAAATTCGTAGGTGTTTGCTCCCAGCTCCCTCCTGCCCTTAAGTTTACTGGTCTTGCACAGATTTACTTGCCCCAGATGAGGCCATTGAAAGCCTTGCTGGTGTCACCCTTGCATGTGACAGTCCACTCCTTCCAGATTAGACAAGAGAGCCAGAAACTACTCCAGTACTGAACACAACTACCATAAATCACAAAGTAGCATGGGGATTGAGGGAAATGCTAACACAGTATTCCTGAGCTGAAGTTTTCTCTGCTCTCACAGGACTACCACAAAGGGAAGGGAACAAGGTTTCTGGGGCAGGTTGTTATGGCAGTCTTGCATCAAGACTGCCTAAATGGCAAAGTGAAGCACGTTTGGCTGAGGGCTAGCTCCTCCTGTCAGCCACTGCTGCTTATGTGGAATTGAGATGGATATTTTTAATCACGCTTCCTAACTGTTGGCATTTTCACAGTAGCTCCCAAGGTGAATCCTTCAAACAATACCATGCAAAAACAACATAAACCCTCAAAATTTCAGGTCAGAAAGTTTGCTCTCCTGCTTAATGCCCTAGATGTTTCAAACAAGGAGAGATGTGCAATGCACAGGGGTAGTCTTTTAGAAAAGCTGACTTTCTGGGGCTTACAGCTTATCCTTTGTAGCTATTGGAAGGCCTATACTTCAACCATATGAAAATGTTATCACTTATTATTACACTGTATTTCATGCTCAATATTTATGCCCTTTTCTACAGTGCCAAATGCTCATGTTGATGCCTTAAACTTTACTGTGCAAATGCAACACTTCTATTTTTGGGATGCCTTTTTATTTTTTTCCTTTTCTTTCTTCCCCCTCCTCCCTCAGACATGAAGGTAAGCTTAAGATTTATTCAAAAATCCAAGAGCAATGCAATCTTGGTGAAAAAAACAACTAAGACGACAAAACACCCTGAGCATTAAAATATATTAAAACCACCAAATTTTTTATTTCACACATTCAATCCTAGAGTGATTTTTATTAGCCTACAGAACATTAAAGCCTTGTAAAGTCAGATTTACAACAGAACTTGAAACAGCCCCATCTATAGCCTATGAAGTGCTGTTATAACACAAATTCTAAGTGTCAAACTTTATCGAATTATGTAACTCAGCACTTCCCCTCTTTTTTAGCAGTAATCTTACATGAAAAGCAACTATCACAAAAACTGCCTGACCTTGTGCTGTGAATATCTTATTATTTTATTTATCTTACAGCTGTCATGAAAGTAAAAGTGACAAACCACGCATTAAATTGCTGATTTTGTGAACTTTTTTTGAAAGCTTGGATGTCATTATGAGTTCTCGATTAAAATACATGGATAAAAGCAAAGGGATAAGATAAAATAGGAATGAGTAGGTAGATCAAAAAACTAGGTTTTTAAGCTTTGTATTGTAAAATGTATGGCAGGCAATAGTCAACAAGACATATCTGTCAAAACCACCAATTTGGGCAGTATTTAAAATAAAGAACTGCGTATTTCTTCTTGTTCGATTCTCTTAGTTTCTCATAATTGCTCCAGGACTTCAGCACAAACACAGAATATTCTAATTTTGGGCACAATCTTTGGGTAAATCTTTTTTGTTTTCTTCTCAGTATCTAAAAATAAAATTTAACAAGTATGAACATTTACCTAATTTCCGCAGTCCACAAAGTGAACAACTACTGCTCTTTCTGAAGAATTTTATGTCAGTAAATATGTAAAACCTACACGCATACATACAGTTCTCTTGAAGTACAGAGAAGCACAATAACTTGGAGTAAAAACCACACAAAATTGATAAATAAATACATAAGTACTATATTTTCACAGTGAAGCACCATATTCTATCAACGTTACACCTTTTTCATGAGATGCCATGCATGCACTGAAAAGATAAATACATACCATGCTGCTAGCGAAAACTTCTATACAAGACAGTGATCTTTTTTTACATTACCTTACTAATCCATAAACTTTAAAAGTTTAAGAAACTGCCTTTCTTCCCCACTTGAACTCAGTTATATTCTTTCATTCATCACCAGCAGAAAACAAGTAACTGAGATGTGAAATGTTGCCATTAATACCAGTGTTGCAGGAGAAAGCTTAAAACCTGAAGAGATAGTTAGGATTATAGAAACATTAAGGTTAGAAGAGGCCTCTAAGATCATTGAGCCCAACCTTTAACGCAGCACCACCACGTTCATCACTAAAGCTGTAACCCCACGTGCCACATCCACACACTACACTTCCAAGAATGGTGGTTCCACCACTGCCCTGGGCAGCCTGTTCCAATGCTTTCCCCCCTTTCAGTGAAGAAACTTTCCTAATATCCAACTTAAAACCCCGGGGAGGCAAACTGGGGCTGTTTCTTCTTGTCTGGTTACCTGGAAGAAGAAACTGACCCCCAGCTCATTATAAGCTCCTTTCAGGTAATCGTAGAGAGCAATGAGGTCTCCCCACGAGCCTCCTTTTCTCCAGGCTAAACAACCCCAGCTTCCTCAGCTCCTCCTCATCCCATTGTGGCTCCAGACCCTTCATCAGCTCCACTGCCCTTCTCTGGATACGCTAATCGAAAATACATACTTTTTAAACATTACTCAGATATATGTAGGGGTGTTATGTGTGTTTATAGTATTTATTTATATATTTTATCCTGAATGCCAGAAAAATCACTGCTTTCCTGCCCAGCATACTTCTCCATCTCCTGCAGAGAAGGATGAAGATCCTAAGCAAAATGTCATTATTTATAACACAAAACATTTTATAAAGGGTAAATAAAATCTACCTCATGGATGGGGGAGATAAGAGTAAGTGGGAAATGTCAGAAATACTGTCAGAGAGTGAACCTATTCATTAAAGAAGCTGTTTAGTTCCTAGACTAAAATGCCAAAGAAGAAAAATAGACGATCACCATCCCCCCAGATCACTCAGATTTGGAGAGAGGAGAAAAAAAAATCACTTCTAGACTAACAAAAACGACAGGATACCAAACGTAGTCATCACATCTTGTGAAAACTTTTCATATTTTCCTCATAATGCAAATTAAAGCTCCTTCTCCCCCCACAAAACCTTCTCTTTCAAGACATTTTCTGGATTAGCTCCAGGGGAAGGGAGAAGCACAGATGAGCTAAAACAAGTAACCCAGCTTATCAAACACACTGCAAGGCTGGATGCATATGGAAATGAAATATATTCACAAGCAGATAGACTAGATATGTCAGTATGTTTTTGCCATCTCTGATATAAAAATAGGTGTCAGCAAAAACTCAGTATAAATTCTTGCAAGCCCCTGCAGGAATGCTGCTGTTTTCCTCTGGATTGTTCAACCAGCACAACCACTCAGGAACTCCTCATAATTAAGGAAAAAAAAGAGATGGGAGGGGATCCACCCTATACCCTCTCTCCTGTTGTGTTCAAAACCCCTACCAAAAAGCCCTAAATTTTTCAAATTAGTTATAAAAAGTTCTCCTGGATCATCACCACTAACCCAGGGTTTGTCCCTTGTCCAAGAGAGAATGACAGCATTCCCTTCCTGTGGTACTGGTGCCATCACTGGTGGACAGGACAGAAGTCAGGAGCATTTAGTGGCCTAGAATCAAACAACAAAAAAAAAAAGTATCTGCTTTTAACAGCAAAAGCAATGCAAGGCATGCTCCTACAAGCTTCACCTTACTGAGGAAAACCTCCCTGGCTTTTTCTGTTCTGTGTTTTTCTGTGAGCACGCATCACAACCGGCAGGTGTGGGGGCTGATGCCAAGTGCTCCTCAAACCCGCACTCCCGCGTCTTGGATGTGTGTGCCCGTGCTCATGCATGCATAAAAGACAGCAGCAAACTGTGGCAGCCGTGACCTGAAGGAAGCACCAAGCACAGTCGGCCACCCTCTGAATCAATTTATGCAGACTGCACAGATGCTCACCTCCAGCACCAGTGTGGGCAACAGCAATACACACAATGAAAGCTGAGCTCTCTTAAATAAATTAGAACAAAAATAAATTTTAAAAGGGAATTAGAAATGTTTTGCCTTCAGGCAGCTCTTGGTTTCTCCTCCCACCCAAAAAAAAGCAAATGTGTTGCTTTTGTAAGCTATTATTAATTCTTATATACATAAATACAGCAATTTCATGCCTGTTCTAGAAAATTAACAAATTGAACTGCCAAAACACACCCCACCGTACGACCAAAATGCAAAATCTTGTGCTTCACTCAAGCTTCTCAGTTACAACTTGTCTTTTTCTGCATTTCTTTCTCTTGCTTTCTCTTTTTCCTTCCATTTTGCCCCACATTTCCAAACTCCAAATTTTAGTAGATTAAATTGGTGGAAACCTTGTTCCTGAACAAAATCACTTCTTGGTCTGCAACTGCAGCAGACAGACAGGCTGCAGCCTGAGGACGCTGGATCAGCCACGGAGTACGGAGCATTTCAAATTTAGGTCACTTGTGCTGCTCTGACCCCAGCGAACAGCGACGGCGTGTTTTTCCACACTTGACTGTTTTCCTGCTCTCCTGTGTCTCGAACAAGACAACAAGTCCCAATGCAATTTAAAGAACAAGGTCAGAGCAGGAGATATCGAATGCTAAATATGCTAGGAAAGGAGCAAAGTGACTGGGAAGAAGAATTCACCTTCTCAAAGTTTGCTGATGGAGACTGAAGGCACAAACACTAAAGCTGCATGAACACACATCCTTTGGCCGTGTTTGCCGCCTGCATGACTGGGATCCAAAGGGGGGACTGATGGCAGGCAGAAATTGTCACCATGTGAGGCAAAGCGGAGCTGAGCCAGCAGCACACACGATAAGAATTATCTCTGCTGGAGGCTGCTCGCTGCCGCGCCAGCACCTCGACTCAGCGCTGACAAATGCTGGGGGGAAGCCGGCGCCGCGGCCAGAGCCCACTGATGATAAATACGGTACCTCGGGCGCTGAGGCTGTCAAGCCAGCACAGAACCCACCTTGCTGCAAATGAGCCAACCCTGCCACACTCAAGAGAGTAAAACTCCTCGAGGAAGTAGTTGCTTGCTCCGGGAAGGTGGGAAATGTAGCCAGGTCCCGTGGTAGTGGAAGGGGAAAGGGAGAAAGCCCCGACTCTCTTCCCTTGGGGAGGGCTGGAGCAGGAGGCAGGGCAAGCTCCAACTGCTCCTTTGCAACAACACCTACACAAACTGCCTTCTAGTTGTTGGACTCAACATCTGTGGTTTTTCTCCTGTAGTTCTTAAAAAAATTTTAAAAAGGGATTATATGCTTTGCACAACACAACAACTGTTTATACAAAACAATGGTTCCTGCAAAACTGTGGTGTTTAACTACTTGTAAGTGCAGAGGGGAAAAGCTTAATGGACAGCAATACGAGGTATTTTAGCTTGCTCCTAACTCTTATCCTACTGGTTCAAAACTCCAGCATTCCCCTGTGGACATCCTCAAGCACAAGCAGCATGGGCAGTCCAAAGGAAGGTAACCTGGAAGGAATTCTGCCCACTGGCTATAGGCTTAGCGAAAGATTAACAGAGGGATCAACCAGAGAAGCGACACCTACTGAATACACACTGGCAAACAAAGCAGCCAAGCTTGTCACTGGGCATTGCATAAAATTCCCAAAGGGGAAAACCAATCTGGACAGGCTCTAGTAGGAGGAGGAATGTTTTTTAAATGAGTTTTGGATTTAAATGGGTTAGTGATATTTTACCCAGAGGATGAAATAGCGTGGCCAGCAAGACTAAAGCAGTGATCTCCTGTACTTGGCACCAGTGAGGCTGAATCTCGAATCCTGTGTCCAGTCTTGAGCCCTTCACTACAAGAAACACATTGAGGTGTTGGAGCATGTCCAGAGAAGGGCAAAGGAGCTGGTGAAAGTCTGGAGCACAAGTATTATGAGGTGCACCTGAGGGGGCTGGAGTTGTTAATCTTAGAGAAAACGAAGCTCAGGGTAGACCTTATCACACTCTACAACTGCCTGAAAGGATCTTGTAGGGAGGAGGGGTCAGTCTCTTCTCGCAGGTAACAAGCAATAGGACAAGAGCAAATGGCCTCAAGTTGTGCCACAGAAGGTCTAGATTGGATATTAGGAAAAAAAATTTCATGAAAAGCACTGAAACAGGCTGCCTGGGAAAGGGTTGAGTCACCATTCCTGGAGGTATGTAAAATATGTGGAAATGTCGTGCTTAGAGACATGATTTAATGGTGGCCTTGGCAGTGCTGGGCTAAGGGTTGAACTTGGTGACACTGAATGTCCTTTCCAACCTAAACAATTATTTGATTCTCAGTTTTAAACAACAGAATAAGGAGATGTGCCAGAATAGATCCAGCTTGGGGAAAAAACCCAAACCACACTTTATGGAGATGGAGATAGGTTACATGAAAGAGCTGAGAATGAAATTATAAGGGGAAGAAAAATCAGTATCATCTCTATGTTATGACAACAGAAAGCAGATCTGTCATAGTAAGTCAAGTTCATATTGTCTAATTTAGTTAATAGGTTTTTAAAAAAACAGCAAAGTTCATTCATAAGGTACAATTTTTTTTTGCTGGTGAGAGATTTGCAGGAGAATCAGAGACAGGCAGTGTTCTTATAACTTTCACACATAAAAGACTTATAAGCAATTAGGAATTACAGAGGTTAGGAAAAGGGGCTGATCCTTTCTCCAATCCTGCCAATTGAAGATTATTCTCTACCATCTCTTAGATAATGGCTTGTAAGGTCTAGAACTAGAGAACACAGGTGGTAGAGCCTTTTCCCAGCTTCTGTAGCAGACCATTCTCTGGATTTATGCATCTACAAAATGAGTGCTTTCACATTTTTCTCTGTTAATTCCTCCTACATGACCTATATCGAAAGTTTCTTTTGTACTCCAATTTTATTTTGCCTTCAATTTTATTTCTCACATTTGTGCTTTTCTTTCCTGAAATACTTCAAATATTATTAATAATATCCCCCAAAGGGGTAAAGCATCTACAACTGGTTGTCTAGATGAGGTGTCCATACAAGAGAAACACAGAGTTTGTTGAAATGACAACCAACATCAACAGGGACCCAACTTCAGTGGGGTCAGAACCAGACCTTCAGAGCCGCTACTCCCCCCTGCAGCTGGGCATCTTTATATGGCAAACCATTGTGAGGCTCCCTCCCATTGTATTTCAGACCCTTGCTGGTATTATTCCCAAGTATTTTATGGCATTACCCTTTTTGAAGTCTCTCCACAACATGCAGTAGTTTCATTTGGGATTAACTTCTGTAAAGTTAATTGCAGTTTTGCATTCTGTTTTATGTTTCTGACCTCTTTAGGTTCTTTTGAACTTCGAATATTTGTCCAGACACGTATTTTCAGCTCTTCGTAATTCGAAAAAAACACAGCAGCTGAATCCCCTTCATATCATCAGTTCAGTTTAGAAAGGACAAAAATTAAGGCTTTGGAGAGGCAAAGAAGGACAAAGTTTTTGAAGAAATGCACAGATAAATCCTGTTTTATGACACTCCCCATAAGATTATTTTGCTGAAGCAATTTTGACTGGAGGTCCTAAAATATTGGCAGAAATGAAACAGAACCTCTTTTGAAGGAAAAAAACCCCAACAGCCCAGAATTAAAGTTATATAAGCCTAGACCGACTTCTTTAATAAAGCAATGGGAAGCTGCAAAGAGAGGAGAAAACATCAGTAACAGACCCATGGATCAGAGATTATATTGCTGTATTAGAGAAAAATAGACACGACAGAGATGCCCACCTACTGGGAATACTAAATAACATTGCTGCTTAAAAAGTAAGAAATTGCAGAAAATAATTCTTTATAGAGTTACAGCTAGGTTATTTTTAGCACCCGAGGAGTTTTTTTTATTTGCTAGTCTAAAAACAACAGTGTCTCTGCAAACAAAACACAGGAAGTCAGGGAAGAAAAAGAAACAGTTTGTACTGAAGATCTGAGTTTGGAAATGGACAACTGTTTTCAATAATTCTTCTGCAGTAGACAAAAATAGAAAAGAAAGGTGATGTAGGGACCATATGGCATGTTAATTCCAGTTGTGACAAGAGCTCTGTTGTCTGTCTATCCCTTTGCTAGACTGTGAGAAAACGTGCAATGTGTGTCACTGACATCAGGAGCAAAGCCCGGTCTCATCAGACATGGCAAATATTAATGCATAGGTAAATAAAAGCTTGGAACTGGGAACAAAAATTGAATTACCAGCACTGCAAGCCATCTCTTTCCTGATGGGGAGCATTGCTGAGTGCACAAAGAAGTAACAACTTCTTAGGTGCTCAGAGAAGCTAGGGTAAACCAAACAAAAATTACTCTGGAGCAAGGAGGAAACATGCAGCTTTTGAAAAACAGCATACAACAACAAAAAAAATTATCCATACAACATGCTTAGAAAGGAAGCCTGGAACACTTTCCTACAAATCTAACCAATCTGTACTGCACTAGCACAAAACTTAAGTGGCAAACAGGACAGTGGAATAGGTGCTGTGGGTAAGAGCACCCCATCTTGGTGGGAAAGGACAGCCCCAAGAGCCAGGTGGTGATGAACCCACATCTTCCTTCCAGGTAAAGGAATGAGGAAAGGACAGGGTTGTCCTGTACTGCCAGTCCACAAACTGGCCCACAGCCTGCATCAGGATGCTGGAAGTGGGTATTTGGATTTGGGGCACGGAAAGAAACAACACAGCCTCTGCTTTCACATTCTGTACCACAGCATGGCAGCTGCTGCTGGAGGCAGACCTCGGCTTTGTCTCCATGTGTTGGTCTCCTCATCTGGCAGGCAGACAAATGGTACACTTAGTGAAAACAAAACAAGACAAACAAACAAAATAACCAACCCCCCAAAAACCAAAACCCTCCCAAACCAAGAAACACAACCCAAACAAAAAACCCCAAACCAAACCCAACGACTGAACACAGAAATAGAAGAAAAAAAGAAGGAAACCACCAACACCATCTCCCCCCGCCAGCGCTCTGAAATCAACTAGATTACAGTTATAAAAAAA
The DNA here is from genome assembly GCA_013398015.1 of Oreocharis arfaki. Taxonomy (NCBI): domain Eukaryota; kingdom Metazoa; phylum Chordata; class Aves; order Passeriformes; family Paramythiidae; genus Oreocharis; species Oreocharis arfaki. The sequence goes on along the minus strand of VZRR01010834.1, from coordinate 703,587 downwards.
TCACCCTAATCTATTTCGGGCTTGAAAAACAATAGGATACTGATTCTCTAGCATCTGGAAATGAGAAAAGCCTCTCAGACATCCAGAAAAAAAAACATCGAGTAGCAAAGGGATATGGAACTGCACAAATTAAACAGGCTGCTCAGGCAGGACACAAATTCTTAAACTACCTGTTGTCAAAATGCATTTTTGGTAGGTAAAACCAGATAGACCTTCAATTTTTTTATCTCTAGATAATTCCCCAATGTCACTGCTGCTGCTAGTGAGCTATAAGGAGCAAAGCACATGAAAAAAGGAAATTGTTCTTGCTAGGTAATGTAATTGAAACTCTAAATATTTGTTTACTCTTGCAGGGGAGAGGGAGCAGCTGAAGCACAGCTGGGATAACTCAGCAGCACGAGCCGCCACCCGGTCCCCCCACGCCAGGGCCTCTGGCTGGGCCAGGAGGCTGCAGGGGAAGGGGGAGCAGAGCCAGGCTGGAACACACAGCAGCTCCAGCTTCCACTCTCCACCCAGCATGCAAACTCAGCCTTAAGACATGGTCCACCTTTACCCATACGGATGAGCGGAGGCTGGATTCCTACTCACCTCATCCCCAGCAGTGCTCCCCTGTGTGCTACATCCAGCATCAGTGTCCCTGGAAGGATCCCATGCATGCGTGCCCCAACCTCACCCTGAAATCTGGTCAGGAGCCCATCCCTGTCTGAGACCAGCTTCCTTAGGTACCGTTCCAGCACTGAGAATCTACCTCTCTGAACTCAAATGAGGCCATTTTGGCTCAGCAGCTCATCATCAGGACGCTGAAGAGTGTGTGTCTGGGCAGGGTCAGGCTGCCAAGAGAAGAGGCTTAGTAATGAGGATGGGTGGCTGCAGGCACCCTCTGCAATTGAATAAGGCTTCTGGGATCTGTATTCCACTGGGAGCATGGCTTTGCCTGCCTCTCATGTAACAGCAAGACCTTTCTCTCTCCTCTGAGAAACCCTTGGGTTACACTTAGACTGCTTGCAGGTGGGCAGCAAAATCAAGATAAAGAATTGATCCGGGATAAAAATAATGTCATCTCCTCAAAAGGAGGAAAGATAGGGAGGAAAAGCATGATTTGTAGTCTGGCTCAATTGCGAGTGCATTTATAATTGTGAGAAACACGCACGATTTCCTTTAGCTTTGTTCAGCTTTTCTTTAAAAATCTTAATTTTAACTACTTTAGTTAACACATGTGACATGCCCTGTTCACAGCACTGGTTACTCCTTATAAATTCATACCTGCACAGCATTAATCATGATGGGAAAGGCTGAAATCCTGGCACAAACACAGCACCTCCTTGTTTTGGTTTGGGGTGTTTCTCCCCTCGAGCTGCAGAGGAGCCCTGCACATGGGAACACTCACTGCATATTCAGATGAGAAGATACAGCAGCCCTCAGACACAGGATGAAGTTGCTCTGCTTCAGAGTCAACACCCTCGAAGGCTGGTATGGCACATGAACCACCTCCATAGTACAGAGACACCTGAGCATCTGTCAGCTGCATTCTGCTCACGGATTTAACAGTAATCCTTGTGACCAGAAGGGCTCAAAATGCCTTTTACTTTTTTTCCTTTTTTTTTTTTTTTAAATAAAAGCTCAGAATCTAGAACACCCTCATTTTGCCCAAGCTAGTGTTACAACCTAATCCTACCTGTTGATTTCCAGATCTGTCAATTTAGTACCACTTAAAAATTAAGATTAAAACCTACCTCCACTCCCAAAAAAGGATTTAAGGACTTACCATGAAACAAAAAGTACACCAAGTTGCTACAAAGCAGACTTGGTAAAGGAGGCTACTGTTCAGTCAACTCTGTTTTAACTGTATTTCTTGATATTCCAATCTTTTTGTCACCTATTTTCAGGCAAAAGTCATCTTTAGTTAGACTGCAGAATCAGTTCAACCAAGACCTAATAAATAATGCTTATTTCCCATGCTAAGATTGGTTTTGCTTAACTTAATTGAGTTAGGTAAAGAAGTGACAAATCCAGTTGTGTGCATGTATACATTGATATGAAACAGAAAAAACATTGTATTTTCCACTGTGAGTGAAGAACTGTCGCCAAAATTCCCCTGTAATGAAAAAGGCCATAATTTAGCAGCACCCCAGGCATGTACAGGCCTTGTTAATCCCACACAACTCCAGTTTTTGCCAACCTCAGCCAGAAACAAAGGCTCATGGCAGCCTCTGAGGGTGCTATGAGAACAGGTTCAAGGAACTGAGCCCACGACTTTCTCTACCACATAGGAAGTCACCCATGACAGGAAGTGTAACAGGCATGCTCCCTACTGCTGGAAACTTTTTTTGGTTGTTTATAAATTGAGTATCATAGTACTAGCTACACAGCACTTCAACAGAACTATTTCTTTTCAAATGTGCAGAAATTAAATGGCAGTAAACTCACTGGTCCAGCTGACACAATTCAATGCCACTGGAAAAAATCTGTGACCACACACAAGCAAGATGACACAGGTCCTGTTAACATCCAGGACTCAAAGTGCAATTTACAGTCCACATACCAGGAGAATGAAGCACGTACCCCTACTAACAGCCCCCTGTAGCTGGGGCACTAAGCAGCTGCACCTAGCATGGCCTTCACAATGGGACTCCAAGGTCCAATTCCAAGAAGAAAACAAAAGGATATAATAAGAAACACAGTGCAACCATTAAGACAAATCTGGTTCAGATATTTTTAAGAGTATAAGCAAACGTAGATCCTAATGGAAATTTGGGGGGCGGGCAGAAGGGGGGAAGTCCACATGTATATAGAGGGCTCATCCTAAACATTCAGCAGTTACTTTCACAATAAGTCTTTTCATGTTTTGGTATACTAGTGCAATGTTCGTGTTCTCAAAGCTAGCCCGAAGGGTTTCTAAATTAGTATGTCAATGTTACCATGGTAACATAATGTACTACCAAAATGGACCACTTTTTATACAGCCACTATAATCAAATTAGTGACCAAGCAAGTTATAAAAACTCTTGCTTTTTCAGTTTTGGGGGGTTGGGGGTTTATTGTTTTTTTTCCTTTGTTTGTATTTGGTTCTTTTAACTATTTATGATTATTTTTACTATACCTACACCTTTCTAAAAATATTATTAAGAATTTATTTAGTTTATCATGCAGGAATAACAGAAATAGAATCACCATCACCAGCAAAAAGCATTTCTTAGGACTTGTTAAGGGTAGCTGTAATTTCAGTTCCCAAAGTTTTACACCCCATCTCTAGTTTTACTTTTGCAGACTGCTCACAAACAGAAGACATTCTTTACTTGTCACAACACTATTTAAAACACAGCGACACCTCACTCTCAGAGCTTCTTACACACCAGGATCCTGCCCAGCATGCTGTCTCTGACACCCTGGGGCATGTTAAATGGCACTGGATGCCCTAAAAGTCAACCTGCCATCTTTGATCAGACAATCTTCAAACTGAGAATACTCAAGTTAAAAACGTTTTCATATAAAGTTCAGTGTTCAAAAGACATCATCTTCACGGTCCTCACATCCACACAGACCAGAGTATCTGTCCTACATTCATGCAAATTTGTTAAAAACATGAGTTTCTTTGTATCTCCAAAAGAAAACATCACCCGAGAATAAATGCTCTCAGTACGGCCAACCCTCACCAACCAGTGCCTTTGTAAATGGGCTGCTACAGGATCCCATGTGGACAAGGAACCACATCCACCCAGCAAGTTTTTATGCAATGGTCTTTATTCAAACAGCATCAAGTATTTGAATCAAAATCTTGAAAATCTGGTTTTTTCTATAAAAAGATAGTATCTAATAGCATATTTTTTGTATCATAAGCCTGCTGTAACAACCTCTTCGGGGCATTCCTGTGGTCTTGCTGTTTATAAAAACAAAAATTAAAAAAAAATTGAGATTATATGAACTAATTTCTGTCTCTTGCTGTGTTGAAATGAAAGAGGAAAATAAAAGTCATTGGTTTATGGTTGTGTCAATAAGAGCTTGATATATGGGTTTACAGTATCACTTGCCAATAGCACTGACATTCTAAGTTGATCTCTCAGTTCAATGATTTGTAAAGTTAGAAATACTTTTGTTATGAAAATTAATAAGTGTTTACTCCCTTTATTAGCGTGAGAATATGTCAAATATCCAACTTTTCTACTTTTCGGCTGGCTGACTAGTTTTTATTCTTCTAGATGATACTGCCATTTAGAGTTGAGAGGTAATGCCTAAACATATTTGATTAATCTACTGAAACCACTTACTATAATTTATATTCCTCTCAGAAAGCTGGAGGAAAAAGAAGAAACAGTGTCCAAAGACACTATGCAAATCCTGCCAAAAGGACTTATATGAGCCCAAAACTGCTCCTTGTCTTCCTTTGCCACACAAAACAACAGTAAAGGAGAGAGTACCCTAGGATTCCTATCCCAGTCCACCCCCAGCTTTCCAAAAAATCACATCTGGAAGATGTAAAGGAGAACAACAGTCAAAATATACTATATATGTGTGTATAGTGGCATACATACATGTACACACACACACACACACAATCTCTCTTTGTACGTAAATACGGTCCAACAGTTTAACTAGTGTGATTTCCAGTGTGGATGCACTCATTTAGGTATGAGTGACTTTCTGCTGTATGGATGGTGTTTGGGGAAAGAGTACACCACAATCTTTTCAAAAAACACATATGCATGAATGAGCCGCCAATGTGAAATTACACATAAAGCTCAAATCATTGTCCACCTTCAGCCTGCTTCACTTCCTAACTTTAAATGGCTGGTTTAACAGAACTGTCCAGTCTGCAGTACACTGCAATGATTTGTGTGTGTGGCTTCCTCTTCTGCTGATTACAGCTTTTAGGCCATAAATAAAACAAAAGGAGGCTCAGGGATTTTTCACATACAGCACTGAACACATACCTGAGCAAAAAAGTTAAAAATACCACAATCTTTTTTTATTCCCGAAAAAGTACAGAAGCTCTATATCTGCAAGTGCTCCAAATGTCACAAGAAAACCAAGTTCAAAGGCATTAGCAATTGTATATTCTCCTATTATGTTGTAAAAGATGCAGTGTGAAAAATCCTTTAGGATAATCTTCTCCGAATCATTAATTCCCTTCCATTTACATGAGAAAAGAAACACCAGATCTTTTTTACACAGTTTGTCACAAAAATCACAGCCCGGGGTACTTCTCACTAAGCACTGAGGTCTCACAACCTGGTCTTTTCCCAGCTGTTTTGAAGGACAGATCCTTACTTTAGGGTTTTCCAATTTACATTAGATAAAATAATCCTCCCTCACTCCAGAAGTCATAACAGCTGCATCTTAATTGGAAAGAAAAACCAATAAGGACCAGAACCATCAACTGTTACTGCAAACTAGTGGCTCTGAATGCCAAGCAGCTGCCTTTCTGCCAAAAAACAATACATGACTTGTAAAAGTAAGGTGCTTGAAAACAAATCAAATACCAAAACTAAGCTACTGCCAGCGAGGACATTGTATTTTAGTGATAAAAATGCATGAGACACCAGCCAATTTCAAGCTGCAATCACTTGAACATAATCCTTACATGTAAGACATCATTTATAGGAAATAATTTGAAATACCAACTGCAGAACTTATGACTCAATAGATGGGATGGCAACTGCTAAAGCAATTCACACACCTGGTTGTTTTTATAGTATGTGAACTGATGGGGTGGTGCAAAAATTAAAGTTATTTTCATTGATGACCATGCTGAGAGCATACCTGTCCTTTGAGGGTGGAGGACACTCGTGGATCACGATCAGCAGACCTCTCATGTTATGTCCCTTTGCTGTAAAACTATCTTCTTTAAAACACCAAAGTTTTACTGGAAAATTTCGCTGCTTATCAGAGGAATGTTTAAAATACAGCGTCTTCTCTTGTCGAGAGCAATATTTATGTACATGCAAAAAAAATGAAATTGCTGTGGCAGTGTGAAAGAGCTGTGAATTTGCAAGGGGAGCACAGTACAAGCCTGGGCCCTTCTCCATCATCTTGGCAGTGACATGTGGAAGGAAGGAGACGGGCTTCTGGGCAGCCACCCCACAGTGCCCCTCATCCCCCTCTTCTCTACCTGCGGCAAAAGCAGTCTGTGGCTAAGGAACAAAATCCCATTTTGAAGTGTTTTGCAGTTGCTTAGCAACCACTACCAAACCTTATGAGATTTCAGTCAACGGACTGGCACACTCACCTCTCAACATGCTGACAGGTACATGAGGAACACACCAGAGCTCAGCCCCAGGCTGGCCCCAGCCTCAACAGCAGCATGTCCCTCCTCATCCCTCAAACCTGCTTCCAGCTGCTGCCTTCTTACCCATTCCAAACCCTCCAGAACCACAGAGAGGCGCAGCAAAGCACCCATGTGCTGGTGGTGAGATTATTTTTAATTGTGAAGATGCCAGCTACACCCTTTCCTCGGTTACCACACACAGACAAACCATGACTGCCTTAAAAAACAATAGAGATTGAAAAGCTGTCCCTGAACTTGCCCTCCTGTGGTAGAGACCAGGTTTCTTCCCAAGCCATGCAATGTATAGGCAGTGACCATTACAGGCAATTCCCACACCTGTTATCAGTTTCGGTGGGAAGCATTGGCCAAATTGCACAAAACTTTTGGCCTGTGTGATCACACCCCATTGTCATGCCAAATGTTTCCATATTTTTAAACTTTAGTGTATGTGAGTATACACAGATTTTGACGTGGAACAAGTATTCTTCCACTACCCTTCTGTAAACTGCCACTAGATAAATATAATCTATATAAACTTGAAAGGCCGATAAAAGGGAGCTATAGCGGAAAAAATATTTTCTTTTTTACAGATGCTCCACTCCACAGAAGAGTACATATAGGGGGGAAATAAAAAAAACCACACCACGCCGCAGTGCAACAAGTTTAAAGTTATCAGTACATAAAATGGTACTAATCAAAAGTAAAAATTTATGCTGGAAATTAAACCATTTGTGACCAGTATAGGAGTCAGGTTCAGAAACAGCTTTCCAAGTACAGCAACACAGCCAACAAACTGAAGCCACATAAAATCCTTTCCCTTCCACAGCTGGCAGATGAGAACGACCACCTCCACCACCCAAGCCGGTTGGAGAAGCTATACCCACACCTGCCCGTTTCTCCTCACCAATGGCAATGGCATTGTGGCAACAGAATCGGCTTAGTCCAGTCAAAGGGGTTCCACCCTTTAGGTGAGCTGCCCCAGGGTGAGGGGCTGCAGGGGCCATTCAGGGACCCCTGCCTGTTCCAGCTTCCCCCACTGCAGTCCTGGCCAGAGCTGGGAATTGCCCAGCCCCAGCGGTTTCGTGCATTTTCTGTGATCGTTAATGGCAGTTGCGAATTTCTCTCGTGTGTTACCTTCCCACTAAAATAACTTCAACAAAATGTTACCCCTGTGGTAAACCCAGAAGAAATAGGTCACCATATTTCTAAGACAGAGAAAGACTCAGAGTCCATTAGAATTTCAAAATGCATCTTGTTTCCTGTACTTACTTCAATCCTTTAAACCAGGAAATCCCTTAATTTTAGTCTGTTCTGTCCATCCTTTAAACTAGTGCCCAGCACATTACCAGAACTTATCTGCCCTAAGTTATCACCAGTGACTTTCACTTATGAAAGTATGGTGGTACCAAGTGGACTTCTGGGATCGTATTTCACAAACAACTCAGTTGGTACCTCAAAGGCACCTGTTATATTCCTTATGCTTGTAATTCTTAGTATAACAAAAACAAATAACACTTTCTTAATTCTTAAGAAAGGCACTGTTTGCAAATCTCTCCTTAATATCTAGTAGCAGTTAGCATTCAGAAGTTTTTGTCATTTCTTTCAACAGTGCTCCAGTGATTTTAATAGCTCTGCACTCCCAAGTGTTTTTATGTGAACACTGGAAATAGAGGTAAAGGCCTCAATAAATAGGCTTGGTGGCGGGTGGGTTTTTTTCCCCTTTGGTTGTTGTTCTCTTTTCGTTAACAGAGTGACCTACAGTAGCATTGCCAACTGCCTCCACCGGGAGCCAGTGCATGCAGCACAGTTTTGAGTAATCTGGCAAACAAAACTGGCCTTAATACTTTCAGGCATCCGTTAAAAAACCCCACCACCAAACCTGAAAGGACAAGAATAAAACCCCCTCTGGTTTTCCAGAACGGTATTAAACACAGTTACTTAATTAATGCTTGGAACCATGACATGGATTGGACCATGTTGCTCCTGTTTGGTACATGAAGAAAAGCACTCAATGGAAGAGAAGTGCAATAATTATTGCAACTCCTGGCTCTTGAGGTTGCATCCCCTCTGACAGGTCACAATGCAATGCTCAAGTCTTCCAAAATGACATGGCTCCCTTTGCTCCTACAGCCACCAGACCAGCACAAATCATTTTGGGAAGCTCCAGAAAACACATACTGAGTTTATTTAGTACCTTCTATACCAAATAGCTCCATAACAAGTTGTATTTCATTTCATTATTCTTTAAGATTTCCTTTATCTTGTATTAACATTATACTTTATCTTCCTTCCCAGGACAATTTGGTTTTGTAACTGATGGTATTTCTCATTGCAGACAAATCCATTCATCTAGAAATGCCACTAGACTAGACTTGTTCTCTGCAATCAGTGACACCCCAGCAAGTTCCTGTTGCATTACAAGCCTTTGCCTATCATCTGCACAGAAAAGTCTTCCCAGCAGATACGATTCTGCAGATGCACTGTTAAGAACATAGACACGGGTCCTTCTGAAAAGATCTTTTTCTAGGTCTTAATTGAAATGTTACTAATATTCATTTTGCAAGATTGCCTGGTGATACTAGGTAAATTAAAAGAAGCCCATAACACAGTGGAGCATACTGAATTCACTTAAACAGTATCAGCTCTTCCCTGGTGGAAAGGATGTAAAACAAAGCACAGGGATTAGTGTTTGAAAGTGCAATGATGAGGTGACTTAGGATGTCATTACAAAGACAAGAAACCAAAAATTTTGGTAATAAATGGAAGATGACAGATAACGTTAGGATATCTTACCAAGAGTTTCAATATTGGGTACAACAGAGAAGAAGGAACCAAGAAAAGATGTAAAGACAGGTGATGTGATCAAAGCAGCAGGCTTTGGGAAATGCTCTTTCAAGCAATATTCAGAACTGATTTAAGTGGGACAAGGCTGCTTTCATCCAGGCTTGAAAAGTGACAACACTGTACTTCAGTAGTAGGATGAGACACACGGATGGCAGATTTCACAGCACGGGCAGATAGAGAAGCCTGCATCTCAGACATGCTACACTGGGAAAATCTTCAAGATATGGGCTTTCCCTGCTTGCAAAGACCTTGGAAGAAATAAAATAGGGGCAGGAAGGACTAGTCAGTTTTTATTCCACTGTTATGGTATGCGGTGATGACTGCTTTTGTTTACATCTCCATTTTTCATTATTATTATTATAAAAGATTAACATGTTTAAGACAGGATGAAAAAAGATATTTTCTAATTCAAGTGGATTACAGAATTTTTACCTTATGGAGAAATTATGAAAGTGGTGTAAGCGCTACTTTGTCTGGAAAGATCATCATAAAGGCTCCTTGAAGTGCAAAGCTCTCAGTAGATTAACCAGACAGAAATTGCACTTCCTACACAAGTTAAGTGACCTTTATCGATAAGAAATATTGGGACACTTCAGGAGTTTAAAAGGCTCTGAAAGTAAATTAAAGATTCAAGCTGAGCAGAGGACAAGCTAGAAGAGAGACTAATGCTAACTCTGTTTTCATGTACTTAAAACTCATACAGGAAAAACCCCACATCCATACAGAAATAAAAGTTTTAATCTAACTATACCAAAGGCAACACAAGCATTCAAAACTTAGCAGACTATTTAAGGACTTAAGCTTCAAGGGAGAGTACATTTAAAGAAGTACAAATCACCTCAGGTGACAGCTCATGTGAACAAAGGAGATCCCCCTGGATTCCAAAACTATGCTAAAATCATGCTAGATACAATGGGGACTGAAACAGAATTACACTTAGTATGGTTTTTCACTTTGAGAAGGAAAAATGCAATTACTTTTTTTGAGGCTGTATCAGTTCTGCATTCATAACTGGGCCACCTGACTTCTCCCACAAGTGTAAAAAATTGAAATAAACCAGTAGTAAAAATTAACCTCATTTTCCTGTTTCTTAGTCTTAGCAACTTATTTTCTAAATGCAACAATTTCATTTTGAAGACAAAACTCAAATGGAGTCCCCAAAGGCATCACCATAGCTGGGTTTCTTTTCTCTTCACAAAAACACTCGGAGCTTCCAAATTTTTCCATAGAAGAGCAAGGGCTCTGATGCAACAGTGCAAGGTACAAAGTCATGTTTTGATCGGTACCTCTGGCAGAAAGAAACCAAACACTGTGATGATCTCAAGCTATTGTAATGATCTCAAAAAGTCACACCTCTGTCACCGGGCTCAGCACAAAAGCCCCTGGCGCAAGTCTACCTGAGTGGAACTTGCAGTTGTTTCATCACCACTGGTCCTGGTGTGACACAATCCTCCAATGGGCAGGGTTCAGGAAGAAACATCCTAAAAAAAGGAGCTCATCCAACATCTTCACACTTCATGAAAACTCCTGTGAGGAGAAGCAGGAAATTCATGGCACATGTTGAAGGCGCTATCGCTAACCCCATTTTGAAGATCTGACATCAAGCTCCTAAAAAAACCCCAGTAAACTCAGAGTAAACTCTGCCTGGGGGAACACCATGCCAATACTCCAAGTAGCTGAACAGGAACTTCTTCTGACAATTCCATTGTCTCTTCCCTGTGGAGTCTGGAAGGGCAGAACGATGGAAGAAAGTGACAGCCACAATGCTGCCAGCCTGTGCTCGCTCACTGCTGGCAGCACCGAGCCGACCTCTGACTTGCAGGGCAGCTTCAATTACAGGCAGGTCCCACTTTTACTGAAGAATGTCACATCAACTATTTGAACATTTCCAGATACATCACGAAAAGGAAATGAAAAGCAACTTTCACACTTTAAAATACAGACAGGACTTTTTCTTCTTGCTTCAGATGGCCTAACAGTCCTTGAATTTGAAAATCACAGCAAACATGAGCATTATAGATTTGGGAAGAAAAGGGGCTGGGGCACAGAGAAAGGAAGGGATGATTAAAAACACACAGGAAAGGAGGTAAAGAAGACCAGGGAAGGGAGACTGAAGCTGTCAGTGCAAACCCATTCATTCTTCCTGCATGTTTGTGATACCTGACAAGACAACTTCACTGCCAGCGGTGGTATCTCTAAACAATTTTCAAAAACACAACTGCATTGTCCCAAGAAAGTAATCTATTCAAGAGTAAAAGGCATAACTTCTAAACTAAAATGAATGGTACAGTTCAACAGGATTAAAGGGTTTATCAGATCAATTTTTGAAAATTCAACAACAAAAAAAAATTCCAAACTTCCTAGTGGCTGTGATTGAAGCTGGTGTGTTAAGCATGGAACTAAGCAAGCTCTCAGAACCAGAGACTGGTTTCTTTCACCTTCAAAACAGATTTTATTATTACTGTTGTTATTTTTGCAAGTGCATTTTTAAGAAGTAATTTCAAGACCTACGAACAAGCAGGAAAAACTAAACCCTACACCATATTTGACCATGAAGCATCAGAAGAGAAAACATGGCATTGCTATTTACTTAAATAAAAATTTGAATGCTTATGGGAACAGAGATAATGGTTCCTTCAACTTTATATATAAAACCTCAAGTCTGAAGGCTCTGTAACTTATCTTGGCCAAGATATTACCAAAGAAAATCTCTTCAATGCCAAATAACTTAATACTACTGATGGTCATAATTTAAAGAAGGGGCAAACTGACTTTAACGTGGGTTGAAAAGAAGAAAATATGTTACTGCTATAAGGCAAGAATAATGGCTTTGAAGGGACATGATGAAGAACGGTGCACGTGTCCTCTTTTCCCCACAAAGTATCCAATCCATGCTACAAAGGATGCTCACAGACAGCTTCCTCCAACATGACCCTCGAGGATCACCTATACACCAAGAGACTACATGTAATTTTTGCAGTCAGCCTTGTCCAGCTTTCTAGTTTTCAAGAACACCGTAAGACAGACAGACCCAGCTGCGGGCTGCAGAAACAGGGCTGAATACCAGCAAAGCCGTAATTACGCACACGTAGGACTCTGAAAAGTATTCGAAAAAATCCAAACTATTGAGTACTCTATATAGATACACAAACTCGGGCCAGTTTTTATGTGTTTACTGCTTCATTTAGAGCTACCTTTTTGAGAAAGGGGAGTCTAGCTGAGGGTGAACCTCCCTCTTCTGACCCAGAGCCTTTTGCTGTCTGCTTTCTCTCCTCCAGATCTCCTCCTGGATGATTTGTACCCACTTAGACACAGTGTGCACCGGAACAAAGATGCAATTATGTATAAGTAGTGCCCAAGAGAAATCATCTAATAAAAATAAAGCTTTCTTTAAAGCAATTTTATCCAGCATTTGTTTTACTATACAGATATAGCATATTTATGGGAAAGGAAAAAAAAACCTTGATGGCTACATAAAGTATGTGTGGCCTGTGTGAAACAGCATTAGGATATCTAAAATATATATATATAAACATTCTACTCCTCCCTTTTCCATCTCTGATATTCTCCATCTTGTCCTAGTTTTCAAGTATGCTTACAGTGGAGACAGAAATAGGTAGGTGTATGCACACCTATACATGCATACTCTCAGACCTAGGGTATACCCAGGAATAAAATGTTAACTACTTGGATAGCAGAATTCATACATAAAAAACCAACATGCCTAGAGTTGCAAGGCCTGCTTGGTCTTCTGTTTGGAGACTCCTAGCAACAGAATCACAGAACAGCTGTGGCTGGAAAGCACCTCTGGAGCCAGTCTAGTACAAGTCCTTGCTGACAGCGGGGCCATCTAGAGCAGGTTGCCCAGGACCACATCTCAGTTGGGTTCTGAAAATCTCCAAGGATGAAGACTTCACAACTTCCTGGGGCAACCTGTGCCAGTGTTTGACCATCCTCAGAGTAAAAGCATTTCCTTACATTTAAATGGAATTGCCTGTATTTCAGTTTGTGCCCGTTGCCTCCTGTCCTGTCATGGGAAACCACTGAGAAGGCTCCATGTTATTTATTTCCCCCAGATCAGGTATTTATATATACTGATAATTCCATAACTAATTTAAGTGGAAAAAAAAAAAAAAAGGACTGTGTAGGATCTTAATGCTTCCAGGACTATGTTCCACAAAGCCAGAAGTAAGAGTAAATATAAAAAATCAATTGTAATTCAACACCAGATGGATTTAGTATCTGTAATGTCTTTTAAGAATGGATGTGTTTTAAGACTTAGTTACAGACACGCTTTTGTTGCAAATTTAGGCTTCAGAGTTGCAAATTTAGGCTCCAGTACTTCAAGCTGAAATAAAATATGAAAGTATAATTTGTTTTGCAGCATAAGGAAAGAGAAAGTACTTGCAAAAACTCTGTCTCTAAAGAGAGCTTAAAATCAAGAGTCTATAGTAAAGCAGCATCCCAGTTTTTCTACACATACCATAGTCCTCATCAAGTCACACTACAGATGAACAAAAATCCTGTATACTTTAGCACAGGATAGGAGCATAATCTGCTTGGCTGTTTTTCTGTAAGGAGTTAGTGAAAGCAGTCTGAAAAAACCTCCTCCCAGTGGACAGCCCGTGGCAGGATCCTTTAGGCACCCAGTGCAGCAAACGTGCCAAGTGCCAGCAAAAGACGAAGAGCAAAATAAATGTGACTTTAAGGCAGTTAAGTATCCACACATCTTGGAGCCCTGCAGGCACCAGTGAAGCTGTCAAAACTCAGGTCAGTAATGTGCCACAACTGTCTGAGACACCTTCAAAGAGCAGGAGGAGCAGAAGCAGCTCCTTGGGTCAAGCTCTTACAGAAACACGGCTGGTGTGAGGTACCTGTATAAAGGCACGATGGAAAGGAGCCCTGTTTGCAGAAAGTGCTCAGCAAAGCTCATAAATCACTCGAGAAAGGCCTGATCTAGAGATGACAGGAAGATGAACAGAGATGCTTGCTTTCAGTAAAGAGGTAACTGGCTGAGAGGAAAAAAAGCAGATATGTCAGACTTGAAAAGGTCAGGGGTACAATTTGTATTTGTCAGAACGAGCTTTCCAAGCAGGAGTCAAGGACATCTTGCTCCAACAAATAAATACATAATAACTTAAAAAATCAAGCATCTTTGGTAGGAGAACTTACACTCTTCACCCGTGTGCCGTCCTTGGGCACCTCTGCATAAATGATATTTTTGGATATCGTTGTGGTTTAACTCCAGCCAGCAGCCAAGCCCCACGCAGCCACTTGCTCACTCCCCCAACCAGCAGGAGCAGGGAAAGAACAGGAAGGGTAAAAGCTAGAAAACTCATGGGTTGAGATAAGGGCAGTTAAACAGCGAAAACAAACAAGAAATTTGNCCTTCCTTGCCAGCAGAAAAGGCCTTGGTTCTGTGTAAGCCCTGCTTAGCAATAACAAAAACATCTCTGTATTATCAGCCTGTGTTCAGCACAGATCCAAAACACAGCCCCATATCAGCCAGCGAGAAGAAATTCTACTACCCAGGCTGAAACCAGTGCAGATATCCACCTCCCAAAAAGGGGGAGGTGGCTGCAAAGAATTCACAGAGCCCAAGGTCAAATGATGGGTAGAAGCTGAAGGGCAGAGAGAGGGATTAGAGAAAACGGGGAAAAAAAGAAGAGTAGATTTAAATGGGAAAATGGAGTAGACAAATTTAGAAAGGTGGTAGCAGCAAGGAGAGGAGAATTGTGGTGAAGGGAAACAAGAAGAACCAAAACATTGGAGGATAGCAACATCATCGTATTCTGAGGTCCTCTTCTGCTGCACCCTCCATGCCTTCCAGAGAAAATTTACAGCAATTGCACAGCCCCTGCCAGGCTTTACCCAGTCCCTGGAGAGCTAGGGTCCAAAATAGCAACCTCTGCACTCCGCAACACGGAAAAGGAAAATAGGGGACACCACATGGCACAGAACCATGGATTACAAAAGGGCTGAAGTAACAGTAATGGAAGAGGAAGGGATATAATTCATCACGTCCCTAATACATCTGACTAGACTCCTGTTGTAATGTCACAGTAGAAATACAAACCTGCACACTCATTTCCAGATGACTGCAATGCCCAAAATACCCAATGACAATTATGACATTGAGACAGAAGGAAATCATCCTTACCCTGGGAAGTTTGTACTGTAAGCGCTTATGCAGACAGGAACAGTTACACTGATCTTATATTTTTCACTCTTTGTAAAGACATTTGCAGTGATGGTTTATAATCCTAAAGCACAGACTGTTCAGTCTACCTTGCAACTCCACAGTTTGTGGTCACATAAAAGATAATTCATCTTTATTGTCTCTATTTCTCCCTTCCACTCCAGCCTTTTTCTGCCTAGATTATACAGGCAGGAAACATTTTGGCACAGGCACTGTATCATATTATGATTTTGTATTATAGACCAAAACACCACATTGCATTAACATTTCTCCTTCAGTAACATCATACACAAAACTAGTACCCAGACCTCAAAAAAAACCACTTATAACCATGGACTCTAAAGGACCTTACATAGATGAAAGAGCCAAATATTCACAAACTTGTGAAAAAGCGCATACCACTGCAAATCTAGATATTAACATTTCTCTCCAGTTAAGCTGCACTAATAACCCGTACAAGTCCTAGGACACATTGCATTACTTTGCTACAGCATTGTTTCTATAGACTTCCTAATCAGGAAGCAGAACAACCTTTGGCTTAGTCTACCAACTTTCATAATGCTAAGCTCTCTCAAAAGAAAGGCAAGAATTTAATACCCTTCTTTGCCAGTAGTTGGGGTTTTTGTATTATTCAGGAAGGTATGGATGACAGAGTAAAATTATTCTACAGTACCCAACAGATAAGCAGCCAAGTAAGTTGATGGGCATGGGATCATCATCAATGTATAAATATTGTTTCAATGAATAAACCAATATACTACAGGAATATGCGACTGCTACACAACAGGGCACAAACCCAAATAACATCTGTTATGGAACAGACAATTAATGTTTAAAAATGACACATATACAAAGTGAGGATCTGGGTTGGAAGCTCCAGGTGCTCCATGGAAAAATGCAGCAAATATTTGTGTCTACAGGTGGCCGAAGCACATCCATGAAAGACAACGTGAAATTAAGACAGGAATCTCATTACCAGGATTATGCAGACAATAGCATCCAGGATTACTATTTGCTGGTTGTATTCTACATCTAATCTATCAAGTCACACTTAATACAGCAGGTAATACATTTAAGAACAATTAAAATTAATCATAACAGGAGATTAAATATTAAAAAAAATTACATCCTTTTTGCTTTTAATTCACCATACCACTGTGAAAACTGCAAGAAAGAGCCACTTTCACTCTCTGCTCTATAAAACACAACCCTACTCTCAACATCGCAAATGTCTGACACTCAGCTGCCCAAACCTAGACATATTTCATCCATCCAGTTTCTAAATCCACACAGTTAGTCCCCAGGATAACTAGTACCAGGCAAGCAGAGCCCCGCAGGAGGGGAAAGCAGGGCAGACATTCCCTGCCATCGGCTCTCCTGTGCCCAGTCCCAGGGCATGGAAGGACACATGTCCCTGAACTGGAGCAACAGCTGTCTGCATACAGAGAACACAGCCACATTTTGGAACCCATTAAACAGTGCTGCTGCATCAGTGTGGGAAGAGTGTCACAACAATAAGGCCTTCCCAAGCTGATGCCCACTGTGCTGAGCCCACAGAGGGAATCTCCACTGAGAGGGGTCATCCTGCACCTTCACACCACTCAGCCCAAAAGTCTTCAGATTTCAAGAATAAAATGACCTTCACTCAACAAAATACAGAAAACAGGCTATTGATTTCCTGTGAACTCTCAAAGTGTTATAATCAGCATTTATAGATGGGCTATTGAATGTCTCAACCATTTAAGCAGACAGTCATTTCATCAGCAAAGTAATAACTGGAGTTGGTTCCAAAAACAGAGGAAAAGCAAAAAGGAGCTTTAGGGCCCAATGTCACTTTTCTCATTCTAATATAAACCTTTACACATATATCACTTGCTGCTACTCGACTTAAAAACTGTAAGGCATTTAAGTACAAATCCTGCAAAATAAACACCATGGTAATACTTTAAATCCCTACGACTTTTTCTGGAGTATCTCTTTCATTGCTAATAGGCTACAAAAAAAGGGCATTAACCTTAAGTATCATCTTTCCCCTTTAGACTTGGTAAGAGTTTAAGTAATTCAAAATTCACTTATATGCATAGCAGTAAAAAGACATAATATCTTAATAGGGAAGAGCTAGTGCAGCACTGTTTATTACAGCCACTCAGTTTACTGCATATATCCCATCTCCAGCCAGCAGCCAAATCTGGTGTTTCTAACATTACTCTTCCAGGAGTACTTTTATTGGATTATGATGAGAATACTGGTATGACATCGAAAGTGTTTTCTACACAAACATATGTTAGAGTTACATGGTAGAAAATACATATGTACTTATTAATATTTACATACATACATAAATTAAACACTTGAGATCTTGATTTTCACGATGTACTTTCGTGCCTTTACCATACATATGTATATACACATACATACTGTACTCCTGTTGGGAAAGAAACATTATGTGTTCCTTTTCACATAACAGAGGACTTGGAGATTTAACTATAGGGCAACATATCAGAAATGAGAACAGTTCACAGAGGCACATAACAAATATGCTAAGCATACATCTCCTAACAAAAGAGTAATTAAAAACTTCTACATCAAGAAACTTACTGACAAAGCTTAAATAAAAAAATCTCATTGATAATAATCTGAAGTGTGTTGAATTTCCTGGAGCAACACACTGGTTATAGTTAAAATATGCTCACAGCAAAAAGGGCATCAACTTTTTAGAGAGTAATTCACACAAACTGTTGCTTCAATTTGTTTTCTTAGTTTACCATGAAGAAAAAAGAGGTTGTAACAAAATGAAGCAACAACAAAGTAGCATATTCCTTGCTGTTAAGATATTGCAAAATTAAATTACAATGTCGCCAGTTCTAATTTCACTACTGTCACGTTTTCTTGTGACGCTGGCAAAGATCATCACAGATTTTTCTGGAGGCAGAGACATCCATGCCTGAATAGCTGCTGGTGCAGCATTTCAGTTCCAGTGGGTGGTGGTATTACCTGTATCCACCACCAAAAATATGATAACTTTTACAGCATTTTTCCAGGCATACTTCGTGTTGCTTACAAGTAAGAACAGCCTAATACACTGAGTAGAAAATATCAGCCTCTCCTCTCTTGAAAACCCACTGCTGGGATACGGTAAACATGTGATTCAGCTGAGGATATTACCTTCTACACTTCATTGTTACTAACACTGATTTCAGTTACTCTTTCATGGGATGCTGTTGCAAAGGTTATAAAAACATAGATAAATTACTTAAGGTGAGCCTCTGTTAAACAAAGGCAGAAGGCATAAATCAGCCTAGAGCATCTTTAAAACACTTTTGGATGGTAACTTGGGGCAATGAGGGAACATGAAACAGCTCAAGAACAACATGCCTTCACATCCTGAGTCCTCCCTGTCCAGGCTTAACTGTCACAATGCAAAAATGCCATTTTCTAACTCTACCTATAAGGAAACAACTTTGAAAACAACTCCTAGAATATGGAAAAAAACCTTGCTCTTGACTAAAACACATACCAAGTTAACTGTTTTAGTCAACAGCAAAACTTCCAATAAACTGTTATGTACTAGCTGTGATTAAACCTCCCAAATACTCTTCTGTTTGAATATACAATCATAAATAATAAAGCACGTGTCTTTGTTGCACCCACTGCCACATAAAGTTGATAACTGAATAAATGCTCACATTTAAGGTTATCTACTCAGAAGGTAACACAGTTTCACACACCACACACTTTAAAAGGGAACAACCCAAATTTTGCTTTGGTTTATACAGCAGAAAAAACCTCTTCAAGGATAAGTGCAGAGGGAAGAACGAAGACTAATACCAAAATAGCTCCTGTCCCTAACACCTTTCTGATCCTGGCTGAGACAATCTACTCGTACCTTGGACGCATGGTGGCAGCCAGCCAGCCTGATGACTGGTGACTTAATATACAAGTTCATGTGGGCTCTGGAGTCTCACACAGACAAGGGCATTAACTCTGAAGTCTCACCAGTCAGCCTTAATATTCAAAACTCATCAAATGAGTCATGACTACATTATGAGACTATTTTTTAATACTTTATGCTTGCTTCCTTTTGTTCTGAACAGCTTTTGCTGTAGAACGTTCTCATGAAATATGCATGCTTTTTATAGGAAAAGTTGTGATCAATTGATGCGTAGGTCAAGTACGAAAAGAACTTAAATGAGTACGATGCTATGATAAATACTGTAATAGTCTCAGAATCACAGATTAAAAGATTGGCATATATATATATCTTGTTTCTACTGCTGAAGGCAGTTCTCATAATAAACAAGGCTTTGAGCCAAAATTCAGCCTTTGAGAACAATAAACATGCATAAAATACACGCATGTGCAGGCAAAGGATATACTGAAATCTACCAGGCTGAATAGCTTTAGTTTCATTTTGAAAGCCACTTAAAATAAAACCCAGTAGATGAAACAAAGAATCCACCCAAACATGAAGGCTCCAGCATCTTTGTTGAAAGAACAATAGCATATTACTCCTCATCCCTCTACCTTGTTGCAAGAGAACCATCAAGATAGTTATTGTTATAATCATATTAAAGAATAGTTCAGAAAATTACTCTTTAAATTAATCACTATTTACAGATTTATCTTCATATGCTAATAGTCATAAATGCTCTAATTCAATTGCTCAGCAGAAAACATTCCAATAAAAGAAATATTGCCATTAGCATAACAAAAGGCAACCAGTAAAATCACTCCCATGCACAGGCTCAAAATTTCAAATGACAGCAATATTCTCATATAAATACACTATTTTTGAACTGAACCCACTCTAATGATATGTTTTGTAATCGGATGGCTCTCCCACTGGAGTATACATGATATTAATGAAAGCAAGATCAAATTAAACAGATGACATGATTAACAGTATTCATTTCATGCATGACTGTTTTACCAGAGAGATAAAGACCTGAAAGTAATTATCACCAAGTAAAACTCCTTCACTGACCTCTCCGATCCCAGCTAGCAGTCCTTAAGTACTGATGCCTTGCAACAAAGACCAGTGCCTTTCATCTGCGGGCTTTCTTTTACGCTACAAGCTGAGCACCTCTCCCGTTGCAAGCACGCAGTACCTCTGTATCTATGTCTGTAATGCAGCATAAAGATTACTGGGGAAACCTATCAAACCGGCAGGCAGCAACCCCGGCCGCCAATAAGCGGGAGGCACATGCAGAATCCAGCACATGCTCGCTGAGGCTCGCAGGCTGGCACCGCTGCTGAGCAGGCTGCTAATCTAATTATAGCCCTCCGCCGAGCACAGGGCTGCTGAGGCACCGTGCGCGGAAACAGAGCCCGACACATCACACCTTTCAGCCCACAGCATCAACATTTGGGACTGCTACATGCCTGGGTGCGTCAGGAAAAAATTCCTGTTTGGGTTTCTTCGTTATTGTTGTTGTTGTTTTTCCGAGTGATTCACCTATGAGGGGGTTTGTCTCCATCTCCAAAAACAAGGATATATTTAGGTGTGCCCTTTGAGAAGCTGACCACTTGTAGTTTGCTAGGTCTATTTCAAGGAGACAATAAAATGTAGCGGTTTATCCTGCCAGTAAGAATTCTTGTTTTGAATGTACACATTGCCAGCATGACACACAGCAGATCTCAGATCAGGTTTTGCACACTACTGCACAGCCTACATCGTGGACCTCAGACCAGCGAGGCACCACACGCATGCTTTCAGTGCACAGTAGCCCTACAGAAGTCAACAGGACCCCCTCTGTCTTGCCCTTTACGTTTACCCGTGGGCAGACACCCAGATGATCAGAGGGCTTCTGTGTGCATTGGCACATAAAGTCCTAACTAAGCTTTCACGAGGCTAGGGTGCAAATGCCAAGGAAATTTTTGCCATTATGCAAAACAACTAAAGTTGTTTGGAAAATACTTACCATGAGCAAAGGCTACTTAGATGTATGGGGAACTAACACAACTAAGTCCTACATGCTTTCTTATGCTTATTTTATAAATAACTCTGCAAAGCAAGGGAATGTTATGATCCAAGAGAACACTGTGCATTTAAAAGATGCTGGGAGCTTCTACAACATCAGGTAAATAATTGTGAAAAAAAGATACAGACACTTGTTGTTTAGTCTTCCTTGGTAGTACACTGCAATTAATCCTCACTATATTTAGCACAAAGAGAAAAACACTCTTCAGATGTTTCCTGTTCCCACATGGTTCATATAATCACCTAAGCTCTACACTGACCAAAAGGTTTTCAAACATCAGTGACAAGATGGAAGTACACAGCCTGACCATAAGAAGCACCAGTTGCAGTGCCAGCTGCCTCTTGTGAGATACAGTACATTTTTCATGACTGATATTACAAAAATATCATATTGCTACAGCAATATGCACATACAAACTACAATGCATTCTTAAGATGTTTCACTAAGTTACACATAAACCATATCCATAAACATTACACTAGCAAGATCCTGAACCCCGCCACAATAATGAGTTCCACTGTGCCCACACTGGCATTTTTCCCAATTCTTTACTCTTATCACCAGCACCATACAGTATCAGGCACAGTCCAAGAGCATGATAATAAAGGCTGTCTATAAACATTTTTAGCATATTGTACTTACTTCAGTACAAAAATTATCTGCTACTTTATAAAATTTTACTAATGAAACAAGACCTCAACGTGATAACAGTGCAAGACTGTATTTACTGGCAATACGTAAATAGCTATGTCACAGCTTTCTTAATCTGCCAGTGAAAATTGCTTAGAAAGAGTTGCCCTGTGCTAGAAGTAGACTTCATCTCTGTAAAGACTAATATTCTCAAAGCTATATATGACTAGAAATAAAAAAGAAATGCAGGAATAGTGACATTTTGCTCCTTGATTCAACGTTCAGTCAACATTAAGTTTTGTGTTGCAATAAAAGAAGGAGGCTGTTTTATTAATTCTTTCTTTTTAGATTACATCATCAAAGGAGCTCATCAATTTTTATAAACTGTGCTTCTACAAAATACTGTGGAATATTCCAAGTTTCTCAGCCATACTGCTTGAAACGGGAAACTATGTATTTAACGAAGAAAGGCAGGAGAGGCAGTTACACAGGGGTTAAAAACTTAATTGGAATAGTTCAAGAGGCGTGTGAAAAAGATGCACAATGATTTGATGATCAGATCCACAATGTTGTTTTTCTAACAACATTTTGCCAAAGGTAGCAAGAGGAGAACAAGACCAATAAAAGTCCTTACCTTAGTCATCTCACCCAGCTATTGGGAATGCTCACATTTGCTAAGCAAAAGAAAAGATGCCCGAACACAAAAAATAGAATCAAAGAACTTAAATCATTCTTTTAATCTAATTCCCATTCACAAGCCACCGAGGCATGTGTGACGTGAAAAAATGACCAAGAAAAATGAAACAGGAATTAACCAGGCTTCAGCTGCTACGGGACTCTAGGTTTTGGCTCCCTCCCACGCAAGCTGCTAAGCCCACATGTGTGTCCCCCCTTCTGCCCAGCAGCTCCCCAAGCCCTTGCTGCTTCACCCCGTTCAGTTCCAGCACGGCTCCCCAGCAGCCAGCCTCCCGCCTCCTCCCACAGAGCTGCTGGCTCCAAGGGCACGTTCAGCCCACATCCCCGGCAAGGGCTGCCCTGGCAGCACACTCTCAACATACCATTGCAGCAGGGTGTTTACTCCAGGAGTTGCTTTCTTTTTTAAAACCTCATGGTAGCAGCTGTAGTTGAAGGACCCATAAACAGCTGCAAAGGTGAATTTCAAGAAACACCTATTTGTCTCTGCAACATAATCAGTACTCACTAAACCTCTGTGCTTAGCTTAGCAGATCAGCCAGAAGAGTGCCAGTGTCTATCTCAATTTTTACAGTAGCTTTTAACCATCACAACAATATGCTGGGTCAGGAAGGTATGGGGAAATGAACAGCAGGGCGAACGTTTAGAGCCAGTGGTCATTCACAAGAACCCACATTTGGCAATCGCAGATGGCTAAAACTCCAACCAAGGACAATGCAGAGCTCCATCAGCCTGCCCTGCCACCCGTGGTGATGGCACACGAGCACCTGGACCATGCACTGGACCTGTGACAGGATACAGCCATCTATAGATGTGCCAGCAAGAGAAGCCAAGAGAGGTTTCATAAGGACAGAGTCACAAGAGACTCATCAAATCCCAGAGAACACAGGTTTCACATCCCCGTAGTCACAAGAGACTCCAGCAAGTCTCTGTTGGAAATGAACAAATTGTGAAAGGTACACAAGTTGGCCAATATTCGTCAGACTTTCATCGAAAGCAAAAGCCTGTCCCTGGCACAAGTTACCCGCCTGTGCTAAGCCTCAAGTTCCTGCTCCTCCGCATGGAAACAGAAGGTCTCTACAACATTTTTAGCAATTGTAAGCAAGTTAGGCTTTCTCTAGCTCAGTTCCTTGACAGAAGAATTTCAATTAAAATTTTCCAAAACCATATGGTCCGAGACAGATGCCCATCACAGAGGGGAGGAGAGAGGAAAACCTATGAGGGTATGATGAATTCATCATATGACACTAAACCCAGCTTCCTACAGTTGAAAACTGTCTAGCTAGAACATTAATGAATTTTACACTTCATTTAGACATATCTAAGTGAATTAACAAACAGATTATGTTTTAGGAACAAATAACTTTTTACTATGTTATTATCACTTGTATAAGTAATTCCATATCCAATTATTTCTATACAACAATATCTTAAAAATTTCTGATGTGTCTTGCAACTGAACAGGTTTCACTCTGGATGCCACTTAACTTTTGGCTTAAAAACGTATCAAATATTGCTTGCAAATTGCCACCTCAGTTACTTAATTAGATTTTGCAAAGTATAGTAAGCATATGGAATGAAAATGACTTGAGCAAAATGGTTGGTGAATCAACATGCTGCATTTCTAAAGGCAATAGTGTGTATATTTCCCAGCTGTAGCCTTGAGAGGTTGATCTGAACCAATTACTCTAATGAATATTTTACTTGGCTTGATGCATTCATTAGACTTTTAAAAAGTAAGCTAAACCATCCCATTGTCTTGTTTATATAACAACAAAATATTAAGATTTTTGGATGGTACTTCTGACATTTACGCAATTTAAAAGATAATAGGACAATTTTCTCTTCCACAAATTTTTCTACATTTCAGTTATCTTTCCCAAATAAATCTACCTAGCATTATTTTCTTTTTCTTTTGAAAACTACCTTTGATTTCACAACAGCTGCTTGCTGAGCTCTTTCCTTTCCTAGCAAGTATGTGGGAAGTCTGCCAATTGGTGGCAAACTCATCACTAGGCCCATCATCATTTATGAAGGAAAATAAAACATGGACCTAGTGTTTGCTATATAAACTTTTCTCTGAAAGTCACAAATGCCTCGAGGCTGGCACCCAGCATCAACAAACTTATTTTCATTTTGTGTAGCACAGGGACACTTCTTGGATTGCTCCAATTTTTATTGGTAAGCAAGCAGTTACCTGTCCACATGTGTGCATATGTCAATGCTCTCAATCATGTTTTGAAGTTGGACAGCTAACCTGGAAGTTCAAGCTATTTTTTTATTTCCAACATGCTCATTATATTCATAAATGCCCCAGACAGAACTCCTCTGTAAACTTAGTAACAGGCAGAAGTCTCTATATTAATGCCAGAGACTCGCCGCAGGATAGCACTAAGATTGATTCCTACAGACTACTTTTTACAGCATTCTTATTCACTTTAATCTCAGAATCATAAAGAAAGCAAACAAAAACATCCCTCACACCCACATTCCAAAGTACATTACCATCCCTCGCCTCCACAGTCCTACACACTGGGCAGTATCTCCACTGCAGAGCTAACTGACCGAAAGAATGACACCAGTCCATCACTGCCACCTTGGAGAGCCAGGCAAGGAGCAGTTCAGCTGTCAGCGAGGTGGGTTTCATCCAACCGCTGATGGATGTGGCAAAGAAGGATCTGAAGTGAAGCCTGCAAGAGGTTTACTATGCTGAGCTCTTGCACTTCAGACACAAAACCAAGTGTGGAATAACACAGTATTATTCTGTTCTTAAGAACACACAAATCCCAAACAAAAGGTCATTTAAAAGATTTCTCATCATCCTGAAACATGCCTCCCTTCACATACCCATACAAGTGCTGATCTTCCATTCCTCCTCAAGTTCCATCCATTTTTCCTTCAGTGCAAGGTTTTCTTCCACCATATTTCAGCAATCTATACCGTATTTCACCAATCACCTCAAACTACACAGATATGCTTTGTGCCCTCTAGTATTTCCACCTTATTTTTCCCTCTACTTCCCTTCCTCAGCTACCAGCAGAGATGCAGTATGAACTGTCCATTTCAAAAGGCATTAACACCTGTCAGCACAACCAAGGCCTTCTCAAGGCCAAAACATGTGTCCTCGTAGCCACCATTTCACAGCCTCTGGCTGACCAGCTAGATGGCCACAAGTTGGTTAACCAGAGAAAGGGACCACACTGCTTACAATAAGTACAGAAATAGCTTTAAACAGTGCATCCAGAACATGGACCCCATATAATGCATGACTGACTCACATAAAATCAATAATCAGGACCCAAGCGAGTCAAAAACTGCAAAATATATTATAGAAAAAACAGCCTCTGCTTCCAAACCATTAAGTGAAGAAGACACATTTGCAGACCAGAACAAACAGGTTTTAAAAAAGCACAATGAAAAAACCCAAAAAACAAAACATGATTGATGTAAGATCTTAAAGTCCTAACACAAGGTATAATGGTAGCAGAAGTTAACTGCTCATACGGACATGGGAGGCTAAAAACACACTGAAACAAGCCACAAAAGGGCTTCGTAAGTGGAGACACATTTTTTGTAGTTGCTGGTAGAAAATAGGGACCCTGAGAGCACCACTTAAGCCAGAAAGCTGATAGACAAATACTGATTTCCCTAGTGGAAAAGCAAAAAAAGGAGCTTGCAATACAGTAAGTAAAGTTCCAGCACCTCCACATTATTAATCTTCATCACCCCTGCTGGCATTTTCTTCTTCTCTATTTAGTAGCATCTCCACTATGACCACCTTGCTGAAATGGGTGACACAACCTGATGCTGAGTATATCCAACTGAGATAAGACTAGCCTGGGAAAACTTTAAATACAAATCTTCCATTTGGAGGACAGGTGTAATTTTTCAAAAATGCTATGCTGAAAAGAGTGCAAAGGCTATAAGATGAAGTATAGCATTCCTCCCTTTGAAGAAAAAACTCTGTCAGGCTTGCTCACTTCTGCAATTAAGAATGTTATTTCCAATTCTGAGTAGAAAGAGCAGCTCCAAAGTTTTCTTTGATCTTCTGTGATCACAATGAAGACCCATCAGGTTCTCTAAACCCCATTGTTTTTTTTATTCTTCAAAGACTGTTTTTCACTCTCTTACATCTCTCTCTCTATGCGAGGTGTTTATGTTGAGCTGCAAGATGCAACTAGAAAGCAAGGCCAGGTGCGACTGTTGGAACATGAAGTGGTTCTCTGCAAACACTAATGCATACAGGCACTTGCACAAAATCCTCCTTGCTTCCAGGCAGCTCTCTGGGAGC
The DNA here is from genome assembly GCA_013398015.1 of Oreocharis arfaki. Classification (NCBI taxonomy): domain Eukaryota; kingdom Metazoa; phylum Chordata; class Aves; order Passeriformes; family Paramythiidae; genus Oreocharis; species Oreocharis arfaki. The sequence continues at coordinate 676,687 of VZRR01010834.1, read as the reverse complement.
TCAGAGATTGCAAACCTTTGAGACTTCAAGTCTCCAGTCCCCACCCATAATTCAGGGTTTCAGAGAAACTCTAAGACCTTATTACTTTACACCAGAATGGAAGATATTTAGCACAACAAATCCTAGATGAATGCAATAGCTTTGGTTACCACAGAAATCAAGGCTAACAAGTTTGAAGACAGCCTATTAAATGTCAAGCCCTTCCAGCCAAAAGTAAAATAAATTTAGATTTTAATCTTAGAAAGATTGTAATTAAATTTCTAGAAATTGTGTCCATATAAAACCAGCAACTGTGACTCGCCATACTGGAACCCAGTCTCACGGTCTTCTTACAAGAAGCCAGAAGCATTTTGCTGGCACAGATGAAAAGCCTCTCCAGGAAGAGAGGTTTAATTATTTAATAGAGCAAGCCAAAAGCTCTTTCATGAAAGAGTCATCAGGGCTCTTATTCTATATAATGCTCCTGAAGAAGAGCACACTTTCATCTTGCACAGCTTGTACATCTAGCAAGTTAAATTTTGCTGAGCTGATAAGATCCCCATACCCTTCTTCCAAGTACTGCGTGATGCTTTTGTCCAATCCTCTAATGCAAAAGGAGCACAAAAGTCACATAAGAAGGGCTATAAAAACTTAGCATAAATGGAGACAAATAAGTGGCCACTCCTCAAGCCAAGAGTCTCCCACCCCTTGCTTTCCATCCTTTTCTGAACATTTGAGCAGACATCCCCCTCCATGCACAGTGCTCCAACTAAGGTGAAGGGGAGAGAAGAAGATAAGAAACATGCACTACGGGAACTCTGCCACATTCTGGGGACAAATTACTTACTGTTCCGCCTTCCCAAATCTTCCTTGGGCAAAACAGCAAGCATTTTCTTCATCTTACTTTCCTAGTCCTGGGAAGAAAAAAAAAGTTGCCCAGCTTCTCAGCAGCACGTGTCTGCGTGGCACAGTAGCCTCACTTAAGTCACCATCTGTCAGTACTACTGTTGTCAATAACCAGAATTTCTTCAGGTGGCCATTCTTACTAAGTACCCAGACTGGATGGAACCTTTCAGACCTTTGTCCCAGATACAACTCCACAGCACATCCAGAACAAGTTCCTAAAAGCACAAGCATTAGAATTTTCTGCTTTAATTTAAGCAAATTGCAAATACATAACAACCCTCATCTCACAGGCACTGTAATTTAACACTGCTGACACACACATCATGTTAGTGGGCATTTATTATTTTGTCAAGAATTTATATCAACATAAGATTAGGAAAAATCAGGGTAATGGTTACAGGCCTGAACCTAGTCTTCACTGTAAACCCATACAGCAAGTATAACTCAGCTTTCCTAATAACATATCCAGTGAAGCACAATACATTTCCGAGATCATTGGTTTCCCACTATATCAAGTGGGCTACATCTCAGCAGTGAGTCTTAAAGTTCTAAACATAATCAGAGGTAGGAAGGGAAATCAGTAATCCCATAAAACACAACCTTAATAGCATAACAGCAACCCTTTTTGTCCCTACAGAAACTAGGCACAACTAGGGTAAAATAAGGTCAAAAAGTGAGCACTCAAAACTAAGTGAAGTCAGAACTGGACCTTTCCAGTCAGTCTCAAACATTTATCTCCTGTATGTGCTACAACAATGCAATCTTTACTGACATGAACCAAGAAAGTCTCTTCTTGACGTCTTGCCTTAATCAGGATTTAAAGAAGCTGCTCCAAAACTAATCCTCAAATAAAACAGACACTGATATTTTCAAAGCAAATTCCAGTAGTCTGTAGTCAAAACATAAGCAGTATAACCACAGTAAAAGGGCTGCTAGAAAAAGGAAACATTAGCAAGTTTCAGAGTTGCCTAAGTGTTTAACACTGACTTCACTGTAAGCATTATTTGTATTCTATAACAGACACTGCATAACTATGAAAAATAGCATAACTTGAAAAAGTCTTGATTTCTATACTCAGATGGACCGCTGCCAGCAATCCCACCATATCCCACTCACTAGTACAAATATTCCTATTTGGAAGGACTGAGGAGAAGCAATGTGAATAACCCTGCACACAGTACTGAGTTTTCATGCTGATCATTTCAGCACACAGGCTGCAGCACGTGCATGGCTAACGTGCAAAAATCTACTCATTTATCTCACAGTTATTCTTATTCAAGTTGTTCTGAGTACACAGAACTTCCCCATTTATATAATTCCATATCTATTTCATTTAAAACAAACTGAAACATCTTTGAAATACTGATGCTGGGAAGAACTTAGAAATCTCGTTTTCTCCTTGGGTACTTGGAATATAATAAACTCTTGAGGTAAACCAGTACACTACATCAGGTAAAAGTAGCTTCTACTATTGTTTTGCACCACATCAAGAAAATGAGACCAAAAACCAACCCAATCAGATGCATGATTTCTTTTTCAAAATTTTACTCTCCACGTTAGAGCAAAGAACTATTTCAGAAGTCTGTATTCATTCAGACCTTGGGATTTAAATCGACTTTCACAGACCTAAGAGTGTATAAAGAAAGTCTCAAAATTATCTGTCATGTTTTGCAGTATTCACATCATTTTTTGGGGTCTCTGTATACTTATTATTTCAATTCCCAAAACTAGCAAAAGAAGAAATTTGGAGTAAAACCAGAGACTCCTTAAAGCCTTCCCAATTATACCATATATTACAACACCTCATGTCTCCCAACACATGGCACCCCCCTAGCCTTACTGCAGCTGAGTTAATGTTTGGCAGAACTTACAGGTAACTTCCTGAAGTAAATAAAAATACAAGAGGAAAAAATACCAAACCAAACTAACTGAGGTAAGTGAGATGGCCTGGATATTTAAAAAATTAAGCCCAAAATCTGTAGAAGCTGCTGACGGTGAAGGAGATGCACGTCTGTACTTGAGAAGTACACTATGTCAAAAAAAGCCTAAACACAACAAAACTAAAAGGAATTTAAAAAAGCATGTGTCAAAAAAGAAAAAGGCAACTAAACATACACATAAAAGGTATTAATAGGCAGAGAACTCCAGAAAGCAAAGGATGCCTCCCAGGTAGCAATACATCTTCACTCACCTCACCAGCTTTCAAAGCCTGCTGCAGGCAGATCTACAGAACTTGTGAGGAAAACAGTAGAATTGTCACTGTAGTATAGATTATTTGCATCTCACTACTACAGCTCTCAGGGGAACTTAACAATAGCTACTTTGAAAACAAAATTATCCAGGCAAGATCCTTCCCAGCAGCAACACAAGCAGCAGCTCATACTTGCCAACTGTATTTCTTGTAGTGCAGACATAACTTTTTTTACAGATAGACAGATTTAATTTACATAGTCTTCAAGGCAGTCAGATGGAAAAAGAGTATTGATTTCTTGTCTGAACCTCTGCAACTCAGCATTTTGATAGAATTAGCTAAAAGGGCTGACCTCCCCCACAGTGGTTAAATACCACACTCTGCAGCACACAGCAATCCTCGGTGGAGGAGGAATGCAGCTAAGGCCAGGGTCACGCCTTGGCAAAGACCAACCACCAAAACGAAGGCACCACTGCAGGTAGCAGAGAGAAGACATCTCTTCTTAAAAATAGTATCACCTCCAACTGAAAAGTGTAGCCTGTTGTCAGGTAGGGTCAAGTTATGTTGTGTTTGAAGGTACTGCGAAAGGAGACCAAGAACGTATCCTCCATATGCCTTGACCATCCCAAGAGAGAGCCTGCAGAGTTTGTATTCGTGGGAACACTTGGGAACACTTCCCACAATGTTTTGGGTTTTTGTTTTTCTAAACATTAATTAAACTCACTGTAGCCTGCCACTGAGAAAATGAAGATAGAAACACGGATAAGAAGACAGAACAAAGCTAAAGATAGGTATAGTTACCTGATGCTTTAGATAACTGGTGAGTCATTTGAGTACTTGCACTAGAATTAAAGCATTCAAAAATTAAAGGCTGCTGTCATGCAATCTGTAAAAGAATGAAAGACTACACTACGTGCATATCCAGGCTACGTCTCACAGATCCCTTCTGCCCCACCCCCCTTCCTACGATTACCTGCATTTTTTGTTACAAGACAAATCAATTTTCTTCTTTATACAAAGTTCTTTAATACAAGGGGTACCATTAATCTAAAGAGACTCAAAATATTAAGCTAATGAGATATGAAGTAAACATCATTTAGGACACCTTCTCCTTCTTCCTTTAACACTGATATTTAAAATATTGACTGTGACTTAAACAAGTGAGTGCAGCAACTTAGTATAATCAAAAGCAATTGTCCAAGGAAATGTGATCTAATACTTGTAATTTAAAATTATCTTGCAATCTGATCTAGAGAATAGAGAAAACAGAGACATCATTCAGGTGAGTCAACATTTTCATTACAGGCTGCCTATTGCAGTGAAAAATGTGAATGAGCATTGCAAAAGATGTTCCTGTAGAAATGAGTTATTAAGATGCAACTTGAAACAGTCACAAAGTAAGCATTGTTTTTATATATTTATTCATTTCTTTGAACCTGAACTTGTTAGTAGAACACAGAAAGAGAAGAGAGATGACAAACAGAAAGCTCTACAGAAGACAAAGCCCTCCAGGAATAATCCACAGGCAACAGAAAACTTCATTTAGAACTGACGCGAATATAGCAAGCTTGGAAATCAGACTGATTACATTTTAATGCCAAACAGTTCCAGATAAAGATGACTTAAATCACATTTAAATTAGTGATTTTCAGCTGAGGTCATGTATCTTAGTCTTTATTTACCTGAGCACTTCACTCTAGAGTGCTTCTGATCAAATATTGTTTACATGATACAGGAGAAAATACTTCACTCCTTCGAAAGCTTAGAGCACCTAACCTAGTATAAATTACAAACTGTGGCTGCAACAGGAAGCAGTAATAAAGGACACACAGTGACATCATTTTTTAAGTTCTTTTTTGTTAAACAGTATTAAATAGATCTATGCAAAAACACATTTCTTTCTGGAAAATACTTTGCAGATCAGAAAACTATTTTGAAGATGTCAACACACACAAAAGAGGGAAAGCTGACTTAGTTTCCAGATTGTGCACTTATCTAGCACAAGTACTTATACTTAAGTCTATCAAGAACTCTATTAACAAGAAAATTGCTAATTATTGGGAGTAATAAGCTCTTCTCAATTCCATCGTGCCATTGTAGAAGGACTCGGGGACAACGCTGGAAAAACAGAATCAGCTGCAAAACAGTTCACAGAGAATTTATTTTCTATTCTTTGTACTCTTTAGACTTCAAGAGATCACAGAGCCTAGTACCCGTTCCTCTGGAAAAAAAAAAATAGGGATTCTTTTCATTCAACACACCTTCTAAGAAACAGGACTAGGTGGAAACATTTAATCTCATTGCAGAGCAGGTAATTCTTGACCATCCACTATAACCACCATGACATTAGCTGCTGTTATGGAAGGATAAGGACTATCCTGAAAAGCTACATTTGGTACCACGATGCAGCTTTTGGTAAGCTGGGAGACAAGCCCAGAACTGGCAATGACAGTGGTAAAATTCCAGGACTGAGGTTCTCCACTTGAAGTTCACTTATGGCTCACTACCTTGCAGACAAAGAGAGCTGCTTCCTCCACAAAGGAGAGGTGCAGGAGTTCTTGGTGCAGGAAACATGCAGCCACTGTCTTCTGAACAGCTCAATGCCCCATATCACTACTGGTCAGTGCTAAGTAGGGTTCAGTGAAAAATGCCTCAATTCTGTAAACTTTCTCACTCAGGACCCCAAAAACCTTTTTGCTAAATAAAAATAAGATTCACCACAAGAGTTAAATTTCTTTAAAATAGAGAGAAGATCCCAATGCAATTAGAACAAAGAAAACAACCTCTCTCATATACTACATGTTTTTGGAATATCCTTCTTCATAAATTTGAAGTTTAATCTTCCTTACAAAAATTTTACGAAGTCCAGAATTTGGTCGTTGTTAGGCCTTATGGCTCTTTCAGGGAAGTAATAAAATCACATACCTAGTATTTTGACAGCGTACCTCTGGTAGTTAATACAGCCAAAAATGTCATCGTCTCTGAACATGTATCCACCAAAGAAACAGCAAGAACACATAGTCTGTTTAGTTATTACGGGTAGGGGTGGAAGATCTGAGCATCTCCTAGGAGAATAAACTCTACAATTGTCATAGCTGAAAGAAAAGCTTCCAAAAGAACAAAGCTTGCAACTCGTACCAAGTCACTTCTGCATATCAAAACTGACTAGCAGCTAGGATCTTACCAAACTGTTGATTGTTAGTTTGGCTTTTCTATTAGCAGTTAACAATAAAAAATAATCAGAAAAAAAGGTAGAGGCAATCCATACACCTCTGCCCTTCAAGTCATCTCCTCTTGAGAAACCAGCTGCAGAATTTCTGGTTGACATGAGACGTTGCAAAAGCCACAAAACCCCTTCAGGTATCTTTGTGGTTTCCAGCAGTGATTGCCTAGAGCCACCTGGGAGACAAAGAACAGGGACCACACTGGTTGTACATCACTGGACACTGTACTCCAGTGAATGCCCCTCTATTGTCCTGTGGGCAGCCAAACAAAACATTGACTCTGATCCTGGACACTCATAAACGTGCTCAAAGATTCTCCTTCCCAACAGCATTTTCTGCACCATATCGGCATGGAGAACACTACTGTAAGGCAACACCTCACTGCTTTTTTATCTTGATGAATGCTCATCTTCCTTCTACGAGATCAAAACTTCAACATTACGAGATGGAAAAGGCTAAGTCCATAAGGGGATCCTCCTAGCAGTTTGGGACACCTTAATGTTTGAAGGCCACATACAATGCAGACAAAACAATGCTGAAAAAGACAACTTACTTCTCTTTCTGCAGCTGATGACCTTCATATGATTAATTCCCTAAGAAAACGCAAAGTGCTGAATAACTGAACTCCAGCAAGGACCTAACAAAGCCCAGAAATATCTCAAGAAGCAGCAAGAAATGGTGATCTGCTGTTTACAAAAGTTTGTGTAAACTGAATAGAAGTCTAAGACTTAAGAAGGACAGAATTCCCTGCGTATGACTTCATGGTAAAGAGACTTTCTTGTCTTTGGAGTGCAACTGTATACAGCTATACATAGAGATGTGATTCTCATTCACTGACCTCTCTCAGTAAGCTTTGTGGTCCTCTTTTTTCCCCATCATCAACTTCAGATATGGTTCACCAGTATTAACAATAATATGGCTGGGTCTGAAATTCTCTGAGAAGCGTGAAATGAGCTGACACCAAACAAAAAACCAAAGGAGATCACTCTAGTGGTGAAAGAATGATTCATCTTACAAGATCTTGTCCCCTCTCCTCTCTGCCTCTTGCAACTTTACATTTCTTCAAGTGTTGGCCCACGCACTCTCAGAGGGACTGCTAATTTTGGGTCATTCTTTAATGGTCAGAAATACCCTGTCAGACTCTCTCATTTCACTGCTTCTCTCACAAGCGCTCTGCAGACCTGTATGCCTCTTCTTTTTCTGGACTTTGCACCACTAACCATACTTCAAAGACACAGTTCAGAGGGCCATATCTCCCTCCACTGCTTTCCATCCACATGCTGCCCATGTGAGGCCCTCCATCTCTACTTTTGCCTCTCCACCACTGTCTCTGCAATGCTTTCTTCTGGGCAAGCTTTGTTGCCTCTCCTTTGTTTCTGTGAATGTCAGCGACCCGTTCCCTCCCCTCCTACACTATGCCTTCCTCCTTCCCCAAGACTTCCCACGTACACCAACCCACTTGCCCCAGCCTCTCACTAACCCAAATCTCTTCACTGAGCAGAGTACAAACACGGTTCAGCAGCACTGCTGAGCAACATAGCAACTTCAGGCCCACCACCAGCCAGCTTCTACCTCCACATAGCCTCATTTTTCTAGATAGTGGCATTGCATATACTTAATTTCTAAACTCTGCTATTTTAATTCTTATGAACTAGAGTGGTAGAAATGAAAGGAGTAGTAGCAGCATAGAGTGCAAGTTCAATAACAAAAAGCTGCTAAAAATGCAATCATCAGCTGGAAACAAAGAAAGAATAAAGACCATAGTCTCAGCTATGAAATGCTGTTAGGAAACCACCTGTGATGGGGGTTCTTGAGCAAAAGGTATCCCTAGAAGTGAAAAACATACTACAAATTATGAACTTTCAGTAAGCTGGAGATGTGCAACCTTTTCATCTGAGAAACCGAGTTAAAAGAACAGCAGAACACTTGAACCAGCTAGAAGAAAGAAAACCACATTTTCAGCTACTTCAGCAGGCAAACAGAATGAGATCCTGCGCTTTCCAGAGGTGCGTGCTGAGCGAAAACCACAATGGCAAGAAAATGTAGTTTGCTCACCCACATTTTCCCTTTGAATCACCAGGGACAAAGCTGTTCAAGACACAGATTGGAGGAAACAACCGTTCATTTAGAGGAGCAAGGTTGCTACAGCTCATAGAAAACAGACATCAGGCCTATCACACGGAACACATGATGTAGCATGTATTACCTGCGGCACAATCAGTAAGATGAAGACACACCAGTGAATTCATGCATCACTATTCTTTCGCATATAGGAGCACAGTTGTATTTTTATATCATGTGGCAGAGCGGTAGCACAGCGTAAGAAAAGCTAGTGCCAGCAGAGGGAGGCAGTTGCTCTCCAGGACATGCATCTTCACATTCCCCGATGCACAGTAGGAAGCCAACAAGTTTGTTTTTGTGGAAGTGAACTCACCCCTCAGCCATTGTGTAAATGTGGCTTTAAATCAAGCTGTAATTAGATTTTGCCGTATTTAACAAAACCCCTCTTGTGCTCCTCTTTTCCAGCTCTAGACAGGAAAGAAATGTATTTGTGAAAGAAAAAAGGAAAAACATTTATGCCTCTTCCCAGAGCATGTCCTGGCATGCACGCAAAAGCAAGTATAAAACATAAAACAATAAGCTTAGAGGACACTAAATCTTCACATTACGTAGGAACACAAGGATCTCTCATCTAGTCCACTGTCAAATGTTAGCTCATTATTACCAATACTGTGCTTCACCACATTAACCTTGTCAAAAGATACTAACGGTCCAAACCTTGGAGTTTAGCTTTTCTTCATAAATTTAATTTACTTGGCAGAAACAGAAGTGGAAAACCTCTGCTAAAGACTCAGGCAAATTAAGACTGCCACGTAGTCCTTCTGGGACAGATTTTTTTCCCCCCTCTTAACTTTTATAGCATTCCCATTTCTAACCAAACAGCTTTATCCCCCACTGGCAGTCTTTGTATACTCTGGTAAATCCAAAATAAAACTGTGCATGTTTTTTTTTTTCACATCTACTTTACTATAATACATGTTGCACAAGGTGGTTTTATTTTGTGTAAGTTCCTTATAGACTAAACTGCATAATTCCACTGCACTTTACACTGCTGTATGCAGAACTGCACAGCAAATGAAGTTGAGTACATCCAGAATAATAAACAGCTTCAACTGTATTTTGATTACAGGCTTACAAAGAACTTTATGGTGGCGGCAACAGCAGTGGATACAATGGTAAACTGGTGCAAGGAAGTCAAGAGGACATGCCCAAGGGCACACAGCAAGTTAGCTGCTGTTTTAACAATACAAAGTTTCTGCTCTTAATCTAGATCTTCCCGGTGAGTCAAAACCTACTGATAACTATCCGGTCTTATAAAAGTTTCAGGTCCTTTAGAAGAAAGGAAAAGAGACAACTGTTAATTACTCACTTACAGACATGCAACCACTGCCTAGGATGAAATGATTTACAAAGTTACTGATTTTTAGGGGACTCTGAAAAGTGTGCCTTTTCTAAACCAACTTATTTTAAGAACATATACTCTAATAGCCTAATTCTCTACAAATCTTCTACTATGCTGCAAATTTTAAGAAACCTAAGCCTGATTTAGACAACTCAAAAGACAACCTCATTCTGAAGCCAGTTTGCAGTTTATTCTCTAAACGCAAAAGATCAAGGTAAAAACAAATACTGGAATTAGATTATCCTCCTCCCTCTGTAGAAGAATTCTTAAATTTGGTTGTTGGTGGTTGGGGGGTTTTTTAATAGCCAATACTAGCTCTTCTTGAAGCAAGATAATGAAGTTTGGTTCAGCACCAATCCAAAACAACAACTCAAAAATTCTTACTGTGTGCAAAGAGTTTCTGGTTTTGAAACTTATAAATCATCTGAGCAAAAGCTCACAGGTAGTCAGTATCCTAATCCTTACTCTATCTCTACTGACACATAAATAAAAAAAATAATTTTAACATCCTGCATAAAAGAAACCTAAATTTGGCATAATCAAAGAGACTATAGGTAAATTTATTTTCTCTCACTTTCTTTGACTCATAGAAAAGAAGAGCTGGCTTATTCTTCTGGAAGTTGGCACAGTATAATGCCATCCACAACTGTGTGAAACATTTTGAATATTAATGTCTAACCAAACCTGCAGCTCAGGAGAAAAAAAAGGGAGAGAAATCCCATAAAGCAGGTAGGCAATGGTGTGGTGCCCTACCTAGGAAAGGCGAGTTTCTACGCTACCTCAGAAAGTAGAAGCATACAATAGGACTAGCCTTATTTAAGTTTCTTAACAGCAAGACTGCATCCTCTTGACAGCATACTGTTTCCAGCAGGACTCAAATTCCAAGCAAGAACAATTCTTAAAATAAAGTAGTAATAGCTATGTCTGGCAGAGCTAGAACCATGAGGACAACACGAACACCCAAACCAGTTTATTCAGGTTTGACTCAAGAGGAAAAACTACATTTCAGGCTAGACAAAAATAAGACCCAACATACCTAAAGAAGCTTCCAGACTACCATTTTTAGGTCATGCCCTGTACTTTTTCCTGCTTTTCAATTCGTATGTAGGAAGGTCAGATCATAAAGCGGATTCCACTGTGGCATTTCAAATCAGATTATTCTCTACATAATAATTAGTGCCTCTCTTCTCATCACTTGCATACTGTTTTGCTAGTCTGAGAATGTTATTTGTGTTTATTTTTGAGAAGCTTTTTTAAATTCCTTTAAAGTACCAGCATCCTAAGAGCAGCTGTCATCCTCCATGAACTCTAGCGCAAATGCTGTAAGCGTTTCTTTTCTTCTTACCAACTTCATTACACTGTTTACACAGGAATACGGTGCTTGTACTGTAACCATGCAAAGCAAATATTCTGTAGTAAGCTTTATTCAAAGTGTACCTTTAGAAGTCTTTATGGCATACTCTTGCCTGGACTGCCACTGCTAGTACAGGGAAAATGGCAAAAGGGAAAACTAAAATGACAGACTTTTCACGCTAACAAGAACTTTGGAACGGTCAAACAGAAAGCCTAAGTGCCAAACATATTTCCAAAATGTGCCAGCTCCTCTTTGCTAACCCATGACATCCAGAGCTATCCCTGCAAAAAGGACCTCAACCCCTCTACATTGTCTTCTCAAGCTGTTTATTCACCATGAGATTGTTAAATTTATGAGAGAAAAACGGCTGGAGGATAAAAAAACCTGGATCACAGTTGCATGAGAAATGGAAGCAGAACTTTTCTTCTTAAAAAGAAGGTGAAATGTCCTTCTGGCAAGCTAGCAATCAAGCTGTGGTTTTCCTTCTGGTAGGACTAAGTATGACCAGGACACAGACCACCAGGGATGGACTTCCCAAAGAAATACAGCATTTGAGGAGAAAAGCAGCATCGGGTATCCCATTCTAAGGGCCATTCTAGAAAAGACTTTCTGCCAGAAGTAAAGTGCTTAAGCAAGACTGAAATCCCGTTAAGGAAAAGAATAAGGAGAGAAACACCAACCGCCTGTTACAGTGCAGAGTTTAAATAAAGTCAAAGCTATTAGCGGAGGCAGTGAGGAATCGGAAAGGAAACAAAGGGAAGAAAGTTGGTGTACTATGAAAATCTGCACTGCTGGCTTTACTTATGAAAAACCCCATGGTTGCATTCTAAAAACCTTTTTTGGATTCACACAAAAAACACTTGCATTTTACCTCTTCTAGCAGGACAGAAATCAAAGAACCTTTAATATTCAGAGCTTATTCTGTACAAAGTAGAAAATGATTATGCTAGCCCTCAATGCTCTCACTGAATGAGGGCCTGCTTTCTGGTGTTGCTCCTTCTTTTGTTTGTTTCTAAAGGGGGAAAAAAAGACTCCACTGAAAGGCACTCATGGCCATGTACATAGATCTGCTTTTGCTGATATCACTACCACAGAACTAAGTACTTGAATTCAGGAAATGTAGAAAATCACTGAATGATTTCACAAAAAAAAATTCGTAAGCCCGCTGAACTTGCTATTTTGAAATCCAATCTAGTATTAACGGCAATAAAGCAAAGAATAAAATCCAACACCACAATATCTCAGAGATACAGCGATGCCTGGATAAATCAAAATCACCAGTTTCGGTCTGCGGTACAGAAGTTTACATTTGAATGCAGCTGGATCGCAGTCAGCTAGCCAGCTCCCACAGCAGCCCCTCCAAGCTGTATTGATTTCTAGGGAAGGAAAGGCACTGTAAATCTGCCTGAGCAGCATTGCGTCATGCTTTTGGTTGGCTTGAAAAAAGTAAATTAAATGTTTTCCATTAGCATGGTAAAGAAGCTATACAATTTTGTTTTTATTTCAAATAGAGTCTCAAGTTACAGAACACTTCAGCTAACTCTGTGGCAAGGACTACATGCTCTGTGTTTGTGAAGCCAGCAATTCATGCTTATGCAAAACCAGATGTGTGCACTGCACAGTTCCCAGGGATGGGAAGGGTTTTTTTAGATGTGTTGCTGTTGATTAAAAAAGACTTTGCTTTTCAGTTAGATCATGGAATATACTGAAGCAGAAACAACATGTTCTTGAAGGGAAGGGGGAAGAGGGGGAGAGCATAGGGATTGGAAGCAGAAGAAAACTTTAAGGGCATAAAAACCACACACACAGAACAGCATAGGAACAATGCTGTAGTACAACAAAGAGCAGCACAGTTCTGAGAAGCAATAAGCACATCATGATTTGAGGTAACAAGAACTCCTTGATCAATTATTCATATAATTTACAACAACAGTTACAGCTGCATCAATGAAAAAAAAAAAAGAAAAGAGAATCTAGGGCAAATATAAAATCTTCACAGCTATGAAGTGTCCTTGATTTTCACCAGAACATTTGGCTGTCTTGTATCATGTGTTTCTAGTTAGCAAGAAACCCCTCCAACAAAGGGAAACAAGAGACAGAGAGGCACAGAACAAACTGCCTTGCTAGACACAGTGAAAGTGTTCAAGGCTGCATTTCACTCGTGGATGCTGTGCATCACCAAAACCCAATGGTACACTAACACTGCTGGTGTTTGTAACCTACCCACCCTAACAACCCACCTAGATACATCCTTGCACCCCATGGGATATGAGGATACCTTCTGTGAAGTCTTTACTCTCTTGCTGCATAAAACTGCACTTCTAAAATAAATACGTTTAAATAACTCCCAGAAGAAATGCTGCGTCTTTGTAGTGTACAGTTATCTCAACTTGCATTGTTTTGTGTACTCCTTAGGCAAATGTAACAAAGGAAAACATTACGGAGATAAGTATTTCTGGATGGGGTTTTTGCCTTCAGTTTGAAATACTTTATAATCACCATCATTTTTTGCGCTCTGTCAAGGTTTGAATACACTGTCCTCAGCTGTTCAAGATGACCTTGCTACTGGACTGGAGAAACACGGGTGAAGCTGAAATCAAAGTGCAAAGCAAAGAGGAAGAGCATGGTGCAGCAAAGGGATGAGGGGGCCTCACTGTGCTGAGTGCATTCACTCCCAGATGGGTACAGCAGATCATGAGGGAAAGTTATGAGCTGAAGCACTGACTGTGCTAACGGGAAAACTTAACACCGATTTTGATTTTACGCCATGAATAGCAGGACAATGCACTTACGTCTAGTTCAGAGCTCTAATTACAGTTTAAATTATTAAGATTACTAAAGGATTAACTAGAAAAATCTGCGATTCTTCTCAGGTGAATCAATAAATATTCATTTAAGGAGCTTTCCAACAATGAAGTTAATACCTTGCAACAGGTATTTTTTAAAAATGGAGAATATGGCAGGCCTTTAGAATCACCTACGTTCAATCCTAAATAAATCTATAGGAAACATTTCCACTACTATTCACTTTTTTCAGCCAACTCTCTACACTAAGTTCAATTAATCTGGTCAGTATGAAGGAAAGATCCTGCATATATCATCACTACATTCAAAATCCTGGCAAACAAACAAAACCATAGCATAGTCTCATCTCCCTCAGTGTGTGAGACTCACAGTGATAAGTTCAACAAAGTTCTTGGGGTCACATGTCTTCTTCTTCCATCAGCATTTATCCTGTACAAGCAAGAATGGGTTCTGGATGCTAAGAAATTACTACAGAGCTGATAAAAAGAAAATCATCATATACAAACCTCATTCTTCTCCCACTGCTGAAGTTATCAGAGAGCGTTTCCATATTTTTGTGGCCACTCAAAGCAAGCTCCGAATGTGGCACTTGAAGTAGGATATGTTTCTAAAAACAGAGCATGCTGTAGAGCTCAGAAACAGCCTGTTCCCTTGTCAACAAAGAACTGCAGATGTATCTTTCTACTAATGATATAAGGAATTACTTCTGGCTCTAACCTACAATGCATATTATGTTGTTTTCCTCTCCCCTACCCCAGCACCCACTATTATAACATTTGTATCGGGTAGCAAGGAGCTATACACACAAAAGTAGGAGAAAGGTCAGAGATGCACTTGAGTGTTTATTTTAGAAGAAGAAGAAAAGTCCCTTATTTTGAAAATTTTATCAGAGAATTCAATCTGCTTGAAAAATAAACTGCTTTACCTTGGTGCAAGACTTCTGAACTCCTGCTAAGGCATCTGGCCTGTTAGGAGGTCTTCACCTTTCGCAGAGGTCTCCAGATGAAGGCAGATTTCTTCACCCTGGAACTCTCAGAGGCTCCCTGCAGCAATGCCTGGAGACACAGCAACAGGGAAGGCATTTAGCTTCGTCATCAAAGTCACAGTTTTAGAATGGCTCATAGATGTCCTTAAAGGCCGAATCTTGGTTTAAACAACGTAAATTTCCGAAATTAGAACACTGCATCCTCTTTTGGAGACTGAAAGGCTGCAAAGAGGTGCTTATCAATACTGGACAAGCATTCAGCCAGCTGTAGATGGTCTCTACCCTTTATACTGCTAGTCCCAACAGTATAATCTCCAAGCTCTGAAATCTAACAGGTGACCTACAGGTACCAATCCTGAATTTCTCTCATGTCATTATATTCCCCACACTGAAATTGCTCAGAGACATGCATTGGAAATGCTTCAAGGCAAAGAGCACAAGTGTGACACATCATCTTCTCAGGGGAGTAACAACGCTGTGCCCCTGCAGGCAAGAAAGACAGCCTGCAAACCACCTAGCCTCCCTGCACGACCTCCACCCAGCTGATAAAGCAGTCCTTGTTAAATGTCCGCTCCAGAACACCATCTTACGCTCAGAAAAATTAAAAATAAAAATCCCTAAATTCCAGGATCAGAAGGGAAGGAAAATGAGATTGCCTTCCTGAAATGAATGCATTTCACCACTGCTCTTTACATGCAAAACAACCATACAGAATTTAGTACTTTACAAGCTGTGACCTAAATACCTGCTTATGTTCGTTTTCTCAAAATGCCACCTGAGGTAAGACCAGCTCTAATCATACAGAAAAATACTTGGGTACATGAGATTTCTGTGGTTTGCTTTTATTTGACAGTATGTGGCCAAGCACCCTTACTGGCACAAGCAGATAGCACAGCAGCTTCTTTTAAGCAAACAATTCTAAGTGGTTTCAAATTACTTCGATTTTCTAATCAGTTATTCACTCTAGAAACAGGACCGTAGTCAGGTTACAGACCATGTGATGAAACACAGGGATCCTTTAACAAAAATCTCAAAAACATGTGCAGAAGCACAAATTCGAGAAAACCATTTTTGGTCTCATACTGTTAACAAACCAAACAGGCAGCAACACTTGTCAGATACCAATTACTCTGGGCTTCCTCACTCCCAGTCTTTGGGGAGCCTGACTGAGTTTTTGGGTATTGACATCAGCACACGGATGAAAAGAGTTTGTGTTGGGTGGGTGCATGAAGTCTCGTCTTGGGAGACTGCCTTTCAAACAGTGGTACAACAGAAACAAGCAACAACAGAGGGATTTCAGACAGATTGGTATCTGCACGTAAATGCTTACAAATCTAGAAAAAATAACAATAGACACATGAAGGCATAAGCATATTCAGAGTGACGTAGCATTACAGCCACTCAGCTATCATGAGCTTGCTGTAGTACTGTTATTCTGGTATTTGGTAAAAAAAAAAATTAAAACATGGTAAGACAAAAAAAAGTGCTTTTCAACCTTGCCTCCTCGCCTTGTTTAGTACAACAAAGCACAACAGATTACCAGCAAGAAACACTCTTGTATTATTACAAATTATTCTGATAACCACATTACTGTATTTCAATCACCAACTGACTAAATGATGCTCATTTCAGTCCAAAAACCAAAGCAACTCTGTAAGCAAAAGGATCCCTGTAAGTTCATATTTGACAAGTCAAAGGGAAAAAAGTGAACATGGTCATTAGCTGCAGCTAGTAAATCTGTTCCAGCCATGTTCCTTG
The DNA here is from genome assembly GCA_013398015.1 of Oreocharis arfaki. NCBI lineage: Eukaryota > Metazoa > Chordata > Aves > Passeriformes > Paramythiidae > Oreocharis > Oreocharis arfaki. The sequence continues at coordinate 660,022 of VZRR01010834.1, read as the reverse complement.
GCCAACAGCCTGAGCAAGTTCAAGTACAAACACTTTTATTTCTAAGTTGAGTGGCAATTTTAACAGCTGTGAACTGGTCAGGATAGAAGACATCTCCAGAATCCCCAGAAGACTGCTGGATGTACTGCTTAAAAACAAAAACTCGTGACAAAATACTGTAGCGGAAAAAGCTTGCAACTTTTTGTGCAGGTAAACATTCAGCTTCACAAATTCCTTCCCTTCTGCCTGTTGAAATCAGAGTCCCTTTCTTTTTGTTTCTCCACTAAACTGCTGGTTTAGAATCCACAGAAAAGTAGGTCTCAAATTTATATCTGGTGGTAGTAATGTTACCAGTCTCATATGGGAAATAAATATCACTGAGTTGAATATATTCATGTTTAAAGCTGAAAGTATGCTATTGAGTGTATGTGTGCGTATGCATATGTACAAATATATATATATATTTATTAAACAGCTGCACAGTTATCAGTCAGCTTCTCTAAACTGGTAACTGATAACTGAACTGCACTTTTAAAATATTTTTATGAACATGTTTTGTATTTATAGACTACATCCTGAGTTTCAGCCTTTATCCAACAAGCAGGAGCCTTTTATGACACATGTAGTTTCCTGCTTCACTGTCCAGTATCAACAAGTCTTTGGGCTTTTTTTTCTGAAAAGACTTTTCATCCTCAGTTGCTCTGTTCTTCCTCTCTTTCATTCTCTTGCTAAGTATACAATCAAAGTTTTAATACTTACAAAAATACACATCTCATGGAAGAGAAGCCAAATGTAATTTAGAAGGATTCGTGAATGAATGAATGGCCTTATTCTAATAATCCCAAAGGCATCAATCTAAACCCTCAAACCTCACTCAAGTCTACCATGAGGTTTTCATAATCCAAATAAAGTCTTTAAATATGTAGGATTTCTTCACAAAGAAATAAGCTGATATGGAAGCTCAGCAGCATATGATTAAGCATTTGATAACTCGATGCTTTGATAAGGCGTTACCTTAATCTCTCACTGAGGAGGAACGTACGTCAGGAAACTGGAACTAGGCAGCTGGAAGAATCTAGCTACTCAAGTAAGAAAGATACACTTTCTGTGTCAAAAAAAGACATGAATGCTCCCTGCAGCCAAACCTCTGTGAGAGAATAAAGTTATATAACAAAGCAGAAGAGGTAGAGAAGACCTCAGCTATACACGTAACTAGAAACAAGTGAATATCTACCAGTGTATATTATGAAAAACTATTCAACCTTTATAATGCAGACCCTACGTGTTCACAGGCAGAAGGTACAGACTCACTACTCTCACACTCCTATAATTTTCAGGTAAAAAATCTCACATAAAGCACAAATTTAAAGGTATAGTCAATTTAGGGAACACAATTTTCAGAAACATTAGTGGGGTTTTGTTAGAAAGAGTCCATATCCACTAATTCTGGCAGTTTCTACTCCTTCAGACGGACTTATTTTCATTAACATCAACAATAAAACTAAGATATAATCTGTTCCTATATTCAGCATTAAGCCCCTGAAAAGATGGAGGAATCAAATTAAAGATATACAGAAAAATCTTAAGTCAGGCACTTCCCACAGTTAATATTAATATGTTAATACTCCACATACCATTACTTTAATTATTATTCTATATTACTTTTGCTGGCTAGTAAAAAGTATCTTCAGTACTGAAGGTTTTACTTCTGAGATGGAATAATATTCACGTTTTCTGACTTGATACCCAGTTGTTAAAAGTACTCACCCCAATTCAGATGAAGACTAATAAATTCCATTGCAAAGTAAGACATCTATAAGATACTGAGAGGAGCCTTACTCCCCACATAGTTTGACGAAAATACTGCCAGTTTGCCCAAGCAAGAGTTACACCAACCGGACAGCTGGAAGGTAGCAACATCTTCACAAGTTTCAAGGTTTCACTAATACTATTCTTGCAGCTGTGGGTATCTCACTAGGAGACTCTGGATCAGCACAGCTATCTAGCTACTATATTCTGTCAGGGAAAGTTACAGTACATTTACAGAAGCATAAAGTGCAGTAATCTCCTAAATGTTAATTATACTGAAACAAAGCTTCAATTAGAAGCAGATCACCAAGTCCAACACACTAATACTTTTGTTTGCTGGTGTGTACACATGCATGTCTGAGAAACATATCTACAAGGGACAAAAAGCAGATCTTCATTTTCCCTTTATTAGTTTTCTGCCCACATTCTCAGCTACTCTCTTTTCTAGTCTCCAACACCAAAGGTTTAATTTACAGTTTGTATCAGTTATTAAAATATAATATGAACAAAAAAAAGGAACACAGAAAACAGGTTTTCTGGCCAGCACGTTACCTGGTTCTGCCAGATGGGATTTGTTTTTCTAAAGTTAAAAAATAAATTAAAATATGTATAGACATCGAGACAGAGTAATTAGAGTGCTTAAGCATCAGTGGACAGCCTGGTAAAACAGGACTCCAAAGATGAGCAAAAAGAGATGGCGTGGTTTTTGAGGAAGGAATTGTCAGAGGGGAACGAAGAGCACAGAAATTACAGTACTTGAACAAAGCAGCAACACGAATAGACCTGATGGGTTTCCATGCTGTCACTCTCTTTGTGCACCTGAGCAACAACAGATGCCAAACAAATTAATGACAACAAAAAAGCAATCAGAATTAGGTCTGCCACGACAGGTGGCTATCAAATGGGATAAGTTCAGTTCTTATAGAAAATCATTCCTTTAAGAAACTCCACGGAAAAGCAGTACTCTCCAGCTGAAAGCACAAACACAATTCAAGGGGTACCAACTAAAAACCGCAACTGGGAATTTACGAACTGAGTTTATGTGGATGCTGAAAAGCTGCTGGCAGAGAAAAATCCACCATTTTGCAAGTATTCTGTTAAGTCCTTGGTTTCAACACACCAAGCAAGATGGTTTTCTAAACACCTTGCAGGTGTGTCCTATCAGGAGTCAAACAGGTGGTGTGGGGTCTGGCCAATCACTTGGAGAGGTGGTTGGACCAGGGACCAATGATCCCTGCCATAGACCAATGCAGGGATTATATAAGGCCTGCCCGTAATTAAATAAAAGGGGGTTTATCATTTCCTTCAACTGGAGCTCTGACTCGGTCCTCCAATTTTTTCTGCGTCGCCCGTGCTTCGACTACAACAAGTTTATATGCTAATGCACCACCTCCTACCCTCTTCAGTCTCTGTGAATATAAACCTCCTGCCAAGGGGCTTGAAAGAAGAAAGCCTTTAAACTCGTGAAGGTTCCAGGGTTTGGTGACAACAGCCAACTAGGAGTTCAAAGAAAGGCTGCAAAACGAGGAAAATGGGCACATGATGGAAAACAAGGCACATGATGGAAAGCAAGTATAATGATTCAAGAGTGGGGTAGTGTGAGAAGCCGAAAAGGCCCTGACACTGTGCAAGCTCTGCTCAGGAATGAGAAAAACATCTGTGTTATCAACACTGATTTCAGCACAAATCCAAAACACGTCCCCAGACCAGCTACTATGAAGAAAATTTACTCTATCCCAGCCAAAACTAGCACAAAGTGACACCAGAAGATAGGCTTAAGAAGGGGCCTGATACCATGATTAATTTTAAGCACATAACACTAGGAAATTTATTCAAAACAGTCAGGTTTCTAAAGTTTTCCCTGTGAAAGGGAATAGGAAAATGCCACAGTGCCTTATTACTGCAAACATTACAGAGAACCATAAAATAAGGAATAGAAGTTGAAATTAAGACAAAATAAGAGACCTTTTGTAAGAGTTTTTGGTGAGTTCTCTATCAGTTAAAAAAAAAAAAAGTCAATTAAGCTCCTAAAAAGGACATCATTAAAGTAGTTAATCTTTACATTTTTAAAAAACAGTGTACTCTCTGAGACCTCATTGATGATGCAGGGAAGATGTCAGTATATGCTGTCTCGAATTTATTTCCCAAATATAATGGTTTCTGAATGATACCCTGGGTATAAACCCAGAAGCAAACCAAATTTTGAACTTGTCAGAAGTCCAGATTCCTTTTGAACCTGTCATTTAGCTTTATTCATTTTTCATAGTCCCCATGAAAGCATAACCACTTTGTTGTTCATAAGATGCAAGCTGGGTAATTGGTTTGACTTCAGAACTAACATTAGAAGCAACCATATGCTATCACCATCTTTGTCTGCCGTTTGGGAAAAATCTGAAGACATCGATGCAAATATACATGCGAGCAATTAATTATTTGCAGCTCATGTATGTTACACTGCCTGCCTGCATTCTCACAACAATTTTTCCAAAAATCAGCAGCACTCAATGGGCAGAATTGGAACTCTACTAAGCATAAGAAAAGCATGGAAATATAAGCAAAACAGTGCATGAAACAGACTTTAGATCTAACAAGGGTGACACCTCTCTCTGGCTTTTAATAGTGACACCATTATCATCTTAAGAATGATACTGTGGAATACACAGACGCTTTCAAAAGTCTTTGTAACATCAAAGTTACACAAATGTTCCTTAATGACTTCAGATTTGGACTCACGATTGCTTCTGTTGCAAATCCAGCCACAGTAGAAGAAGTAGGATTTTAACACAAATTATAAAACAAATTTGCTGTAGCCTCTAATCTTTCCAGCACCTTGGCAGATCTGTGTAAGATAAGCTGTGCAGGAGACTTGAGAGTTCTAACCCTTCCTGGTAGTGAGCCCCCACATGAGATGTGTTACTTCTCCCTTGGGTGTGACCAAGGGACAGTGACCAACATTCAAAGCAATAAAAGTGACACCCAATTCCATTAAATAATCAGATCAAGACAGCAGATCAGATCAGATCCCAGGTTTTCAGCTCACAGTTAGATGCTGAAGCAAAACCTGCCCAAGCAATTTTGCCAGGGAATGATGCCAGGGAACTGCAAGAGTGGTTCTCCAAAGTACCTGAATGACTAGAGGCAGTACAACACTTTCATCAGATCTACAGGAAATCAGGAAGTAAGAAAGTGCCAAATGGTTACAGAACACCAAGCCATGCACACATTTTGGAGGAGTTTTAGGTCACCTTTGTTAGCTCACTGGCCAACACAACAAGAACTGAATTTATAATATAAGCTTGAGAATGAGAACAAGCACAGTTATTTATAATGAGATAGCTGCAAATGCAGAGGAAAACCCACCACCACCCCACCCCAGCCCCAAAAAAAATCCCACCAAAAAAACCCAAACAAAACAAAAAACCTAGTTAGGCACTTCATAAGAAGAGACAACTAGGAGGAGGAATCAGCTGAGGTAAACAGTCATTGATTTATCAATTCATTACACATGACTGAAACACAGATGGACATCACAGCCTGTACAGACAAGCCTTCCTCTGGCCTGAAAGACTCACCAGCCCACAGTTCTACATTTGAGTTTCCAAGTAAAGACTTTTCATCAGCAAGTTATTAAAACCCCAAAGTAGCAAGAATTCATTTTATTCTCTATTCTACCTCTACTTGAGGACAGCCACTTGCTTACCCTCCTTCATACCCAGATTGTCAGTTCTCTCTTCACAACTCAGTATCACCAGGAAGAATAACATGGTTCCTGATTATTCAACTGCAATTGTTTCTCTTTGGATGTTTTACAGCTGGAGGAGGAAAAGATACAAACAGGTGACCTCAGCTTTGACTTTAAATCAGTCAACAAATGAAATGTTAGTAATAAGAGACATGAAACAGACACATTATCCATGATAGGAAATACTAAATCTACAGCTGGGCTTCAAAACAAAACCCTACAGTCCACTTTGCTGGGAATAAGATATACAAAGCTTTGACTTGGGGTCAGGCCACTGGGTCAAATATACAAAGAGGATATAAATCAGAGATTATTGCTAAAACTTACTCTCCAAAGGACAAGACAGTGAGCATGGAAGTATTTATGAAAACATATCAACACCAAAAGAAAGGCAAGTACAAGCGCATACAGATGTCAGCCAGTCACAGATGTGCTGCCCGCTTTAGCAGTCAGACCTAATCCCTGTCCCCAGCCAAGCTTGGGGACCTGGCTCGAATATCCAGGTTTTAAAGCAGGGGAGCTCCCCTGGACAGTATATAACTGGGGAGTACCCCAGGACCCACACTACTGACCAAGCTGGGGATTCAGGAAGGCTCAAGTCAAGACACCTCAGAGTACACACACTAAAAACTTTTCCTAGAAACTACATTAAACCACTACTGTTGTTTATTAAATACACCTAATACTGGACTACAGAAAACTACAAGGAGTTTAATGCTTCCCTTTGTGACCTTTTCCAATACTACACTATCATCATTGATAGAAACAGTAAAACGGTATCACACTTGCAGGGAAAGAGAGTGCTGGGTATAGGATATCGACGACTTAACTTTAATGAGGCTGTGAAAAGAGTCCTTGCATCACACCCAGCACACCACGGAAAAGGGATGTCTTACCAAAAGCCTTTCTCCCTGGACCACAAGCACTGGAGCCCATCTCCAGGCCATGGGCTCAGCGCTTAGGATAACCCAGCAGATGGTTATGAAAGCAGGAATTAAGTGCAACATGCCAGCTCTGCAAAAGCCTACCTTCATCAGAGGCATTTAACAGTAACATTTTTGTGCTGCACACTACAGTTTTGAGAAACAGAGAAGCAAACAGCAAGGTAGTTACCGATGCAACTCCAGCTTACAGACAGGCCATTCGAGGCAATTCTGTACAGAAGCAAAAAATACGTAACATGCCAAAATTGATCACTTTTCTTTGTTTAAATCTAGTTATAATGAAATTGTTTATTGTTAATGTAAATTATTTCTAACCAGAATTTCAGTGCAATGGTACAGCACCTCCATACCCCAGAGAAAGTGAATCCAGGACCCTGTTCATTTCCAAGTAGCAGGAAGCTGGCAAACAAGCAAGGGGCAAGCAGCCAAACCAACCACTACTGCTGAGAGCAGCATAAATCAACAGTTTGAATCAGAAGGCCTTACACTTCCTTTCTGAGGACTCGGACACTTATTGCTTCTTTTAGAAACATTTATCAACCTTGAACTGATGCCTTGAAGTGCCTACCTGAAAACAGAGGCTAGACAAGATTAAGAGAATAAAAGCGGGTATTTATTGAAGGGCCTTCAAAGGTACACCTTGGGAGTGTAAAGCCCCCAAGGGTCTCCACCCAAGACGGATGCTGGGTCACAGGTTTTTCACACTTATTATAAGCTTGGTCCGTTTGCATGTCAGGGTTAATTCTCCAATTATAATTCCACTTAATTATGTAATTGCTCCATGTTTGCTCCTCCTCTCAAAGCTTTAGTTTACACATTTTGGGGCCTGGGACAATCAAGGTGTCCTTGACGTGCAAACTCAGAGAGGGTTTGTTATGTCTAACCAGCATGAGAGAACAGCAGTTAACAGGCCACACGAAACTTCAGAGTTACACACTAGGCAGTACATGATTCCAAAAACATAAAAGTGAAAACTGAAGGCATCAGTATCAGGTCACTATGGAAAGGCACGAAAGCAGCAACAGCTGCAGAGTACCTCCACGGGTTTGATCTTGATTTGGGCCATTTGACTGTCAAACGTCAAAACAGGAGTAAAACTTAAGGGACTACAACCTTATACTGCTCTGACATAAACACTACTCAGCATAGCATAACATAACATAGAACTTTGACACTTTTCTTATACTTCATGAATAAAAATATCAGGCAGTCACATCACACCACCAGATGCAGGACAAAAAGCCACAGACAGCCATGTGCATAGTCTTCCTTTGACAACTCTTATCCTCATTTAACAGCACTGAGTCCAGGGAAGAGGGAAAGAGCAGAGAGTATTTTCAAAAAAAAATTTCAAAATGGAAACAGAATTCACAAATTAGATAGCAACTTCAAAGCACCAGTCATAAAAGCAAAGATGTGCAGGAGCTTGCAGCTAGTCACTCACATGCCATCAGTCCACAAGGAAGGACTCTCCTCTACCCTGAAGCCGAAGGGCAACTGAGAGATTGTTCTATCCCATCACTCATTCTGAAACTACCTAGCAACACTTTTTAAATAATGATATGGACCACTAACACTTACACTGGTTAACCTTTGGAATTTCAAAAGAACCCACAGCTTAGAAAACTATGCTGGTCATTTGAGTAACAGAAAAATCTCCAAAAAACACAAGCAACATTTTTCTATATTAAAACAGGTATTTTTCACTGGAGGCACTCACATATCCCTAAAGATGCGCATTTTGATGATTCCACCAGGCTAATAAAATCTTGCTATGGTATTCTTCCTTGTAAAAGTTAACAACACTATGTTCCTGCACAGAAAATTCTGTGCAAGTTATTTAAAAGACAGGCACCCAAACAAGTACTAAATCCCAAACATTGAATTTGCACATTCTGAAGGTCAATACGAGACATCTAAGGAGATGCTTGTACAACATACAAAATTAAGTATCAAAAGCACTATAGACAGAAGGAAAAAGCTTTTAAAAGAAGTCCAGCATCTCAAGAGGTATCTATCTTAAATTTTATTGCAGTACTACAATTTCTACTCCTACATTTGCATTGTATAGAAACAATGCATTTAAATGTCCAGTTATTATCACAGAATCATAGAAGAGTTTGCATTGGAAGGGACTTTCAAAGGCCATCTAGTTTAACCCCTCTGCAATGAGCAAGGACATTTTCAACTAGATCAGATTGCTCAGAGCTCCATTCAACCTGACTTTGAATGCTTCCAGACATGTGGCATCTACCGCTGCTCTATGATAATAAAAAAAGGGATAAATTTTCAGAAGCATGCTTTCTCAGACCCTGCTGGAAAAGTGTTTCATATGATGCAATTCAAACAGAATATGTCTCAATCTGCTTGACACAAACCAGACAAGAATTATTTTATTATACTTCCAAGAAAAAGTACTGGTGACCAAAAGTCACCATTTGATCACTAACTAAAAAAGTTAAAATAAAATATGTGGGATGTGAACAGAATTTGACAGGTACTCCTAAAATACACTTGACATTATTCTCTCATGTGCTTTATGTTTTTAATGATCTTGATAATCTTTGCTCATTGTACATGCAAATAACACAACTATGCAAATTAACTTTTTAATCCAGCAAATTTCAAGTGAATTTCAACACTTAAAGAGTTGCTGGGAACAAACTTTCTTAGTATTGACAATACATTACACTGCATAGCAATTTAATCAGGATGTTATAATTTGGTTCTGTGTGGGTGTCAACTGACTTGCTTCATGCTTCACATCTACAGAAGTTATTCACAAAGAAGATGCAATTATATTAATCACATGGGCTGACTACAGTATCTAAGGCTTCTGCACATCTCCCTTTGGGAAGCTAAGACCTGCAACTCCACATATTGGAAGACTTCCCCTGAAAGCAGTGAATGTATTTCTTGACTTTTGTTGCACAAACCCAGTTTTGCTGGTCCTGCAGCAGCATATAAACAGGCTTTCCAAACTCTCCTACATCCACAAGATCTTGGGCAGGAGCAGGAGAAAAGGAAAGTCAATACAGGAGTCTTGAACACAAACATTTTAACTAAAAATTACCTTTTCTCCCTCAAGTTTGCACTCTTTCATACAGTGTCAGACATCAAAAAACGAGACTAAAGTTCTAAACCCTAGCATTTGAAGGAACTACACCAGAAACAACGTCTCAACCTGACTACAGAGGGCATCTAAATTAACCTATTTTTTTTTGTCCATGGCTTACAAACAGAATGCTTATGAGAAGACTCGTATCTTGACTTATATAACTTGCAAATTGATGGGAAATACATTACATCCCCCTGTGTAAGTTATTCCACGATTAATTATCCTAACTTAACTACCTTTGCTTTCAGGTCTAGGGTGACACAAAAGATTAAGATAAAATTAAAGGCTTCATACAACTATTTTCCCCAAGATTGTTTAAATCTCTAATACAGTAGATTACTGTAGCTGCAATAACAAAGAATTTCTCTATTCTTCCAGTTTACATATTTAACAGCACCCTTCCTAGTGCTTCCAGTTCAGATATATAATACCAGGCCAAGTCACTGGTGCTGTGTAGCTAAACACACAGAGCAGTAGCTGCTGAGGAAGAGGAACAGGAAAGCTAGACAAGGCCAAGTGAGAGATTTCATGTTTTAACATCTCTCAATGAACACTACAACAAGAATTGGCAAGCTTCCACATTTACTTATTTTGCTGACAGAGATGTATGTTTCCAGGAAAACAAAAAATTCAGTCCTGTGGCCAAATTTTGTGATATCAATACCACAAGACCTCTTTTGGGTAGAGTGTGGTCACACATGGGTCAAGAGGCTGGGATCATGGCAGTGGGCTGGAGAGCAGGCGAGGGGAAATGCCGAGGGTCCCCAGCCCCAAGCTTGGCCCCACACTGAGAAACACACAAAGAACACGTGTCTGTGAGGTTTTATGATGGTGTTCAAAAACATACAGGGGAAGAACAACATTGGGGTGCTGGAGCACATCCAGAGGAGGGCAATGAAGCTGGTGAAAGGTCTGGAGCACAAGTCTTACGAGGAGCTGCTGAGGGAGCTGGGGTTGTTTAGTCTGGAGAAAAGGATGCTCCGGGGGGACCATACTGCTCTCTACAACTACCCGAGAAGAGGTTGTAGCCAGGTGGGGCCAGTCTCTTCTACCAAGTAACAAGCGACAGGACAAGAAGAAGTGACCTCAAACTGTGTGAAGGAAGGTTTAGATTGGATATTAGAAAAAGTTTCCTCACCAAAAGAGCTGTCAAGCATTGGAACAGGCTACCAAGGAAATGATAGAGTCACCATACTTCTGTGTAGATGTGGTGCTCAGGGACATGGTTTAGTGATGGGCTTGCTTGGCAGTGTTAGATTAATAGTTGGATTCAATGACCTTGGAGGTCTTTTCAAACCTAAATGACTCTATGATTCTAAGGTGAACATCTTAACACCCTGATGGAAAGGAAAATGCTCCCATCCATGTTTGAGAGCAGCAGTGCTTCCCCAGTGAGAAAGCTTTCTAGCCATGGAGGATAATTTTTGAGGAATAAAGCTTTAAGTTATTAATAAGAATGAAATCTCTTGACCTAGATTTACTCCAGCTTAAAAAAAAAAAAACAAACATATACACACACAACACAGCCTTCCTCTACAAACACAAACATATTACACTCATCATACAGTAGAGCACTTCAAAACAGATATTTCACAATGAAAACAAAAAAAGGCTTTTTGTGCTCTTCCCTTAGCCAGCTTTGTCTAAGAACATGAATACAGATGATGTTTGATTAAAACAGAAACCTGAACCCCAAGTTGCATGTATTTACTTTTCAAAAGCATTTTACAATTTGATTTTCTTCTTGCCTGCTGTGATAATTGATGAAAACTACACAGAGATTAAAATGAGCACAGGTGCGTGTCTACATAGTTCAAAGAGATTTGATCTCAAATGAAAACAATAATAATAATAATAATATAAAAAAGCTCGAGTATTTTTAGGAGTGGATTTAACATGGCCTAACCAAATAAGCCTAGATTAAAAGTAGGATTTTACAGTCCAGATTTCATGTTGTTGAAATTTAAAATGTGTATTTCATAACGTATCAGAAACTTCTGCGAGCAGTACCCGATTTACTTGCGTTAACAGCCCTCCATATCATACGTGTCAGAGCAGATCCAGAGAAAAAATAAAGGCACTACAAACAGCAAAGAGCACTAAAATACAACACAAGGGCATGTGTAACAAAAGACATTTGGCACTAAATCAACTTTACTTTTAAATTTGTGAGAGGTAAAAGGAAAGTCTTCGAGCTGAGAATATCTTTCTGCCAATATACAAATCAGCACAAAACCTGTGCTTATTTTCTTTGCCAAATCTATCCTACTACAGCTAAATCACAACTTCCTTGCGCCCATGAGGTCAGGGACCATTTGAAAAGAAATGCACGATACAGCTAATCTTTGTGTCAGCTCATCATACGTAATGCAAAAAACATGATTTTTCCCATTTTTCTGTCCCAGCTTCCTCCAGCAAAGCTAACTAGCATGTTGCTAATTCCAAATTTGTTGCACTACTTTGTTAAACAGATTTAAAAGACAAATGCACACAGGATAAAGAATTTATTCTGTGCTCAAGGCTTACTGCTGAGCTCCTATTAAGAATCGAAGAAAATCCAAACCAACAGCACTTAATTGTATAGAAGACAAATTTATTTGTCTCAAAGGAAGACTGTACACTTATGCAGACATTTTTATACAACAGCTGCTTTCTTTCCTCAACTACCTAAAACACTTTTCCTACAATAACATATATTCAATTTTCTTTCTGAAGCAGAATCAAATATATTTTTAGACCTCTGAATAATAACAGTAGGAGATTACAAATATATGGATCAGAGATGGAAGAATTCCCTTTCCTCCCATCCCCCCCCAAGCAGGGGGGCAAGCTCATGACTCCGTCATATGGGACACAAGAGCTAATCAGCACTTCCTCCCAACAGGCTTAATTTCCACTTAAGCACCTCTTTGAGCAGTGAAAATGAAGGAACCCCAGCAACCATTTCACAGAAATACATCAGTGAAATTGCCAACATCTGAAATCTTTCCCAGTGGCCCTGTAAGTTCATTTACCACCAAGCATTTACCTGCACATCTTAACCACAGATTTATACTTTTGTAGCACCCAAATATAAATTAACTCCAACTCCATGTCAAACATCTTATTGACTTAGTGGTTTTGGAACCCCTGAAGTTTTGACTTTAGATTTTCACACAACCCTCAGAGGACTCACCAGGGCACCAAGCCCAGTTTTTCAATTGACTGGTAAAGAAACTGAAATTAAGACATGAAAACCTGAAAAAAAAAAAATTAACCCACCACAAATACATGCTTCTAGAATGCTTTCTTTAATTAAAAAAAAATCCTATGCCATTACTACACAATACAAAAATATTTCTTTTAAATCCATTAGAACACGAAGAAACTAATTTTCCTGTTGCTTAACCTAGCTTGTACGCTTGCTATTGATTTAACCAATGACGACGGAGGATTTAAATAGCTCCCTAAATACAAAACCTTCAAGGATAAACAAAAGAAACCGCATAAAGAGAAAACAGTCTTCTACCAATTTCTTGTCAGTTAAACATATCGCTGAACAAATTTAGTTGCAAGGTCTTGTCCTGGCCAATATTAAATTTTAGACGCAGTTCAATTTCTGCACACCACACTTAGAACTGCAGAGATCATAAAAGTACAAAAAGCAAGACCACTAAAAAAATTATATAATTCTGTACATAAGAAACCATATATATTTACTATAGAACTTGAAAGTAACAAAGAGGGGACTAAGGCATGCATTGAAAAAAACTTAAGACTTCAAATCCGAAATAATTTCGGTACTTTAAAATAACCTAAATATAAAATTGCTGTCATTTAGTTTTAATTAACAGATAACCAATTCATTTTTCTTCATGAATTTGCATAGCACATAGCTAATTACTACTTTGTGAAGAGGCTGGGGAAAAAAAAAAGGCAGAGATCTTTACACAGTCCATCAACAATGAAAACCAAAATACCACAAAGGTGCCCTTTTTTTGTGTGTGTGAGAGAGCAAGTACAAATAAAAACATGTTTTTTAACACAGAGGCAACTATACAGGAATAAGACTGTAAAGAGAATCAGCACAGGAAAACCAGGATTAGGGTTGAAACTCTATTCTAATCCTCCTGTTCACAGAAGTAGCGGTCACCAGGCAGCATGTGGTCTGGGCATGCACCTGCAATACACAGGCAGGATTTAAAAGTACTTATAAAGAGATCAAGCTTTGTCTGAGAAAAGTTTCTTTTTGTCTTAGGAAGTGGAGTATCTGCCTTCTCCAAAAAACAAACAGTAACCACGCACATCAGCTTGTCAGTGATTTTGCCAGAATGACACCTGGATGTGACACATCCACAACTCATCATTCCTGGGGATTGACTTGACAGTTAGGAAAAAGCTCAAGAAAAGACAAAAAAACCCCCAAAACAAAAACCCTCTTGCTGTGAACATCTTAAACAGTTCAAGTTGACAGCCATACCACACCACTACTCTGTGAACTTCGCATTACCTTTATGTAAATTTCTGGATTAACTGATGAAGTCTACCCACTTGGTAAAGCTCTTCAAAAACTGAGGAGCGGAGGAAGAATCCTTCAAACACAACGGAATTCCCCTAACAATTAAATAATATTATCATTTATCTGGTGCTGCAAAACGACTATTAAAAGAACAAGGCTTGTCTTTAAACATCATCTCCTTTTGCCTCACACAACCTTTTCTGATACTTTCGTACTACAACATTAGGTGCTGCATCAGAAAACTTCCAGCTGGGCTCGGGACCTCAGGAATTCCTGCTGTCTCTGTCTGGGAGCTCTTCTGGTGCACCCCAGAACTAAACGGACATTCCCAAATCCCCAGACCCATTTTTGTATCACGGAAAGATTGGGTCACTACTAAAATGTGGATGGGGAGGGGTTTCTAAATCCTGTGATTATAAGTCTAGCATGGAGTGCAACAAAAAAGAGAGCCACAGAGACCAATATACTTTCCAGTGCAGCAGCTTTGAGAAGCATCTGTTTGCCTCTGAGACCGAAGCTACTGCTTTCAGCCCTAAGTCATTTTATTACAAAAGTTTAAATACTAAAGGAGCAAGAGGAATTTTGCTTACATTTGGTGCTCTTTCTCTTGAAGTGGAGAAGAACTGAATTTGGTGAACTATATCCATAAACTGGGTTCAACTCCTACCCCATTAGTAGCCAAATACTGACGATAATAAAACCACAGTTCAACACCGTGAAGTGGAAATGCTTGCAGGCTACTTTTTGGCCCTTCCCTTCAAGCATATATGACAAGCTGATTGCCAACAGGAGTGGTTTCATACCACCTCATATTCTACCACTAGGCTCTTCCATAGCCTGCAGAGTCAGCTGCAGTCCAGCAACATGTATAACAGAGCAAGGGACAACTTATTTATTCCCATACACCATATGGATGCTTGTTCATTTGCAATCAAGTTACAGGATCACATCACTGAGTAAACAAAGAATTTTATAGCATTCATTATTATTTTAAAGCAGTCAGACATCAGCTGCTATATCTGACTATGAAGAAACTGTCACAGGCAAGTGAACAAGCTCCTAAAAACTGGAACTCACTGAGCTGATACTAAAAGATACTCAGAGAAATAAAATAGCATTTCAGCTTCCAAACTGAAGATGTTTACATAATTAAGATATGCAAATAAGAATAAACAAAAAGAAAGGGGAAAAAAAATCTTAAAAAGCTCTGACTGTATCTGCAACCATTTTCCTACTTACAAAGCCACAGCCTTGACTGACAATCAAGCACTAATACTAATCGTTATTTAAAAGTGCGTGGTAATTATATAACTTATCCTTTTAAACACTTTACTGTATTAAATACTAAACAGATTTATCCTGCATAAAATCAAGCCAAGATACAACAGAGCCCCTTCACTGCAATTCTCAGTTTTTCCTTTGAAAAGCAAACTCATTATGCTCTATAAAGAAAATAAAGTCTCTAAAAGAAGACTAAATTCTTTCTTTCTTTCTCAAAGGCAGGCTCTGAAGAGATTGCATAAAAAGAGATTTTATTCTTGGCTCAAGTATGAACATTTGGGAATCACTACTTTTGAGCAAAGACTCACCCACTTAAAGGCAGAAGAATTTATTTTGAAAAGTGGTGTGAAATTTCAGGGAAAAAAAAAAAAACAACATGTATTTTGCACTTCCTAGCTTTTGGTACTTCTCCAGTTAAGACAAAAATCTCAAAATAACCTCTTCCCCATATAACTGTTTTCTCATAGATGCTGCCAAGCTATCTTATACCACCAGCAAGAACTTCTACAAGAAAGTAACTATTTCCAGACAATCCAACTCAGAGGATAGACAGGAAGATAAAAGAGCATTTCAGGTATTTTAGGAGAGAACCCGGGAGAGGGGCCTGGGGGATACGTTTCACTGGGTGCCTGCCTCATGCCGCCTTGTCACCAGTCTGTTCAGCATCCTTCAGAAGACGTGGGGGAGCAACGCCGTAGTTCAGAACTCATGGACAGCCTCTCAAAGCACAGGGCAGGGCAGGAGTTTGAGCCCAGCCCTCCCGCTAAGGACTACGTTCCTGCCATAGCTAACAGTCCTCGGAGGAGCAACGCTTCTCCTTTGGATGCAGACCATGTACTGTAACTGCTTCCCCAGGTTCAGGCCAAACCAGCTGCAGAAAGGGAAAGCTCATCTAGAAGATTAGATCAGGTCCCTACAGAAACATTTAGGACTCTTAAACGAAGAATATTATTTGTGTGTGGACACATGTGGATACCATCACGTTACAGAAAGAATACCAAAGGATAGAGAGGAGGATTCAGTCTTCTGTCTCCAAGATGACTCAAGATTACCTGCAGACATCCACATAACGTTTCTCAACTGCTGAGGAATGTTGCAGATCCCACAGTTAACGGCACAAATCAGAAACCAGATCAACTCCTTTTCCCCATCTCATGCACGCATGCTTTCCTGGAAATGTTCTTTTGTGTATTCTCATACTGTTTAATGTGAAGGAATCGCTATTTCTCTCTATTTAAGATGCAAAATCTCGACTCTGACCTGCAAGTGCTCGGCCCGGCTGAGCTCCCAGCACAGCAGCCGATGAAGTCACCTGTGGTTCTTCTGGCAAGTGCCCGTCACAGAACCAGAGCTGAGAGACACCAAAGGATTCAGAAGGGATGGCCAGGTAGATCCTATGGTCCAACCTGGAGGCCAGCCATGCCCTCATCCAGGGGCGAGGCAGGCCAGGCCGTGTCCTGTGGGCTCCTGCAGGAAGCCTGAACTCGGGGCACAGCAGGGAGGCTCTGTGCTTTCCAGGGGCTGCCTCTTCCCAAGACCATCAGGAAAAACAGCTGCAAGGTGCATGCTGCTGCCAGGACAAACCCAACACACGCATCCTGCCATCAAGATGGAACAGAAGACTGAGGAAAGACTCTGTCCAAGCAGGCCTTTGGCCTCTGCCTCGTTGCAGATGTGTCTCCATGAGCTGCCTTTACAGCAGGAATGGGAAAAAATGGCATCAGATGATGGCTATTTTGATTACTGCCCTCCTATCACAAGTATCGGTCTCCAGATAGAATTACTGTACCAGGCACCAGCGCATCTTTTCTTTTCCCTTTTTATTTAAATATCCACACCCTGGAATGTACATAGGAGTAAATTAAGGCACTTGTATTATACAGGTCAAGTCCTGGCCTGTTCATCTACATACATTAGCATACAGGTAAAAGTACTACAAACATGAAAAATGAAGCTTTAATTGTTAGCTCAAATACACATTCTAGGCACTGTTAGAAGGGAAAAAAAAAAAACAAAAAAAAAAATTTAAGACAACAGAAAAGTAACAGAGACACAGTAAGGCAGTACCTCATTTGAATCTTTTCCCCAAGAAAATTTTCCCTTGTGAATATTTAGATGTATTTTATGAGTAGACAACATAATAAAACAGACATCTTAATTTTATTTCACTTTACATTTTGTAAGTATTCAGGCTGAAGACCAAACATATAAATCAAGATATTCAGATCTGTCTTGAAATGTGCTTTTAAATCATCTGAAAACTTTGTACATGATTTCCATGTAGAATACATCTCTTTTCACGAAGAACATATCCCTTTTCCTCCCAAGTCAGAAAAGAATTGGTTAAAACAAAAATCATCATGTAATTGAGAACATATGAGCAGGTGTGGTTTGTAATTTCTCATCAGAGAAAAGAAGTTCTCCTAGACTTCAAGCTGCCAAAGTCTGTGAAGTTGTGATCAGAGATATCATATTATTAAAAAAAAGAGACACCGGACAACAACCGAATGACACACTCCGTTCACTGTCAGGAGCCTTCAGCGGTACAAAGCACAGAAGCCACAATTAAAACAGCCATACTAGAGCACTGTAAATCCCTTCTCCATATCCAACCTCTGCCTCTTCCTTACCCTTGGAGAACACTCACAACAGGTGCCAGTGAAGTTTATAGGTCAGTGACCATAGAGTTTCTGACATTCTCATTTACACTTTAATTGCCACGCCAATGAGCTAGCTGATCATGGAAAAAAATTGTAAGAGCTGTTCAACTTGGTGAACAAGATATACCTCATCTCAATTCTGTTTATCTTGTCAGAGACCGCAATCTTTGTGATTATGAAAAGGTGAGTTCTGACAGTGACTTGAGAAAAATCACAGCCTAGGAAAATCTCCGCATCTCTGTACGACTCTGCAAAACAACTTCAAAGAAAGAAAAAGAGAACTTGTGCCCATGCAACTGTTCTAAAGAAGAACAAGAGGCTATTATCTCCACTCCAACGTATCAGGTATTCTAATAACACTTAGAGTGACTTTTAGGAATTCTGCATTCCACATATTGCCTATTGAGAAGAGAAAGGTATTAAGGAAACAATGGGAAATCCACTTGCAACTCCAGAACTGTAATGCAAAAAGGACAATGTGGAGAACTATTTTATTACTTCTTTCAGCTCAGTATATTATGGTACCAAATTACACCTCATCGAAGCCAGACTTCATGGGGATTGTCAGCACTCCTCTGTCTGGTTCAATATCAAGAACAGCTGACATAATTTTCAAATAAAACATGGCTTTCACAATTTGCACTAAGTTGAATGTAGTATTCCATGAAAGCAAATCACACTGATTAAGGAACAGGTTTTTTCGCTTCTCATTACCAGTTCAGCTTCAAATTAGTGGAAGTTCTAGGCATGGGAAAGACGTAGGAGAAAGTCTGGAACCTGACAGCAGGCAGCTTTGCATTAGACAGTATCTGTATCACAACCACCATAATACAAGTGGCCTCCGTGCCTTCATGTCCAGCTCATACTGCAATTCCTCCAGGCTTGAACGTGCAGCAACAGGTGACAGCCACTGGTCTGCAGAGCTGCAGTACTAACCATGCTCACTGCAAGGGCTTTTTGGATACCAGTCTTTGTCCTTCCAGTCTCCACCTTGCTGTCCCAGCTCCCCTTGCAACATCCACAGGGAACAGGGTTTTCGGGAAAAACGTTCCGAGCACGCAGCAAGCGCAAACAAAGGGTACTGCGAGAGTGAGCATGGACCTGTAGGGTGGGCAGCTCTTCTACTCAGCATCTATGCTGATCCCCTCAGAGCAAAATATATAATACCATCCTGCTATTCAGCAGGAAAGCAAGCCTGCTCTCCCTAGTAGCATTTGATTAGCCTTGACCACAATGACAGCACGGGAGGCAAATATTCCTCTCTGCTCTCTGGCTCAGTAGCACAGCCCACACAATCCAGTAAAATATACGTAGGAGGTGGAGTGTCAGGATCTGATTTCATACTGGGGCAAGGCACCTTATAAAAAAAAATCTTTTCACTAACAGTCATCCAGAAGTGATATGGAAATCAAATTTGTTGATTGCAACAATCTACACAGCATCATTTGATATGTTCATAGAGGCTCTAGGATAATGAAAGTTTAGAAGGAGAAATCCTATATTTTATTAAACTCAGCATAGCTGGGGGACAGGGCCTCTCCCTACAGCTCTTGCCTACTGCATTTTAGGCAAAGTAATGAAAACATTAATGCAGCTTAGCCAGCAAAGCACAAGTTAATTCAGCCTCTATCTCTCCAAATCCTGTAATTCTCTGGTCTAGTCTTCATGAAGAGCACTTAAAAATGTTACAAATATAAGGTGAACAACCTTATAATAATCATCGCTACACATGCCAGTTTATGAGAGGTATGGATGCTACTCCACAGGGCACTGCAGAGTGCACAGTTCTCTTCCCAGGCACTGGAAGCACAAGCAGGTGTACCTGCAAGGACAGGATATAAAAAGTAAGCCCAGGAAATATGCAGGTTTCACCAGGACACTACAGACAAGCCAGCCATGAGGACACAGCTGTTTCATGGCTGCACAGTATCCAAATCACCACGATTGCACAGGCTGCACACATATTGAAGCCTGGCAAGAGCTACAAAGTTGACACAGCATGGGCTTTGGGCACAGAAGGGGGACAGCAGCAATGCAGGGCACCAACAGAGGGAATGTCTGGCAAATTCTAAGAGCAGCTTAAGATGTGAGGTGCCACTGGAACACAGGGAGGCCACCATACTCCAAATTCTCTCTATAATGCTTACCAAAGGGGTCCTCTAGACAGTCGTGGATCAATTCTTTCAGCCCAGCATCCGATTTCTTACTCTTCGGAAGATAAGCCATTACCTCCTGGTGTTAAGGGAGGCCTCCTTATTTTTTCATTCACATTTAGCATTCACTCAGAAAATTTTTCTTCATCCTTGATCCCTCCAGCCTGCACAATAATATAGGTGATCAAGAATAGTAGGGCACTGACTCAATTTTGCACTTTTATTACATTTGGGAGAAAGTCTGCTGCAATAATCTTGTTCTAGCTCATCAGCACTTCTGTTCTTTAGTATATAGCCTGGATAAAGCCCATGCAGACAAACTAGCAGGGTGATATTTCACATAATTCTTTGTCTTTCTGGTCCAATCTCTCATTTAACTCAAGCCTACTGTCAGTTTCCACGTTCCTAGGTCAGAAGAGGGTGTTTCACACAACTGCTGAGTATGCCAGGATGGATGGCTTCATAACTGGGGCTACAGCATCAGAACAGCACAAAGGTGTAGAACCAAGATACTTTTAGGAATAAATAGTATCAAAAACTAAAATAAAATCAGAAAGGCAAAAGAGCACTCATATGTCCTACCTCTCAGAACTACAAAATATCCCATTTAAAATTTCACTCCCTATAGCAACAATGCAAAGAAGCTCCCAGAAAGGTGTGCAGCAAATTATTGCCCTGAATACTACCAATTTTACACTTGCTGAGTGAAAGCCATACGTCTATTTGTGTGCATTTCTGCTATTGCACATTTCATTCATTAAGATGAGAAACTGCTTTTTCAATGCAATCTGCTACTATTCAGATAGCAAAACAAAGTAATGTCTGGTAGCAGGCTTGCTGGTCTTGGCTTTAGAAGGGTGGGGGTTTTTCTCCTCTCTTCCTGTGAGAGGAAAGCTTTTCCCAAAGGAGTCAAGCAATTTCATAAAACAAATGTAAAAACAAAGGCACTTTTGTTTAAGGACTGAAGGGTTTGTTTTGGTTTAAGGGGGATTGAGAGGGAAGGAAGAGAGAAATTATACTGATCATCTTTCAATTAAACAGGAGGAAAATAAAAAGAGTTCTCAGGCCTAAAAGAAATTTGTGTTATAGCACAAACTTGCTATAATAAACAGGTCATCAGAAAACAAATCAGGATTTATTTTCTAAATAAACAATTTTTTTTAGTCACAGGTGAACACCTCAAATGACTACAGCAAAGATCAGAGGAAAACAACATTTCTCTCCAAATTAAAGAGAACATTGTGCACTCCTGTAAGCTGTGCTTCATTACAGCCAGTGTCTCCTTTTCCTCACAGTCTATCAAACAGAAAGAAAGGGGGGCGAGGGGGAAAGACCTGAAATCTGTGGTTTTAAATACACGAAGATTTGGGGCATTCACTTCAGCTAGAAGATCTGAAGTTCAGCCTAACAAGCATAATTTCATTTGCAGGAAACAGGACCCAATATTACAACAGAAGCAAACACCAAACTTGCACAGAAAACAGCGCAAGTTGGAGACACAGCACAGCAATAAATAAAGACAAAATTAACTAGAATACCTGAAATCCTTCAGCAAAGCATGTATGGAGGCCTTGCAGGCAATCTGAGTAAGCAGACCTTCACATCTGCAAATATTCCCCAAGCACTTGCACAAACGCATTGCAGAAATCACACATTGTGGAACTGTGATTCTAGTTTCTGATTAGCAGATACTAATTAATAGAATTAACTGATTTATCAGTAAGCCCTACATATTGTATCAAGTTTTATTATGTAGAGAGACAATCACAAGTGATCTTCAGTGACAAAAATAACATCTATCCAAATGGAGCAAAAGCAAGCCCTGAAGTCCCATTCACACTGCCTACCATTTAAATCCATTCAGGATTGACCCTCACTGCAGTTATCATTCAACACCTAGAACAAACACACCAGAACAACTCAACAGTAATAAAATTCAGTAATATTGCAGCTCAGAAGGGCAAAACAACACAGATAATAAGAATCTCGCAATTAAATACAAAATGCACATGGAATGTATCATGGTACTTACTAGTACTCACATGAGCAATTTACAAATGTTAGTAATAAATTTGAATTTTTCAAAATATAATCTTGAAGTAAATGGTTGCATGAGAAGTGACAAAAGGTTCTTAAGTAAGATTTTAAAAATGGCCTAAACCCACTGGAGTTTGACAGGAAGACGAATAACAGATTGACAAACATATCACAGCAACATTAAGTTTCATATATATGAAATAAAGTACAAACAAAATGCACATTATTATCATCACCATCATCTCAAAAGTGTTCTACCCAAGCATTACTTAAATGATTCTCCTCCATCCTAATTTAAACAGCATATATCTGTACACGCACATGCATCTATCTATATATGAACATGCATACGTGAGAAAGTTTCCTTGTGGCTGCCTGACCTCCCAAGTAGTAGCATGCACAGATTAACTTGTCAAAAAGAGAGAGACAATACACAAAGGTCATTATAAATCCAAAGGTCTGGGTCCACTCATGAATTTGGGTAGTTACTTAAAATAGACTTGTCTAATACTGTGGAGAGGCACTGGATGAAGAAGACAGCTCAGACAATACTGGACTCTACCATTATCTTCCCTGTCCAATAATGTCTTAAAACATTTCCTCCCATTTCTTAATGCAGACTTTTCCAAGACCTCAAACTGTAACAGGAAATTGAGTGATTTTGTTTCAAAAGAACACAGCAAAGCATCACCAGACAAGTGCTCTGCTCTTCGATTTGCTAAAGACTGTTTGAATTTAGGTTGAACCTCTACCTCGTAAACATGAAATAACTTTTCCACCTCATCCATTAATATTTGGGACTTGAAGGCTGTCAAGCGAAAGATGTTATAATGCCCAGCACAACCCTAGTCTCATCTTTTTTAACGATATACCCAACACTTGTATAATATAGTAATAGCAGTAAATGAAAAATCACAGTAAGCAAACAGCATAATAATGCATGCTAAAAGCTACCAGGACAATAAATTCAATTTTCCCTGGGATTGTTAAATTATTCTTCTGATGGCTCAACACAATCTTTTCACAATTACTTCCTGTGGGGCATGCTGACACATTGAGTTCATTACATAGCTCCTCTTTAAAGACAAAAAACACACAGGCATTTAAACCAAACACCTAAAATTCAATAGTTCAGATTTTTAATAAACTATGCTGGAAAGGAGTTTGCAACTGGATTATTTCTAAGGAAGTAAGACACCTGCCTTATAAATTCAAAACAAATAGACATAAAGCAATACCAAGATACTGATCTTGCTTTGATGTACAAACACACTCAAAGCACCTTATTTTTCCAATGGTTCCTCTCAAAATATATGCACACAGGTGAAATATTCTTTTTTCTTTTTCAAGTGATCTCAAAACTTCCAGAAGTTTCACTGGGCATACAAAGACCAGCTACAGGAAAGCCTACAAACAGGCAGACTCTGATATTACTGCAAAGATCAAACTAAGTCAACACGGCATAGCCTTCAAACCACATGCACCATCTTTACACCTCCAGTGGGCCGGTCAAGTCTTCAACGGTGTCACTAGAGAAAGTGTCTCAGCTGGCACAGCTCATACCTCCATTTCTTCCCAGTGGTTAGGTTGCATTGGCCTTTGCATAGCTCAGCACCAGCGCCTGGGTCAGGCGCTGCAAAATGAAGCCACAGACAAGCACACATCCCCCCAGCTGGGAGCCCCCACCACGGGTCTTCAACAGCCCTGCACTTCACCTACTGCACAAGGCTCTGCCCAAGACCCTCTCAAGGCAGTGCCTCCTACTCCTCCTCCCAGGAGCACAGTCCCTAACAAGAGGATGCAGCCAGTGCCATGAAACACTCCTAAGACCACAGAGCAGGAAATCAGGCACAGGATAAATACGAGCATTCATTCAACAGGAGAACATACCCTTTTATTTATTTACGGGTGCAAGTCAGCCAACCTGACCTCCAGCCCCCATGTCCATTTATGCATTTTCTGTTCCACACATATTAATTGGTGGTTATCTTTAATATTTAATGACTTAAGCTTGATTCCACTCCATTATGCACTAAAAAGAGAACAAAACAGCTACTAATGTCATAGATAAGTGTTTTTACTTGCTTTAAATTCCATTCACCATCATGTGACTAGACAACACATACTCCCCAAAAATAAGTGTTTCTGCTCATCACACCTCCTTTACTGAAGTGACTTCTATTTCTGTTGATTAGCTGTGAACACCAAAGCATAAAATATGGCAGCTTCAGTTGCCTGAACTGCTCAATTCCTGAACAGTCACGTGCAAACTTCAATACTTAGCTGGAACTCAGCAGACATACAGCTAGGAGGGCATCCAAAATCTGACAGTAAGGAAACTCCTTTTGAATTCCCCATGTACATTATTCTTGTATTCATTCATCAAGTTATCCTTCCGTACATCAAGTTTTTAGTCCAAAATCACAGATGAATCTTCAGTTTATGACCCTTCCTCTCCTCCAAGAATTTGCCCCAGGGAATTTCTAAGCAGCTGCTATCTCCCATCTCTGCCATTACTACAACACAAAAGCCAGAGTAGTTTAAGTTCTGGTCTCTCATCTAATTCCAGACTGTTCACACTACACAACCTTTGTAGCCTGGATGTCCAACTACATGTTCCACTAGGATTTAATATTTTCTGTACATAAGTGCCCAGAACTATGCACAGTATTTGACATGAAATCTCCCTAACGCCTTGCCTAATAACTTGTCTATCTTCATTGAAGAGCTCTTCCTGAGCACCATGTTTGGTCCCATTTCATGGTCAGTATCAAATAAGAGTTATCCCTGTTTGACTATGGCGGTCACGCCTTTTCCTCCACGCCTGTTTTAAGGGATGACTTGCCAGCTGATAGCAGATGTGTTGCTAATAATCACTCAGTAGATAACTTCGCTTTTAGACCTATTTAACTTCCCATCATTCCTACTGTTTCAGTCATCACAGACGTTCAATTCTTCTTGTGCAATAATCCAACCCACCTCCGTGCTGACTACGTTTCCCAGCTTTGCCTCATCAGCAACCATCCTTTTCATATAGTTATTTCAGCCAGTATGGTGAAGTAAAGAGACCAGCTCCCCACTAATACTGATGCAGGGCATGAATGACTCCTTTATTCATGCAGGCAAACGCACAATTTCTCCTTCAGGAGACACCTCACCATTCTTCAGCTAAGCCTCACATTTCCAATTTCGTTATTTTTGGTGTATATACACTGAACTGAAGCCGTCTGCTCCTATTGTCTAGGACATTCAGTATTTAACCTGTAATAATATGACTTTAGTTTTTCATGACCTAATTGTTGCAAATACACGATGCATTTTATCCTGTTTTCCACTTAGCTTTGTATACTTAATTACTTTTTCCATTCCAAATTTGTTATAAATCCTTGAATTCTACTGTGACCAGAGTAAAAGGTGTGAAGATTTCATTCTCTTAAAATAAATGGAACAATACATCTTTTGCTATCTTGCTATCGCAACTGCTACATTCAACCTAACAGATAACACCCAACTCTATTCTTTTATCCTGGCTCCAGTGCCCTGCACCAACTCTTTCAAAGCCCAAAAGCAAAGACCCTTTGACTTCGTTTGACTGGGAGCAGACATAAGACATTTATTCTGGTCAATTCCATTTGGCACCCTATCTTTCTCCCATATTTAAACCCTCATCTATATCTAAAACTAAACAACTAAAACAAGAACTGCTAATTTTAGCGGTATCAAGCATTTTTTTTAATACAGCCTGGTCCTCACAACATCATAGCCAAACTCTCTTCTCCTGCTCTTTTTATATTTTTTCCCCTTCTTCATCCTCTAGCTTTTGGCAATTCACATACTATCCCTGCAGTTTTTGCTCTCCAACAATCAATCCTCTGCTTTACTACATTCCTTTTTGGTTTTCTGGTAACTTGCAATATCTTACTCTCACAGCAAGGTCCACAGCCTCACTTGGCAAGCTTTTCCTCCTTCTTAAAATGCAGTTTCCAAGTAGCTATTGTACCTTCCACTTAAGACAGTCCAAGCCTTTTTTTTTTTTTTTTTAATTTAAACCTCCAACTCCTACAGGCCTTTAGCTCTTTGGACAACACAGACTAGTTCTTCTAACTTCTCAGAACTTGCCCTACTAAAATAAAGCTCCCTTGAAAGAAAAACACTTTGTAGTTGACATTTACTTACCCTTCACATTAATTCAAAATTATTAACTTGTGGCTGATCAACACATGTGCTTAAGGCCTTATGAAAGGGAGCCGTAATCCAGCAGCGGAAAACAAGACACACTGTCAGCCAGTGGGAGACCAGAGATGTTCCAGAATTTAAAGATACACCCTCTAGTTCTGGGCAGGCTGTAAACATAAGCCTTCATTTACTGTGCAATCCACTACAATTAATGGCCAAAATCTACCATATGATAATTCAGTGTACTGACTTGCAACTTAACTAGTCAGCACTGGGAAACACACTTGCAAAAGCACATTTGAGCAACACCTTCTCTTTACACACTAGCACACTATCCAAAATTTGCTCTGTAGCTCTGAGCAATCAAAACGTTTGCAAAGCTGCGTCCTATAATTTGACTCAGTTTTGCCTCAGCAAATCAACCTTAGACCTCCAGATTTTGAAGCATAAGCATGAACCTTTAACAGAATACCATCTCACATCCAGTGGAAGACTGCACCTATATTAAGAGCAGCAACAACTGGATCTTCAGCATGCCCACCACAAGCCTAAGAAGGGCAGAGAAGGAGGCTGCTGTTGGCCAAGTGCCGCAACACAGAAAGAGTGTCTCTAGCAAAGTGACAGTGAATGACCTCTACATGAATCCGGAAAACGTGGTTGCCATCTTAACTTCAGCTTGTGATACAATTTTCTTAGCACAGATGCACCGGCATGAAGGCAGCCCAGGCCTCCGGTGCAGCAGAGCGAACTTACTGGCACAGGCTATCATTCCCATCGAGGCAGTAAATCACGCTTACCACCACATTCCTGATATGCCTGCACCTACACGGCAGCGCACAGACACCTGCCTGCTGCCTCCTGAAACCCAGAGGGGAAACTCAGTACCGCAGCATGAATATCAACTGACAAGCTAAGTTACTAACCCACATGAAATGGGGGCCCTGGAAGGGCACACAGCTCTGCCAGCTCCAACAGCCCCACACCACGGCGAGGGCTGCCCACCGTCCATGAAGGATTGATGGTGGTGGTCTCTGCATCCACCTCCCTTGGCCACCAACACCATCATGCTCATCTGCCCA
Organism: Oreocharis arfaki; assembly: GCA_013398015.1. Classification (NCBI taxonomy): domain Eukaryota; kingdom Metazoa; phylum Chordata; class Aves; order Passeriformes; family Paramythiidae; genus Oreocharis; species Oreocharis arfaki. The sequence continues at coordinate 632,546 of VZRR01010834.1, read as the reverse complement.
TGGAGCACCTCCATGCTCCTGGTGCCTTCTGCTCTCATGACCAGCCTCACCAGTTTAAGCCAAGCCTTTCCAGTAGTGAGGTGGGTGTTCTGCAACTCTCCAAATCAGGGAGCATGGCATTGGACACTTGGAAAAAGCAATTCACTGTTGGCCATGCACAAGGAAATAGCATCCTACCTTTTACTCCAGGAGTGCTTAAAAGTGTTTTATCCTGTTAATTCTACGTCACTTGAGCACACATGTGGTATGGATTACACCGACCCTTTTAGGGCTCTCAACATTTTTAAATAAGTAGGACACTTAACATTAGATGCACACCAAGCTGCACACCTCCTGTACACCACACACCAAGACCTGCCAGTAGGCTTTAAGGCACGTCTAAGGAATAGTTGCTTTATAAAGCATGGCTCTCACAGCACACAAGTACAAATGCGATATAATTTATAAATGCCAAGTCTGACCCTGTACCACATTAAATCAATACAGGCGTTGTACAAAAAATGCCTGTATTGGATGAACTGAACTGACCTTTTGCAAAGCCACCCAACAAATCAGCGCAGTTTTACAAACAGTACCAGTATTTACAGCTGAGTGATAAAAAGGTCTACATTAAAGATGAAAGTTGTCCTGATGTTTACAAAATGCAACGACATTGTCATCGCAAGCACAAAGAAGATGTTTCATCCTTAAATGTCTGAGTATCTACAGACTTCAAACACGAGGAAGAATCAACATCCATAGGACCATAAAACTCAAGCTTAAAAAGTTAATACTACGATTCACTGGAGATGTTAATTTGCCAGTGCCAGGTCTTCGGAAGCTTTAACCTTCTTCTCTGCACTATGAGCTGCCATATATATTGGACCTTTAGACACCATAATCCCATTGCTTTCCCTCCTTTTCACAGATGCCTTGTCTGAGCAAGGGAAGGAGGACGAGGAGGAAAAGAAACCCAACACGTTTAAGTAAACTACCTTTTGGACCAGCCTCCTTCCCTCATCCAGCTAAAGTTTTCTTGAGGTCAGATTAGCACTCCGAAAGGAGAGCAGGCGCCGGCAGGCCCCTTGGCAGGCGGTGCTGTGACAGACGCGGGGCAGACCCGAGGGAGGCAGCCATGTGCTCAGCCCCGCATCCCCCCGAAAGGGCATCCCGGGAGGAAGTTCTCACTTCGCACCGACTAGGGGAAATAACTCGGAGGAGTCCAACAGCTATCGCTTTCAGCGGCTTTCTCCAGGGCCATATGTTTTCCCCTGCCATTAGCGAGGCATTTCAGAGGAGCCAACCCGCCCTGCCCGCTCCGCCGTGAACCCGCTCGCGGGCTGGGGGCCGGAGCCGCCGCCCCAGGGGCGGGGGGCGAAGCCGGCTCGGCTGGTGGGGCACCACCCGCGGCACCCACCCCACGGGGCTACGCTCCGTCCCCGCCGGGAGCCGCCCGCCTGCCGACCCCCAGCGGCGTGGCTGGGCTGGGCAGGGTAGGGCAGGGCAGGGCTGGGCGGCTCCTGCTGCAGCGCCCGGCGGGGCGAGCCC
>VZRR01010834.1:581369-630915 GCA_013398015.1 Oreocharis arfaki | reverse complement strand
AGGAGAAGGCGGAGGGGGCGGAGGATCGGCGGCGGAGGGGAGGAGACGGGGGCGGGGGAGGGCCCGGGCTGCGGGCAGCCGCCCACCCTCCGCGCAGCCGGCGCTTCCTCCCGAAGTGCTGCCGAGCCGAGCCCGCGGGGCGGGGAGCTCCGTGCGGCGCTGGGCTCGCCCCTTCCCCGGCCCGCGCCGCACAAAGGGGACCCGGCGCTGCCGCCTTTGTTCAGCCGAGCGGCGCCGGGAGGGGAGGGCGGCGGGTGGCACGCCGGGAGCTTCTCCCACACGGAGATTGTTCCTCCGGCACTGGCAGGCGCGGAGCAACTTCACCGGAGTTAATTTGGGTCTGTGATGAAAACTCCTCCACCTGTGCCAAACGCTGCTCGGCATCCAGCACTGAAGTCAGCCTACGCGCGGTGCTTCAGCTGCCTGTTTATGCCTCAGGAGCTGACTGGTGACTCCTGTTAAATTAAGGGTGGGTTTTTTATTGCTCAGAGTGGATGGTATCGCGAAGATCGGTTTCTTAGTATTCTGTGTTTGGCAGCCACCAAGAAGCATTGAAAAACGAATTTCAGATACACTTTTGCCCTGTTATCTGTGGTAGGTCACAGATCTTTCAAACGTAGCTACTCATTTGCCTATTCGTCTACATGTCCAGTTAAGATAACTTTTTCGCAGGGTTTTTTTGTTGTTGTTTTTGTTTTGTTGGTTTTTTTGTTTGTTTGTTTGTTTGATTTTTGGTTTGATTTTTTTTTCCACAGTACTTTAGTGCTCATCATATAAATCTCCCCCAAGCTTACAGATTTAGTCATTCAGTGCAGGTACCTGAGGTCAATGCATGCAGTCCTGTCATGCCAGTTAAAGCAATAGAAGGGGGAGAATTTCCCTTGATTCTAACTTAGAAGAGATTGACAGACTTAAAAATACCCTTGTATGAGGCCTTCTCTGAAGAGTAGTTAGACTTCGGTCGTTTGCATAGAGGTGAAATGAGCAGTCTCTGTATATCCACAAGTGATCTTTTAAGAAGGCAGCAACAAAACTAGACTGCCCTAGGGTTGTTAAAACCAGACGTAAACCCTAAGCAGGCTTCTTTAAAAGGTCTTTTCACATAATGTTCATTAAGCCCTAGCAGTTAAAAGATCCCACCTGGGAGCTCTCACTATGCAGAGTTCTGCTTCCCAGACTGAGAGAGGCAGAGCAGCACGGGGCCTTGGATGCTAAGCCAGCTCCTCAAATTTAGTACTACACTATGTCGCATTTTTGTGCTCCAAAGAATCAGGTGACTTATCAGTTCCCCTAGCGATTACCTAGAAATTTTCTGTATGGTCCATGAGGTATGTGAGGAAGGAGGGGAACCTGTGGCATGTGAGCTCTTCCACATCATCCACAAGGATCTTCTGCTTCCTGCACGTGTTAGCATAGCTGCATCAGAAAAAGGGAATGAAAAGTATGTGAGTTGGAAACTTTACTCCTGTAGCTGTATTGTAGGGGGGGGAATAACTTTTTTGTTTTATCTTAAAAAATTATGTGCATGGGGGTAAAAAGTTGGAAAATGTAAAACAGTGTAGTCAGCATGAAGAAGCCTGCCTAAGACATCAGGCAGCCTTAAATAAAACCAGTGTTCTAGGGGTGTAAGATACGTCCTAGGTGCTATCAAGATCTGCTTGCTGCATTAGGCACTAGGGCCAGAAGCCAACCATCAGCCCTGCAGTGTGTGCTGAATGGAGCCTCTGCCACACAATGGCCTAGTCATTTGTCACATGTTCCATCCACAGGCACCCCACCTCTTGTGGCCAGCTTTTACAGGATGCGCATTTTGCCCTTCATTCTTTAGGCTGGATGTACATAGTAAGGGGGGGACTAGGTAAATGCAGCTGTAATGTGAAATTAGATGACCTGTTCTGGCCAGAAAATTCCCCAATTCCTAGTCAAAATAGAGGCTCATTGATATTTTAATGTCAGATCAATATAGAGATGTTTGCTAAAGCCTAGGTGCATGTGTAGCAGTCCTGTCGTGCCCTTTCTGACAAACCAAGAACTATGGAGTTGCTTCCTACACTACTACCTGGTAAGTTTTTCACAGCCAGACATCAGATGATGGATAGCTTTATTAAGTTTTGCCACACTATGCAGCTGCTGCCTCTGGGAAGAAGTATGGAATAATACAATTAATGCCTCACATTGTAATATAGCTACTAAAATGTGATCTTTGTTCTTACTGTCAGGATTAGTGACTGAAGCCTCAGACAGAGGACCAACCCACTGAAGCAGTGGTGAGAGGTCCTCCCACTGTAAGGTGAGCTGCAGCCTTGAGGTCATCATGAACACCCATGGACCTCATCACGTGCTGAGTCCTTTAATGAAACCAGCACCCTGGCCCTAAGATGATGTTTAAGGCTACATTAATGATTATCCTTGTACACAAATCTTTGCATTTTGAGACATTATAACCCCTGATTTGTAAATCATATCTAAGACAAGAAACTAATTTTATTAACATGTGTATGCCTGATTAAACTCGCTCAGTAAGGCTGCTCAATTAGAGTTAAAATTGTGCATAAGAAATTGTGTTGTCTGGACCTAAGTCAAGAACCCCTGGAAATGAACATAAAATTATCACATTCCAGACTGGTTTCTTCTTTGTGCTTTCCAAATAACAGATTATTTAAAAATGCATTAATCCTGTCAGTCCATTAAAATATTTCACAACTTTCAAAAGGTTTTGAGATAAAAAAATTTAAAACCCCATCTATTGATCATAACTCTCTTCCTAAATCCATATTCTTATAAGACCAAGAATAAAGCGGTTGCTCTAATCAATAGGTTTACTCAGAAACAGCTGACACCACTTAAAATTGTGTTAATTAACACAGGTTCTCAAGGTCCGGTTCTAATGCAGACAAGCTGTGTCCACCTTCAACAGAGCCTCGTTATTGTTCACGCTGCTTGAATCTGCCATTAATAGTAAGTCTCCATCTCACAGCTGCTGCTAAACCTAAGGCCTGCTTGTATTCAAAGAGGATTTTAGTTGTAGTTTGGCACAGTATGTGCTATTCACAAAGTCACCTGTAACTGTGAGTAAGAATGACTGAGAACAAAGCCACTCATTTTGCACTTGTTAGCTCCAAAATCCCTGCTGTGGAAAGTTTGGGGCTTCAGCATGTCTTCGTTGTGTAGACTTATGTGCAGTGCTCAAATATATTAAAAAATGCAGCCTGCTGCCTGAATTGCTGTGGCACTCAGGCTGAATTAGCCACAGCAATTCAAGTACTGAGTGGTGTAGCCTTCCTACCTGCTCCTACCCCTGTAGGGTATATTTACCCTTGTAAATATTCTCTCCCATCTACTGACCAGGAGGTGTGAGCTGGGGTCAGCAAAAAGCTCAGCAGACCAGGCTGTAACCTGCATCAGCTACGCCCTTACCAAGTATTTTAGTGTACTTGGCCATGGTTAAATCCATTGGTGAGGCATGTACATGATCTCTGATGGTCATCCTGGTCTGCCTGCTCAGCCTATCCAGCCGTCTCCTCAGCTGTGACTGCCGAGGTGGGAGCAAGATGGCCAGACAAAAGCTTTTGCCACCACGGCTGGATCAGCGTGTGCCTGCACATTACTGAGCTGCATGTGCACATTCAGCAAAGCTCAGTGAGCAGTATTTCACCAAAAAATGGCTGAGTTCTCCATTCCTACCCTCACGTACATCCAGCTGCTCACACAAGCAAAGTGGTGCAGGACACTCTAGTTCTGTATTTGTTCTGGACAGTATTATACAAGTTGGCGTTTTTTTTTACTTAGGTCATAAGTTTTGTAGAAAACGTGTGAGCAGCATGTTACTGGGGGCTGTAAATGGAGCAGGTATTTGGAGTACTGGGAAAAGTGTTTCCTCAGTATTGTTTGAAGCAGGGGCCTGATGAAAAGGAGAGGTGTTAGTCATGCTGATCCATTCTTCTGGTACTCAGTAACAGGGAGAAACAAGCAAAAAACCTCCTCCTCATCTTCTCAAAGGTCTCAGCACTACTTGGAATCATATAATGGTTTATGTTGGAAAAGATCCTTAAGGTCATCAAGTTCCAGCCCTGCTGCCATAAGCAGGGATACCTTCCGGTAGACAAGGTTGCTCAGAGCCCAACCCAACCTGGACTTGAAAATTTTCGGGGGTAGGAACCTGTTCTAGTGCTTCACCACCCTCATAGTGAAGAATTTCTTCCTTATCTAATCTAAACCTACCCTATTTCAGTTTAAAGCCATTAACCTTGTCCTATCTTTAGGACTGTTTATTTTCCAGTTTTGAAAGGTGTGTGGAGGTAACACCAGCCAAAATGAAGGAACTGAAAGATGTGAGGCTGTGACTATGTCGCTTGACATCCTGCCTCAACCCATGCAAGCAGAGAAATACAGACACGTCTGCTCCTGTTTCCTACATACACCTACTTAGAGAACACAGACCCATTAAAGCTGAGCCAGACAGATATCATTTCTTTAATTAGCTTGTCCTTTTAAGTGTCCCAGGAAAATTATTATAAAATACCATATGATTGCCCAAGAACAAATGAGAAATGCTTTTAAACACCCTTTATTACTAGCATTGCATAAGCATTCCAACAATCAAATCTAACAGTTTGTTATCATAGTTGCAATCCCTTTGGCTTAGTAGCAGCAAGATGAATAGCATGTCATATCTCTTATCAGCAAATAGCTGCCTGCCTTTGTAAACAAAACTGTCAAGACTGATTCTCCATACACATTTGCAAATTATACTCATTGGTTATGTGTCTTGCGGCATATTTAGTGTGCTGCCAAGGGAATGCTACCCTCACATCAGTTTTATATGTTAACAACATCATAATATGGCCAAGGAACAGGTAGGTGCCTTGCTAACTATGGCTTGAATTCACCAATGTCTCCTACAGATCCCCAGTGAAAAACCCACTTATTGTCTAGTGTATAAACTTTGACACCTAGCATGTAAATGAGAAGTATATGTGATATCCTGATATTCTTTGATATTCAGCCAGCTCCACAGAGCCCTGTGTCCTCATCCCAGCACCACCATTTTACTTTTTACTTACTGTCTGGCTAGAAGGAATTCAACCCCTTGTCTCAGTTTAACTGTATGCAATATGATAATAATATCACTTACTTAGTGGTGGAGGAGAGTAAATTAGTTGGAATGTGTAGCCTGTGCTCTAAGGATATAGACCAAAATATGAACTATAAGTTCAACCCCCACCCCCTCTGACATTTAATGTTTTTTGAATTTTATTTAATCTGCATAATAAATGCCAAGGACAAAATTGATAGTCACTGACATTTTTTGAAGGGAAAATTCCCTTTTTGTGATTTTTATATGGAAAAACCTCTGACCATACCACATGAACAATAATATAAAATATATTAAAATACTTCTACCAAAATTGCTGTAATTTTGTTGCTTTCACTTACAGATGTAGGCTCGTTTTTCATATGAAAACAACTATCCTGCTAGTTTTGACATTTTATGTTAATGATGTGTAATAAAGTAATGTCATTTCAGCAGAGAATTCTAATTAGTTGCCAGTAACACTATATAGTCTTGTATAATCAAAATTTTGTGTGTGAGGAGAACTGCCTTCTTCTCATTACAGGAATTAAAACCACAGAGCATCACATTTCTCGGTATTGTACCAGAGGAACGTAGGAACACTCTCATGACCGCATTAGGGAATGGCACTAACAACAGAATCAGTAACAGATAGAAAATGTGATGACACTAAACTGGTGATCGTAATTCATCCATGGAAAAAGCCCCCACCCTACTCCTGTGCTCACAGCAGCCTGCAGCTCTCTGACTGTTGCACAGCTCTCAAACACTGGGGCAGGCGTTGCTTCTCTTCAGCTAATCAAGCCAGCATGGGAAGTGATGCTATCAAAGAAGTCTGGGTCAGAAGGGGAGATGAGAAAGATCCAGCAGATCCTATAGCACCCAGCAAACACTAGGGGAGAGTGGCTACAGGAGTCATTTATTGCCTGTTGTATGGCTTTCTCCCTTGAATCCCAGGAGCTAGAAAATTTGAGAGGGGTCAAAATTGCTGAGTGTGACTGAGTATCATCCAAGCCAGCTGAGTTGCAGTGTGGATGTTTGAGTGTGAATAAACCCAAAAGCAGTGAGATCTGATTTCAGGGACTCTCCATTATTTAAGAGTTGTGTGAGGTACAGCACTAGCTCAGAATAGCATGAGGAAAATGGGAAAACAACACACCAAATTCTCAAGACCTAGACATGGTTTGGATTGGTAAGTCATTAATCCAAAAAGTGAAGTTTGTTTTTTCTTTCTGAAAGAAAGCTTGATTTAGCCTTTTTAAAAGATGTAATTAGTTGTTGTTTTCTTCAGAAAAGAGGGTTTGCTTTGCAAGCATCTTGAGGGCACTTAAGGAAAAAAATGAATATTAAAAGGTGAGCATGAACTAATTTATATGTAGAAATGAATAACTTGTTGTTTAAACAACTATGATATATCAAAATTAAGATAAATTAATCATAATGTTTATTTTATAGTATCTATTGTGTCTGTATGATTTTCTAAACCTGAGGACAGTCTGCTTGTACTGAAGTACTTTGCAGTGACAGTAACACACTTATGTGACAAGCAAAAATTTTAGTCAGAGTCTGAAGTATCAGGTTAGCACGTGAAACCTTGTGTGCCTTTACAGTTATGTGCATGGCTTTTTCTCCTCTTCAGTAAAGCACTCTGCTGGAAGGAACAGACGCCTCTTTCTCAGGGACTTCAACTGTGAGATTTGCTGCCCTGAACCAGCTCTTTCCTGTTTGTTTTTTTTTTCCAGTCTATATCAAGAGGAGTCCAGAAGACTGATGGTTTTAACTTGCATGAGAGATTTCACTTCCCCTTTGGCTTAGAGCTGGCAGCAGCACTCTCTCCCTACCTCTGCACCCCAGCTGGTGTGGGATCCTACCAGGGCACAGGTTGAGTTGCATCGATGTCCCTCTATGGGGTGGTGTCAGAGAGGGGTTGTTTAGAGCAGTTCCACAGACTATGAAACTACCCCACTTACCAAGCCTTGCTTTTTCTTTCTCACTTGGCTTCTTCTCCAGGATTTCAGTTGCAAGCAGCACAACAGGCAGCACAACGTGGCCTTATACACGGTCTAACCCCAAATGTGCAATGCCACCCTGGCACTCACCTGCAGCCTTCCTCCAACGGAGCTGCAGCTGCATCCTAGGCACTGCTACCCCCAGGCCCTGCTTTGAAGAATGCACCAAATACCCTGGCAAGGGCAGATTGGGAAAAAAAAAGGGAAAAAAAAAATCAATCCTTGTTGCTGCATCCAAGCTGCTCAGAAGGGGCTTGCTGCCCCCCAGAATTATCAGTTCCTGCCGTTAGTAGGTATGTGGTCATACTTACATAGTGCATGTGGGTAGTGACTGTGTCCCTTTCTATGCTGGCTATTTCAAGAGCTTTTTTTGACAGCTCAGACATGAAAAGATTTGTTATTTTTTGAAATATAATGGTAGAGGTTTTATACTTTGGGCCAGAGTGTCAGTGGAGGCTCTTTGGTGATGTGTGCATTGGAAGTGACAAGCAGTGAATAACTGACATCAGGCATAAGTAATATTTTTAGTCTGACTTTGATATGTTATTCTTTAAAAAATCCAGTCTGTAAATACATTCTANCTCAGTTCCAACCCACGACAGAAGGAAAGGGGATGAGTGCAAATACAGAAGAGAGAAATGAATAACCATGACAAGGGGAAAAGCAAGCAGAAATAAGCTGATAAAGATAAAAAGGAGTGGGATTATTAAAAGAGAGAATATAGACATACAAATGGATCAAAACTAATATAAAATTGCTGAAAAGCAGGAGAAAAATTGGAGATGAAAGGGATCACAGTGTAACATCAGGAAAAAGAAGAAAGTGTTTATAACTTCTAATCTGAATTCCTATACACAGCCAATAATGACTTCAGCACCTTATGAAATAAATGTGTTTTTGTAAAACACGTATGTGATGAAGTCCCATTGATTGTGAGACACTGGTTTGCAAGTAAAAAGGATTCTGTGAAGTTATTTAAAATATACAGCAAGAGCAGGAAGGGCGATGGGTATGTTTAGAAGCAATTTGGATGGTGATGACGTCACATCAGAAAACAAATATTATGATTATTCCCCATAAGAACAATGCAGTTTTTCAGCTAGAAATTACTTATTCCAGGGAAGACATTTGAATGACCTTGTGGGGCTCTTTCAGAGACTCCAGTGAAGCCAATGACTGTATTTTCATTCAGAATTTTTGCTTTTCTTTGTTAATTACCTGTAGACTTAGAAATGGCAATGAGACCAGTAATCTATAAGACGATATGTACTTTTTCTGAGTTCTTTATTCACACACTGCTCGTTATTTTCTTTGAAAGCAGGAGGAGGTATAATCTAGCAGGGAACAAATCTTTGAAGTCACTGAAGTATCTTCCAAAAGGAAATATTTTACATCAGAAAAACAGAAGAGAGAGGCATGAGGGGCTTCCAGAACAGGTCAGTGGCTGAAGCAGAGTATCAGTTCCCATGTTGTGGTCTCATTATCACTCCCGAACAGCACTTCTACATAGCAGAGTTGGCAGATAAAACTTCACATCAGTCAGCACACTTTTTCAACTTACTGAACATAACAACAGGAAAAGTATGCAAATCAGCATGTTTAAATAGCATAAATCATGGAAGAGACACATTGTCTATCCACAAAAGAAAAAAAAAAAACCAACAAACTAACAACAGTATTTTAATATTTTATTAAGGAAGTGGAGCATCAACTGCCTCCTTTCTGCACTTGGCTGCTTATAAGACTTAGCTGCAGCAGAAAAGCCATGCATTAAGCTTTTACAAAGCTTGAGCCAAGACTGGGTATGGCAGGGTAGGGACTGCACTCAGCTCCACTTGCAGAGCAGCCACAGGTGCTAAACAGGCTCCTCATGTTTGCCTTTCTACAGCTGGGAACTGAGATGTCACCTTTGAAAACATCCTTTCTGTGCTTGTGTTCCAGGAGCTGAATAAATATTTGTTATTTCCTCATTTCACAGGGCCTCTGCAAAATGATGTTATAAAGTGTGTAAATTATCAGGAAATCTTGGCTAGAAGGCACTACCCACAGCTAGGCATGTAGTACCTTATCATTTAATAGATTAACTAAGGGAGTTATATATTGCTTACTTGATTGTTGAGTGCAGCACTGCAGGTTTTTATTTTACACCAAACAGATCTGTTGTAGATTTTTGTGGAAATGGCAATGTCTTCTAAGTTTATCTTTAAAAGGGTGCAAAAAATAACTATAAGAGAGTGGGGGGTTTTTTGTGAGGAAAACAACATTGCAAAGATATGGTGTAGTATTAAAATTACATTACGGAATCTGAAAGTATAATTTATAACAAAAACTTGCCCATAAAAAATTTATTTGTTCTTTAAATAAGTTTATTTATTTTTTTTAATTTTTAGTTATTCTTTCTTTTCCAGAATTCCTGAAATTACTCCTAAAGTCATTCCCAGTTGTTCAAATGGCAGATGCTTTTTTAAAGGTACCGTATACTGGGATATATCCTACTTTACTCATCAGCCATTTTTCACTAGCAAGAAGGAGATTTTATGTGAATGAAATGATAGGAACTATTGGTGCATATGAAGAAAGATTGGATTCTTGTGTTTTATACCCCATTAAAGGAGTCCTAGTACAAGTCACAGCTGCAGGAAAACCACTGTGCAATATTTAATGGTATATTGTCACAAACTATGTATATGGAATTTTACTTTTGATCGTAATTCCTAATTTTACAATATTTAATGCAGATAGAAAGCACAACCTGAGTTCAGAAACATAAAACATCCCTTTTCAGGTGTGCCTCCAACTTAATTTGTGTTTAGTTCATATTTTCAGTAATAGACTTCTACTACCACTCAAGCATTTCCCTTATTTTTGATACCAGATATAATTAATATTCATAATCTATTAAAAAACATGGAGAGAACACTATTAACCTTTAGGGAAATATTTATTTGTTGTTGATGCTGCAGATTTAACTTTAAGCATATATTCAAGATATACATTCAGCTTCAAACAGGTTCAGTTTTACATTAAATGAAGTTTCTTAACATAAACAAATATTCTTGTCTACTAAAATTTCCAACTTTTATTTATTACCTTCCTCGGTATATTATGCTCTACCTTACTTGGTTTTGCAAAGCTGTTATTAATATGATTTATTCATATAAGAAAGTGACAAAACTATGTTGCTGATCCTCCTGACTCCATAATAAATCATTGCTTGTTTGCTGTACTCTAGTATGTATTTTCAATAATGCAGAAGCAAGTTTAGGTCCTTGGGTAATGAAAGTCTCCATATAAAGCAACTGCTCTTCTGCAAAAAAAAAAAAAAAAAAGGGGATCTCGTATCTCTCTAAAATCCCTTGCACTTTGAAAACTTTTGGGGCTTTCATGTGTGAGCTTTGCAGGTGCCAAGCTGTTTCCCTTCACATTCTGTGCATTGCTGTGCAGGGTCGTTAAACTAGCCAGGGTCAGCTTGGTTTTGTACCCGCAGAATGAAGGACGGGGGGAGCAACACATGCTGTCCTTTGCCTTTTTGTTAAATTCGAGTTTGAGTTGTAGCAACATCTACTTCCTCTTGCTGAAAGGAATTTAAATATACTGGGCAGGAAACATGGAACAACTGTTGAGTATATTGTGCTAAGTCCCCAGTGGAGTTTTGAGAAGCATGAAGCACATTATATTAGATGGATAACAAGTTAAGGCTTCCTCTTTTTAAATTTTTTTTTGTTGTTGTTATTGTATTGTGCATATGGAGTGTGTTAAACTCAACATATACCTTTGCTAAAAATACCCAGTGTTCAAAATACAGTCTGAAGTTAGAAGCATTAATCTCTGAATCGCTGTCCTACATTATGCTGCAAATTGCTACTGTTCATTAGAAATCTTGTATTATAAACAACTTTCTTCCTAGACCTCAGGTGACTCTTAATGAAAGCGTGCATTCCCTTTGTGTACTCCCTCAAGTTTCTTGCCAGGTGTTAATCTTGACATTTTGAAAGATTTCATTTCTTAAAACTTCAAAGTATTTCGCAACGTTGGCTGTATAAGAGTGCTTGCTAACTTTTAATATTCCATATTTCGGATATTAAATATTTGTCATTACATGTGCCACTAGTAGAAGGAGTAATGGAAACTCTCTCCACCTGAATTAAGTTCAATCATAAGAGGGTGCTAAATCTCACTTGACCAAATGGGCTACAGAGTACATTTTCCTGCATGATGAGTCCAGGTCTGCCTTGGCGTATCACCTGAGTTTCTCTTGAAGGAGGGAATAGAACAACCATCTCTAGGAACAGAGTGAATCAGATATAAACCGACTCTTTCCTCAAGGGAGTCACGTTCTGTAACTACCAGCAAGATTTCTAATGCTGGAAAGACTTTACAGGTGAAACTGTTGTCGTTTTGCATTTTACCCAAGAAGAACCTGGATGTTGCAGTATGGATGTAACAGTTTCTACCTCTTTAGTCAAGTCCTCTAGAAACACTGTAGATACTTTGATTTCCTCTTCTTTGTTTCCTCTTTCTTAAGAGTGTCCCCCTCAAGAGAACCCATAAGGAGCTTCCCACATTCCCCCAGCCGCAGGGCACACCTGCATTGGCTAAACCTGTGTCCTCAAGTATCTGCTTGCTCCAGTCCTTTGCAGTTCGTGGTGTGGCTGAACAAAGCGACACTACAAAGCCAGCTGCTGGGCCCACCATAGACCTTATTGATATGGTGGCCCACAACAGAGAAAAACAGTAAGAGCGAAAAATGAGTTTTCAGCCACCATTCCTCTGTAGAGCTATTGGGAAGGTTACACCTGTGGTTAAGGCAAGAGAAACCACCAAAACAATACATTCTTCATTCTGAGAAATCACAATTGTACCATGGCAGAAAAATCAGAGAATGAGAGTAGTGCTCCACTGTGTATCTTTTCTCCATACAGTATTTGTTGTCTTTCAAAGCTTGTAGAAATATTTTTTTCAGGAGCTGCCATTTGAACCCAAGTCTCACCAACTTCTTGGTGCTTAAGCTACTTTTGAAAAGGAGGCTATGTAATAGACTTTTTACTTGGGGATTAAAAAAATTCTTTTTAGGAGGTATGCATCTGAGTAACATAACAACTTTTGAAAATTTTACCATGAAACAAATGATACATATTTATGAGATTAGTTCAGTTCTCTTAACATACCACAGTTCTCCTGGGATATAATAAGAAATATGATTGCCATAAGGCTGTAAACAGCAGAAACTGCAATTATTGTAGAACTAAAGAAATTCTTCATATATCTGTTTACTTCCAACACAGTATGCAGTGTAGCTGGTTTGTCAGTAAACAAAAGTGATGCATGTGTGTGCAATGATTCATATCCACAGCTAGATTAAAAGAAACGTGAAATATGCAAGTACTGCAGGAAAATATTTGCTAACAGGAATTATTTTTTTCTCATCTATGGGATGAATGTATTGTATATTGATCATCATTAACCATTCATTGTTAAATAATGTAAAGAAAATAAAAAACCAGAAAAAATCAACATATCATAATGAAACCGCACTTGCCTATTTTATTTGAGGCTTTTATTTCAATAGACTGGCCCTGGGAGTTAATGAATATACTTTCTTCTTATCTGAAACATTAATCTGATACTTGTTTGAGAAGTATTTGGGGGGAAATTACTCCATAATCATAAAGCTGTTGCTAGGAGGCCTGGAGAAACCTAAACCAATTTGGCTTGGAGAAACAGATAATCAGTGTCTTAGTGCTTTCTTTCTAATGTGCCCCTCATGCTTTTACCCGAGAGCAGGAAACCAGTGAGTGGAGAATAAATCTCCATTCTGATTGTTTACAGAGCATAATGAGGGCCTCAAGCAAAGAAATGCATCATTTGCTTTGTACCTGCAGGTGAACTGCAACGCGTCCCGTTTAATACCCGCCGAATACCGTGCCGGACGTGGAACAAAAAGCCGTCATTTTAGATGAACACATCGTTACTCTGCAAGAGTGTAATTATTTGGGGGAAAGTTTAAAACAGTCCATCCCAGAAAACGTTTCTGGTCCCTTTAGATTTTATAGCAGTGAAATTTCACTTCTCTCATTTTCATTTCTCTCATTTTCTTCCTTGTTAACATCTGATCCTGACATAATTTGCTGCCTTCATTTGTCTTGTCTCCTTTTCCCAAATCCTGCTTCTTTTACTTTTTCTTCAATACATGTCTCATTCTGGACAGGAAGACTGAGATTTTGGCAGTGTCTCCCTCCCTCCCCACTCCATAAAAAATATAGTTCCTACGCTTTCAGCTGTGATCACTCAATTGTTGCATTTTCCAAGATGAAGCCTCTCTGGGGGCTTCAGTGGCTCCCTGGCCATCTCCAGATTCCCACCCTGTATTGCTCCCCATGCCTTCCCTGTAGCATGGCTTATACTCTTTCTAACCTGGGTGCCTCTGACCATCAAATCCAAAACCTCTTTTTTCTTTCTGAGCATGTTGTGTCTATGTCTGTTTCTCTACTACTCTCTCTTGGATCCCCTGTTGTTTCTCAAGGTCAAGCAGCTCTAAAATGGAACTTCTCTTACTTCTTCCTAAAATGCCTTCCCTCCCCCATTCCTCTATCACCAGTTTTCTCTGACACCTTGAAGCTCAGTATTAGGTTCAATCTTTCTCACTTGTTCTCCTTACATTAAGACTTTCACTAATTCTTTTTGCTTATTCTGAAATGTTCAAAATAACAACCCCTTTTTAGTGGGTATGTTATAAAAAATAACCAACACTGATCCTCTCATAATTAGCATTAACCGCTTCTTATTACCCTTCTTTTTTAACCTTTAGTGTATGCCATTTCAAATAAACTTGACCTAACCTAAGGCTCACTCACCACAGCCCCCATACAACTTGCTCACAGAATTCAGACTTCCTCACCCTCATTTTTAAGATTCTTTGCAGCTTCTATCTGAAAATGTCTTATCTGACAATACCTCATTCCCTCTGCTGTCCTAATCTCTCTCTAGATAATGCTTAAGATTTCCCTTCATCTCTCTTTTTCATGGTAGTCTTCCCTTTCTAAGCAAGTTCGCTTTTCCTTCCTTTCTTGTTGTATTCCTTTTCTGGATTCCTCAATCCTCTAAAACCATAAAAATTATTTTATATTAGAACCAACTATTAAGAAAAAAAAAAAACCCAAACAACCCCAAAACTGGTCATAGCATGCTTTTCACTTCTGATGTTTACAAGTCAAAAGGAAGGCAAAAAAGACATTTGTTGCATTTCAAAGCAAGAAGAAACTACACTGGTGTTTGTCTGTCGTTGTACAAGGTACCACAAAGGATTTCTGTAAGTGGTATTGCCTATGTTAAATTTCCTGCAGTCAAACCCCACCAGTGAGACTTCAATTTTTCTGTTGCAACAGTAATTTTCTTAAAGACTTGATCCAACAAAGTACTTAAACACTTGCTTGTGTTCAGACTTGTGAGTGACCTCACTGTAGATACTGGAATTGCACACCTCATATACTTGCAATTAAGCACACAAACAATTGTTCTACTCAGATTGTGCTTTGAGCTAGCTTAGTGGTTTATTGCATTCACTTTGCTTTCCGAGCATAAAAGAAATCATTTAAAGAAACAAATCTTTCAAAATGCTGAATTTAGGCATATTTTTCAGGTTTTAAAGTATTTTTAGCTGAGGTGTTAGCTTTGTTCTACAGACTGAGGCATTAGTCTTCTGACTTTTATGTAAGATCACAGATAAAATAAAGAGCATGTTTAAAAAATGGGAAATCTCCTTATACTATCACCTGGGGATGAAAATTCTTGCTATTTCTTCTCTACCTCACATGAAAAATACCTTACCATAATGACACGTCTTAAAAGTGTATTCCTTTTAATGGATACTGACTTCCTCAGAAATGAAGATATGGATAAATGGATATTGAAATGTAGAAACATATGCCATAGAGCATTTATTGATGAAAAAAAGTATTGATGTTCTTTCACAGAAACTACTCCAAGTTATTATAGCATTAACAGTGGTTCAAACACTTCAAAGTCTAATTGCATTTTGTCTGGTGCCAAACCAAAAGGTCCAAGTGCATACAGAAGAGAAAAAAAAGACATAATATATGTTTGGTAATAAAAAATGGATATATCCTTAAAATACCAGGCAGCATAGGAGGAGTACTTGGAATGCTGAGTAGCATTTATATAACACACAATAAATTTTAACCTTACAAAGGAAAGAAACTTTTCTTTATAGTTAAAAGCAACTCTTTTTCACTCTTTTAAACATTTGCAAGTCAGTATTTCCCATAACAGTGAATAAACATTCAAAATTTTACTGTGATGATAAATACTTGCCCCTTCCTCAGGGAAGGGAAGTTTCATGAGTTGATCATAAAATGAGTGTTCAACAAACTCGCAGAGAAGCTGTGAATGCAGCTGAGATGGCTTGGCTCGGACTGTTGGATTTTATCCATTTTTTTCCTCCCAGAAGTTACCCCTTTTTGGATACCTTCCTCCAACAAATGCCACCCTTTCAGATCTTCACTACTCCTTCCACATATCCTTTTCCAGAAATTACTGCATTAAAGAACCAGAATCTCCCACTGCTTCAAAATAGATACCACACTGAGACAATAGCTCTCAAGGTCACTTCCCAGAATCTTTTTCTATTGATTAGCATTAAAAACTATTAGATGTCTGACTGGGTGAGTGCCTGTTATGCTGCTGCTAGCAGTTCCTGAGGCTTTAGTCTGTTTTATGGAAGAGCACGTGAATAAATTTGGACCTTTTTCTTCCAGGTATCCCATTGGTACATTTAAAAATTACATAAGGTATGGGCTGGGAGCAAACCCAGGGATTTTCTCACATGGTGCACTGTTGAAGAAGAGCACAAAAAGCTGTGTTCTGCATGCCCTGAGTGTGCTGGATGGGAGTCAGCACAGCTCTGTGCAGCAGAGATAGTCCCTTTCATCTGTGAGATCAGAGGTTCAGCCTCTGCACTGACCAGACCAACACGGCTTTTAGCAGGGAACTTTGCATTTGTGTTCCCATTTTTAAATATCTTCCTCTGTGCTTGCTGCCAGCTTAGGAGCAGCTCTGGGCATTGGGAGGATGAGTGTTAAGGAAAGGTATTGACTTCTCACACGTGTGGGGAGAGTTGCAGGTGTGTGTCTTCTGCCCGGTGCAGGGGAAAGCACTGAGCACAGTGCTCCAAGATCAACCTCCTGTGAGCAGGCTCCCTGGCCAAATGCCATCTGCCTAGAGATGCTCTTCCTCCAAAACAGTTACGAAACCATTTTCCCTCTTGCTGTGATGACGGACAATGGGCTGCTTGGAATTTCTCAGTTTTTGTCAGAGCAGACATTTCTGCGGTGTCACTGTATTGAGGCTTTGGGTGGTTCATATTTCTGAAGAAGAGCTGTGTATGATTCCAAAGTTCTTCTCTGTGCCCATCACATAGGGGGAAAAAATGCTATGCAGTTAATTTTTCAATGCAAGGGTTAAAAGCTGCTGACTCTGTTTTCTGAGCTGGGGCCCCAGTTCCATCTATACACGTGCAAGTGACACTCATACTCACAAAACTCACTTAATTGAGGACTGAGTCATTCCCTCCTACATTCAAACCCATGCTCCCAACAGCTGGTACACAGTGTCTTTTGCAGCTTTTGGAGTTTTGGGAGGGTTTTGCTGGAATTTTCTTGTATGTGCTATATATTTCGTGTTAAATCATGGTCCCAGTCTTCCCCAGTCTTGACATTCCCAGTTTCTACTGGCAGAGCATCAATAGCTGTTTCCCCTGTTGTCAGTTCTGCTGCTGTTGCTCTTATAAAGATGATTCTAGGAGTTTTGAGAGGTTTAATTCCTTTAGACAAAGACACCAGCATCAGCCTGGTTCCCATGGCTACCAGCTCCCCAGTCTCTACTCAGTACAGACTTTCCAGCCATTCTCATTCAGAAAACAAAACAAACAAAAAAAGTAAAATAAATATCCTTCCCTTATCTCTGGACACTGCAAGTTGAATTGTGGCTTCCTCCTGTTATTCACACTGGCGACAAGAAACCCTAAAGAGAAAAGTTGAAGAAACACATGAGTGTAAAGGGTCACCGTGACTGTTCCATTCAAGGCTACTGCTGTCACAAATACATCATGCAATCCTGCACATACATCTGTCAGGATCCATCATAAAATAACGCCTAGGATTTTTTTTCTCTCATCTTTTTCAGCTAGGGGATTGAGTGGATAATTCATTTTTCTGGTTTCCTTGAAAAAGTTTGGTAAAATTTTTGATATTCTAAAATCGTAAGAGTAAAATGAACTGTTTGAACCAAAATGGGCACATTTTGTTCCCTGTTTCCACACCCAAGAACAGGTGAGCCAAAATAAAAACATTTCCTTTTCAATTAGGGTTATTTTAACAAATGTGAGTAATAGAAAACACAGATGGAGCTCTGAGAACGATTCACAGAATAAAGTGAGAAATATAATATCTGTTCTCTCTTTTTCAGGCAAACCAAGGTCCACTTCCCTGACTGAACGAGAGTTTTTTGCCTTATTTCAATAAGTCTTTAAGGACTTTGCACAAAACTTAACTTAGCTTTAACAGTTTTCTTTCTGCACCATATCATATTCTCTAGAGGGGTAGTTAAAGCAGGCTCCTGAAGTGCTCTTACAGTGGGAGAAAATATCAAATTCAGGCTTTTCAGATGCTGAAAGTGTCCCAACCCATTAGCTGGTCAGTGTGGATTTCTTTACTTGTCATTTCTAAATCTAGTCATACACATGGGCAAAATTCACTGAAGTGTACAACTGGCTTTGGGATGAAGAAGCTTGCGCTGCTATAATTCAATAAACTGTTTTTAAAACTCTCTAGTCTTCTAGAGTTTTACCAAAGCAGCATGTAGAATTTCAGAAGAGATCCAATTAATATCTTACAGTCATACATGTCATGCAACATCTGATGGCCCAAAATACTTGATTTGGTTATAACTTAAACAAGAACAAGTCTAGAACATCTGTGGGTTTCTCACTGATTTGCCACTACGATGTATACATTGCCCAAACTGCACAAAACTCTAGAAAACAGAAGATCTTCTGGTAGCACAATATCCATGACAGCTGTTTGAAACATTGCTGGAAACTGTCATTTTGCAAAAAACATAGGCCTTCTTTTGAACCATGAATTAAAATAGTAGCACTGTATATAAAATACCATGCCTTGATTTTTTTTTTCCCTCGGAACTGATGAAAAATATTAGCTGAACTAAAGAAAAGCAGCCAGATTCAGATACTAAAAATTATTAGCTAACAGAAAATACATTTGAATTCAATTATACTGGCAGACCTTTTTAAAGACATGATTGCTTTTGGGACAAATATGAGGTGAAATATCAGCTTACAGTATTCCTATACAATTTTCAGTTAGTTCTTTGTTGAAAGAACCTGGGTTAAACCAGCCCTCAAAGTACTTCTGCAATGACACAGCTCTGCTCCACCAAGTGCCTACTGTCATGGTAGTTTAGCTCACTGATCCCTCTGAGGGATTGTTCTCCTGCTGACAGGAATGGCAGGGCTATCTAGTGTCTGTGTTCCCCCACACATTTCCCCTTGGCTCTCTGAAAGAGCCGCATGGTGGCATGTCAGGAATGCATACATTTGACTGGGATTTACGGATAACAAAGGACCAAGCTGGAATAGTTTCTTCATCGCAGGTTTCCTGCTATGTGAGGATCAATGTTTCACCATGTGTGCGACGAGGCTGATGTTTTTGGAAGGCTTCGAGTCTCCTGCATATGTGTGGTACGAGTGGTCTCTGTGCACGTTAAATGCACAATCGGGGTCACTGTGAGCCATCTGTGCGCCACACATGGGGAATCTGACACTTTCTATCATCATTAAGCAGTATATTCACGCAACACTCAGCACAGGCTTAAGTAATGGTCAGAGCAACTAAAACAAATGTAATCAACCCACAGCCATCCACACTCCTTCCATGCTGGGATCCTCTCACAAACCTCTTCTTCCCAAAGCTGTGAGTAAAAGCAGGTTTCATTTGACCATTTTACAAATTCATCTGACCAGAGATATGCACTTCTGGGCAATTCAACCCCTCCTCAGCAGCGCATTAAAATAGGTCAGATGAGCTGCTGCTTAAGACTGTCTATTTCTCTCTCTTTTTTGACAGAGAGCCTAAAATGAAAGCCTAAGCAGTGAACACCCACCTGCCAAAAGCCATTACAGCTGGGTGAGAAGCATTGCACTAAGTGTCTTTCAAAAAGCTTTTAGCTAAATCTAGGTCCTTTTAAAATGCTTTGTGCCTTTCCAGGGCTGCCTGCCATTGCATCTGGCCTGCCTTCAATCTGCTTGCCACTTGCAGGAGGACCTTCAGGCAAGCCTGAGGCCAACAGCAGGAGCTAACCCCACTTCCACAGTTTTCCTACACATCCACCATCTGGCTCGTGGACTTCTACAGATGTACACCCAGACCTTGTGTACCTCTTCAAGGTCTCCTCAGCAAGCCTTCCCTCCCCAGACCTAATTGCTTAATTAGCAGTTCGCTTCCAACCCCTGCTACCAGCATCTTGACCTGGCTCCTTGGGCACTGGCATTCCTGGGCAGAGCTAAAGGAGAGTGGATGCAGTAAGAAGCTAAACGAGATTATGAGTCTGGTTTTTGCTCTTGAAACAGGGAAACCAAAGACTGTACCTTCTGATGCTGAAATACATCGTACGTTTATTTTAAACAACCACTGGTGATGCTTGCACGTTTCCCCAAATTAAAAGGAATTTATCTTGAGGGAACTATTTTGCCTACTGTCAAACTCATGGGTCTGGACCTTGGTTTGAATGTAAAAATTGTGCCAGGGCCTCTTCCACCTGCTTTTTATCTGGGAGAAGTAGAAGTGAATTTTCTCTCAAAAGTCAAGCATGCATTTATATGCAACCTAAAACTAAACTACTCTCTCAAAATGAGCATTTACACTTTCCAAATCATTAACATCCCCTTGGATACCAATTGCAGTCAACATTTTAAATGACAGCTTTTCTCAGAATTTTCGTTGCTGTAAGATGTAACTCAAGGTAGAATTGCCTGTAATTTCAGGCAGGTCAATGAAATCCACCTTATGCCAATCTATTCGAGAACATACTCATTGAGTACACTTGAGGAAAAAACTGTTAATTCTCCAGAATTAGGCTTCTTAATATCTTCCAGGTACTGCAAGTTAAATTTTGTTTTGTGCTGAAGAACAGACCTTTTTCCTGCTATATTTTTGAAACTCTGCCATAGCCTTTCATCTTGAAGTGTGTAACTGAAGTTTCAATTAGGACTATTATGTGCAGTCCAATCTCTGTGCAACACAAGAGGAACTTTTCGATGATCTCCGTGGCAAAAGAGGTACTAAGAAATCGGCATAAGAACTACTTACTACATTTCTGAAGCATCTTTAGCTATCAAAGTTATGTTAAACATAGTCTGTTAAATCCGTTAACAACTTACCTCCCGTTAATTGTTCCCTCAAGAGTCATTGTTCTTTCATATGGTCTCTTAATAAAAATAATATACCAATAAAGTAATTAATATGTGTAATATAATGTTTATTTATAAGATGTTCTCTCTACAGTACGCCATTCTAACATACTGCCCTCTCCGAAAGTCTCATGAATTAGTAATTAAGGAGGCTTTATTTTTGGAGTATTTCGTTTGAACAACATTTTCAGGCATGTGGTGTGATTCTTGGTGTGTCCTACACAGGTCGAGGAGTTGGACTTGCTGATTCTGATGGATCCCTTCCAACTCAGTGTATTCTTTGGTTCTGTGGTTCTGTACTGATAATTTTCCCTCATCTCATGAGCTTAATTGTGATGAAACTGTGTTGTGTACTTAAACAGGCATGAGAAACTAACCCTGATTAGCTGCCAGCTTCAAGGGGAGAACTCTTTCCTTTCACTGACAAACAGGGTGTCAAGGCTGCTCCCCACCAGGGCCAGCAAAGCTGAACACACGTGCATGAAGAGCAAAGTGAACAATCCAAGAGGGGTGGTAACTCTCCATGCTTTTCAGTAGCTCCAGATGCTCTAGGAGACATTTTATTTTGCGTCTTTCAGCTGCCTTTATCTTTCATGGGGATGAGCAGTCCTTGCTTATTCTTGAATCCTGTTCAGCCACTGAACATCATGTCGCTTTGGCTGGCGTGGACACTTTCCTTCTGTGTCGGCCTTGGGTGAAAGTGGAAGGGCTCATAAGAGCTTGGTTGGTACTCTGGTATTTTTATGGTTCTCGATCTGTTCCTCTGTACAACATTAAGACTACTCATAAATATTCAGAATCCATTTATGCAGTTGAATTTTTAAAAAACTTCAACTAATTGAGCGAACAGCGATGTCATCAAGTTTAATGTGCTAACTTCGGGGAATTCACTTTTTTCCCAAATATTTTTCTTTCTAAAGCTGGCATATATCACTCATCTATATTACCCTACAGCTCCATGATGTTTTGTACATTTACTGCATCATATGTTGATTCAAGATCAACATCCTGTGGTGATGTTTTGCCTTAGAAGAGGGCTGACACAAAAGCACTGAACCTCCCCACTACCTGGATTACAAACACCAGAATTTATGGGGCCCTTGTGGTGTAGTGATTGACTCCCTCTTTCTCCCTTGGAGAGTATGTGCACATTTGTGCTTAGACAGGTTGAAAAAAAGTGGGATTGCTCAAGAGGTTTCCAAATGACAGGTAACACTTCCAGAACTGAGCTTACATTGCTCACCACCACCACCATACAGCCCTAGCTTTGCTCTACAGGCATTCACACATTTTTCTTCCTCTATTCACCATGTCTCCATGCTGGCCTATTGGCTTATTTAGCCAATGAAAAGTCCATTAAGTTTCAAAACTGAAAAAACTGTGTGAGGAAAACTCTCATTTTGATCAAACTTTTTCAGATTCCAAAAATACAAGAGATTCACTTGGTTCAGGTAGTGGTGGGAATGGATTTTGCATCTCTCACATTTTGAAGATTTGTGTGATTGTTACTTTTTATTGGAGTGCAAATGTAAAAATGTTTGTTGAACAAGCATCTTGCCTTCTGCCTCATTGCTCTGATGGTACCTTCCACTGTGTAAAGTTGTATTATATCCACTGAAAGACATAAATGGAGCATAAACTAATAAAGCAATGACTAAACAGCCAGGATATGGATGCCTGAGAGATCCCATCACATATGCCCTTCTTGATTTACTGACATGGTTACAGTCAGGCGAGATGCTGATGTTTGACCTCCATTTCATAGGACAGGGTGAACTGTTGACAGATGTTGACCTTACAGGCTTGCACGTCTGCAGTGCTTCCCTCCCATTTGCCCGAAATAGCTTTGATTAGCTCATTTTCAGATCGTCCTTCAGTGCCCATTTGTTTTGCCTGGTTCTTGACAAAACACAGCACAATCAATCTGAGTACAAAAAACATGTTCAGTTTTCGGTTAAGTAGTTGTCAAACAATTGGATTTTACACACTTTTTAACATAGTATATCAGAATAAGAAAAACAAATACACCATGATGTTATTTTGCATATATTCTGCATTTTTAATGATCTCTGAGGCTCCCTCTTTTATTCTGTGATTGTAATAATCGGGATTTATTTTGTTCCTGGTAATGAAAGGAAATTGTGTGCAAATTCTATTCCCAGACCAGCCAGATTAACAACTGTAAAACCCTTCAACCCTCTAGTTGGCAAATGATTTATTGACATGACATTCAAATGTGTTTTGCTTCAGCATTAATGACAGGAGTTCCAGAACTTGTCACTAAGGTGATAAATGGATCCTTAAATGTACAGCCTTGAAAAACTGGGAACAGTGCCATTTTCCCCCTCTAATTTATTGAAAATCACCTCTCTTTACATTTACAGGAAGTAGCAACTTTTTTTTCCATGCTGTAGTTATAATATATCACCATTTTGTTTATGAACAGTTAATTACTTTATTCGACCTCGTGTTATTGGGAGGGTATGGGTTAGCACACTCTGAAAACAGCTGTTGCAGGACTGATTTTTTTATTTTTTGACCTTGAAGAAGATAACTGGAATGAATAAAGCAGCCTAATCAAATGTAATAGTAGTAAAACTGCTATGGTCGTGAAACGCGCTGACGGCACGTTTCCTAATGTCTCTGGCTTAAGCATATCTATACAAGCTTATAAAAATGAGGAAAGGAGGTTCCCAAGGACAAGTTGTTCCTATACTAGGAAAAAACATTGACACTGCAGCCTATAGCAGTTGCTAAAATATTTATGCAGTTGAAAAATAACAGATTAAATCATGTTGTTATAAAATTTGGGGCTCTCTGATATTTGCAAAAGAAAGATGTGAGATATGGTAAGTTTCACTCTTACTCATAGTGCAGAGAGAAACCGCATCTATTTTTTATCAAAAGTTCTTACTCTGAAGATTCATAGGTATTTGTGAAAAAGAACCGATTTTAGTGAATTTCTTATTTGGGATTTGGTTTCTCAAAAATGTTATGAATTCAGCAAAATGAGTTCTATTTTCAAACCAAAGAATTCAGACTGTTCATTCTATAATGGGTGTTATTTCAGCAAACTGATTTAACTTGTAGGAAAAAAAAAGAATTCTACAATGTTCAAATGAAAATGAAACACTTTTGTGCTGAAAGGTTTCAGTAATTTCCATTCTTTCTTATTGTTAACAGTGACCAAGCTGAGAAAATTTTCCTGATTGACTTTTTGACCTGGTTTGGGTGAGAAAACTGACTTTTAATAAAATCTCAGCGGTTTCCCAGAGCACAAAGATCGTTTTCATTCTTGTGTGTTAGTAAAATTTCGTAATAAACTCAATCTGGTCATTTGGTATTTTGAGAATACTCTGCATTCAGATGTCCCTGATAGGTTTATACCCTTTGCTGGTGGGGGTAGACACTGCGACACCAATTGACTGTTTCACAGCTCAGACACTATCCAGACATGCTGGAAGGACCCAGGTGTCAGACTGCAAGGGAAGGAGATGGCAGGAGTGAGAATCAGTGTTGACTGCCCCAAATTCACTTCTTTGCAGCAGGGACCATGACAGCCTACTCAACTCACTGCTTTAAGGTGCCTAAACCAAACTGCTGTTATTCAGATGAAAATTAAGGCTTCTCTGCCGAAGAAAGAAGGAGTAAGCTCAGTGTGAGTGGATCAATTGCTCTGTAAAGCTCAGTACAAAATGCCACCCAGACTAGGAACAGCTTCTGCATCTCTAGCACAGGCCATCCATCACAAACCTAACAGCCCAGGCACTGTAATTAATACAGTGCCAGTAGTTTTTAAATGTGACTGTGCTTTATCACAACTCTAATGTGAAAAATTGGATTGGAACTCCTGGGAGAACAAACTTCCCTTCTCCAGTGAATCTGCAGCTCTTGTGCGTAGCAATCCTCCAATATTCATGCATCTGGAAAAAGGATAAGATGAAAGCAGAAAGTGCCCTTGTATGTAAAAAGCTTAAAAGTAACAGGGAATTTACTGAACTTTGATGTACTCTGAAAACATTTAAGGGGTGAAATCTCTCAGAGCATTTTTTTATTAAACCTTTTTCCTCATCCTTCATAACAGTAACACAGCAATAGCTCTATTATTGACTGTTCTATGAAGATTTATCCTCAGCTTGGACAAGCAATCAAACAGATTCATTGCTGGTATATTTCTGATCGCCGTTTGTTCTGGAAAATAAGGGCCGTTCCTCAGTCAATTAGATTTCCGTGTAAAACTATCTGCTATGATTCCCAGGAGCTTTATTCCATGTGAAAGGTTAAAGGTAGGTTTCCCAAGTCTTATAGGAAACACTCCTACTGTTCAATAGTGCAGGATGCAATTAAGGTCAGCATTAGGTAAGAGGAAAATATGAGCTGTTTTATATTTGAACAGAAACCACAGACCTTGCAAAATACCAGTAAAGTTTCAGTGCTGTGAGAAAAATAGTGATGCATTTTTTATTGTTATGAAATGCCTGATAAAGGCTGAAATAGCACTCATAGCAGAGATTTAAATAAAGTTTCTATTACACTGCTTCCTGGCATTTTATCAAATCAGATGGATGTAGACAACGTACAATATTATCAACATCAATCCCACATTCAGACTCTCCAAAGCATCTGAAGACATCTGTAGGAGTGCATGAGAGTTTTTTTGCTTATTTGTCAATACCTATGGTGTAAACTGGAGACATAATGATGCTGTGAAGTAGCTTATTCTGATAACAGGAAACACCTTACCTTGCTTTTGGCCTGTGTTGCTCATTGCTGGCTCCTTTCAGGCTGACTTGCTTTGAGGTGTCTGTGAAATGTTGGTGACTTGGTGTGGTCCCCAGCAAAGTTGGCTGTTGTCTTCTGTAGCCTCCTGTGACCTGTTTTTAAAAAGAAGGGCAGGTGGAGAAGCTGTGATAAAGAGAATGGTTAAGATTAGGATATGATACATCAGCTTGTTTAGGTATATAGTGCTTATTATATGCACTCATACCTGACTTGGAAGGAGGGGTGATCACTGTGGAGAAGATGAGTCAAGGTGACTTAGAAGAACCAGAGTGCTGAGGAGGAATTCAGACCTCAGTTACCCAGATGAATGATGGTAAGGGAATTTCATGCCTGTTACTGAGAAAAGTATGAACTACCCAGACATCAGAGAATTCTCAATTAACCTTATCAGCCCAGCAGAGAGGACAGGTTCTCACCATAGCGCCATTAGGGCTCTGCTGAACACAGTCAATAAAAGACAGGATATGCTGCAGAGATAAGAACGACATGATAAACTCTGCAGAAGGTATAATGCTGTAACCAAGTGTGCCTCTCATCCAAAATACAAAAAACAGCACCAGAGGGAGGAAAACAGCAAGTTCAGGAAAGAGTGGTGGAAAAACCAACCTGCAAAGCAGAACTCCCTACTACAGGAACTCAATGAAACCAGGAATTTAAAAAACATTTTAAAATTATTATAGATAATGACAACAGTTTTGGGAAATAGCTAGAAAATCTCACGCATAGGTTAACCTTTATTACATCAGGAGGAGACACAATGATGAGGGACAACTAACCCACCTGAATTTACTGAGATGTTCTTAAATTCTACATTGAAACATCTGCTGGGCACAGGTTAAGAGTACTGGACGGCATTTCAAGTGTAACAATTCCTGAAGAAATATATTGGTTGAAAATTAGAGAGGAAGGAATTTTACCAAGTCGCTTATATAGTTGCTCATATCTTTACCTCTAGAGCACCTAAGAATTAGTTTTCAGAGCTTGCTTGAATTTCTATGGAAAGTTACTGTGAACATGCCTTTTTTGTGCTTGTTCAGACATAAATCAAAAAAGAATATTTCCATCAAAAGATCAGCGTGAGACCCACCCCTGAATGCTGACCTCAGAAAAGTAGCCTTGTGCTGCTACAAAATTAGACACTTCTGTGTCTCTGCTCTGAATAAGTTGTTAACCTTCACCCCTTTTCCAGAATTAGCAGAAATAATCATTGCTACTTATCATTGTTAGTCATTGTTTTCAAAACACGTGTGTTTTGAAATCTTCGCCTTGAGAAGATTCTGCAAAAATTGCCAACGTACAATTAAAACTAATGGGATATGAATACACTGTAGTTAACAAGCCACAAAGACCCATTTGAAACAAGGCTTTTATGATGTGATTTGAACACTATGATAGAGCACACCTGGTGACTGAAAATCCTAGATTGAAGAAAAGACATGAAATGATAGACCATTAGAGAGGGAAGCGCTGATGCATTTGTTCTATAGATGTACTTTAAAATTTACTTATCTTTTAGTTCCTCCCACTGTAAGCAAAAGTCAAACTTTATATGTTTCCAACTGATTTTCCTTTTCATGGTCCAGTGAGACTTGTCACACCTTGTATTCAGTGCAAGTTTTGGAAAGTGCTCACATTTACAGAGCTACCTATTATCTAAACCAGGCTGGGTTTGAACCCATGTTCCAGGGTATGAATACCAGTGCTTGGCCAAGCGTCCTCTGACAGGGAATTGCTGAAGGTGAGCAGAACTGGCAGTTTCTTTGGGTTAAAGGGCCACGGTGACCCTAGCTTTCTAATTTAAGAGCAGGTTTTGTTCTGTGAGTCCAGATGTAGCACTGGTTACTCCCTTGCATCTCAAAACTAGACCAAACAGATGGAAAAATAAACATTTCTCTCAGCATTTTCTAGGAGCTAGTTCAGATCTCTGCCTGCTTGTTGTGCTGCCTGTCCTGAATCTCACCTGAGGAAGCCGGCACTTCTCATGCACTGCAGGGTGAGCTGCAGTGTCCAAACCAGGGCAACAGATTCCTCCTGAGGAGGCAGGGAACACTGGGCATTGCAGCACCCCCTGGGAGGTACAGCTTCATTCCATCCTCTAACTCAGCTGTGGAGACCCTGAGGGCATTCTGGCGCTTACTCAGACTTTCGAGAGCCCTTTTAATAAATAGCAACAAAGGTAGAACAATGAGTCAACATAGCATCACTTACATGTTTTCACTACCCTGGTGTATGAAGATCATGTAGTCGATAAATAGTCTGATAGAAGAGAAGGAATTATGAAAGTCACGTGGTCCAATGTTCAGGACAACACATGTCAGAAAAACCTCAGTGATTTCTGCATAAAGATCAAAACTTGCATTTGGACAGAGCAGACAGATCTGACCTTGCTGTGAAGACTTAATGTCTTCACTGCATACAGTGGAACACTGTTCCAGTGGCTAATTATCCACCCTTGCTGCTGGGAATCTGCTATTTCTGGTTTGATTTTGTTTAGTTTCTGCTCGCAATTCATCTCCTTTTTTTTTTTGTTTTTTGTTTTGTTTTGTCTCTTGTTTTCTTCTCTCTTTGCAAAATTAAAGAGACAGCCACAGCCAGTAATCTTTTTCTTATGTTGGCACTATTAGACTGTAACTGAATCACTGCTTAGCCAAGTTCAGGATGAGCACCTCAGATTTCAGTATCTACGTCAGACTTTCCATAGCACAAATAATGTCTGTTGTTCTTCCTGATCCCCTTTTGTTTGCCCTTTTCTCTTTGACACCAAGATCAAACTGATCCTGTGCCAGACTTTATTGTCTTGTACACAGAGGTAATACCTCTCTCTCTGCTGTAGCAGCCTATCAAACCAAAGATACCACTTGGCAGGTCGAATATTTTCTCTTTAGCCTATGCTGATTTTGGTGGAGTGGTGCAGCCATGTAAAGGGAGGGAAGGGATGGAAATTTCTTCAGACCAGTACAGAAGAAAAGAGCTGCTGCTCCTTCTGGAATAAGGCTGGGGATAATCCCCTATATGCATGGGACAAGGTCATTTATTGACAGTGTGTTACTATGCTGTAGGATTTGATGCCTGTGAAAACCTAGGGCAGGAGATCAGGACAGCATGGTAGGTTTTGGCTGAGCAAACATGAGGATGTGTCACATGTGGTGCAGGATGTTCACAGTGTCTCTACCTAATCTGGGCCACCAGCATGTCCTCAGGGATCAGAGCGTAACCAGGAAGCAAGGGACCATCCTCCTCAGAAACACTTCATATTAGCAGTCTTGTGTCAGCTTTCACTTGCTTACACCATCTCTGTCTCCTGTTTCCCTAGTTCCTTCCTGTCTCCCTGCATCCTTGCGACACACAGTTCTCATCCTTCTGACTGCTGCAGATACCCTGATTTGGACAGGGTATATCTTGTTGGACACGAGAGCTGTACTCGTTGTGCAGAGGCTGGAGGCAGCCAGCTTTTCACTGGATGAATGTCTGTGAACTTTGATAATTCTATTGAATTGTGAATGTCAGAGTTGTAAAATACATAAAATGTTTTAAGTATGTGCCTCTGGGTTAGTACCTAAAACTGCTTTCTACCAGAATTGAGAGATCCCTTATGGTTATAGTCCTTTTGCTTCCTGAGCATTATTTCAGCTATATTTTTGAACAAGTGTACTCAAAATTGTTCAACAGACATTTTCTTCACATATATTTCAAACTACTGCTTATCTAAAAGAGAATTTTAAAAAATGAGATAGGTGCTGTCACTTATCCTCAGGTTACTTAAGTAAACTGCTATTATTTCTATTCCAGGATTGAATGAATCACATTTTTATAAGCAGAAAGAAGCATATCCAAGAGATTTCCAGATAGTCTCTGTGGTCATTAGATCTAAGTACCTGGTAGCATTAGTAATTTCACGATGTGTTATCTGAATCTTTAGGCTTTGAATCATCTCTCAGTTTGGCTGGTTGTTCCTAAGCCAATTCTGAAAAAGGAAATTAGGCTCCTGATTTTGAAAGCTGAATGGCATCAGAGTGAATTAGGCTCTAAAATCTGGCTTGATTCCGTTCACTATCTGTGCCATGACTGCAAGGCACTGTAAGGCAGCCATGCCTTTGCAAGAATTTGTGGCTTCTTATTTTACACTGAAAAAGTTATCCTAAATACACAATATATTCAGCCATGAAATTTGCTAATGTATTTATATGCTGTTATGACTAACACAGGCATCCTTAATTAATAAGTCACAATTTCTTATTAGGTCTCTGCTCACTAAGTGGCATGTGACTCAGTTAAAAGGAAATCATCAGGCAAAGCTCTGGTGAGTGCTTTAGAAATACCGTAATGGCTGCACTGCAATTAATGAAGTGTTAGAGATAATCCATTGCCATCTGTCTTTATTTTGCTAAGCCACTCAAGCAGAGACCATATTTGAAGGGAGAAAAGAAAATCCAGATCTAGAAGAATACTGCAAATGAGTATTCACCAACATTTGTTCCAGTTCTGAGCAGCTGTTCAGTGTGATCGTGTTCATACCTCCTTTTATTCGCTATTCATGATCATTCTCACAAATGAGGTTTCTCTTCATACAAATACCTAATTGCGAAGGAGCACGTTACTATTCTTCTATTCACAGTGCTTTTGCCTCTCAGCCAGAGACCCAAATCAAACTGTCTGACTCCGCTGGTCGACAGCC
Organism: Oreocharis arfaki; assembly: GCA_013398015.1. Lineage (NCBI taxonomy): Eukaryota > Metazoa > Chordata > Aves > Passeriformes > Paramythiidae > Oreocharis > Oreocharis arfaki. The sequence goes on along the minus strand of VZRR01010834.1, from coordinate 600,874 downwards.
GGCTGCTCACAACAACCTGGGAGCAGTTCTGAGGTGGGACTTGCACAAAGGGCTCTGGTACAAAAGTCCCCAGGACTCCCCGTTTCTGAACCTCGAGTGAAAGAAAGAACAAACGCCGAAACGACCGAGACTGTCAGGAATATGGCTCACTAAACCCTTTGGCCAGCTGCAGAGTTTCCTAAGCTCTAAGCTGGGCTGCAGCCCCAGGGGCTTGGAAAGGCTGGTCTGGAGGTAGGAAGCTCTTTGTCTTCTTTTTAACAGCGAGATACAATGAGGGCAACAATCTTTTCAAATGGCCATACTCATATGCGTATTTATATGTACATATGGGGTGGCAGTGCTGCATGGGGATACAGATGGAATTCCCTTGTATCTGCACATCTCAGGAATCTTAAATAATTTTTTTTCCGGTTCTGGTTCTGCTTCCTCCCCCCCTTCATCATGAAGACTCACCTCTCTGTCCTGCTTACCCACTTTGTGTCCGTCAAATACAGATACACTTCAATCATCGGTATACTTGCACCGCTCTGAAGACAACTAAGTCTCCTTCTTAAAAAGTTTAGTTAGTCTTTGTCTTGGACACTGACCTACCAGTCAGTCCTATTAAACCAAACAGAAAATACGTGTTAATAATCATAAGCCCACAGCTTTCTCCAGGCGATGATTTTTATGATAATGAAGCCAAAAACTGTGGTAAAATCAGGAAATGGTCAGTGAGCATCTTTAAAACAGTGTGAAAAACACTGACCTTTATGAGTGTTTGTTCCACTCGGTTAAATTGTCCAAATGAAACACTGACAGTTTTATTACCTAGTGGACTGTAATAAACCAAAATTCAATGTTCTTGTTTCACTACAACTATTATTTTGGAACATCTTGAAAGATTATGTTCTTCGTGTCCAGAAACATAAAATGCAGTAATTCAAGATACACCAAACAGTTTGCCAAATAGATTTTGACAAAGGTGCTTCATCAATATTTTACTGAGAATGAAAAATGAACATCTCAGTTTTATTTATTTTCTCAGGAGTCTAGCAACATCTCACTGTGCTTCGAGGGAAAACTCAGTGCTTCTGAAATGATAAAAGTCTTTCATTCAATCTTTTAAGAAGGTTCCAGTGCCACATGTCCGTAACTTTTCACTTATTTTTTTAGTGGGATCTTTTTCTTGAATTCACATCTGGCATATATTTGAGTAGTAATCACAGCAAAGCAGCACTTTGTCTGCATAGGTATTTATTACTGCAGAGATCTGCGTTTTGATTTTATCTGTGTGTGAAATGAATTCTGACAGCTCAGCCTATCAGTAAAAATGAAGTCTGCTTTCAAAAAATCAGTCTGCTCATGCACTCCCCTTTTAAACAGGCTACAAAAGTCTAACAGTTTCAACAGGGAGAGGAAGCCTCCGAGTCTGCTGGTTTCCACTTCATAACTTAATTGTAATGTTTTGTAGGGTGAAGCAGTTCAGAAAGATGAACTAAGAATGAAGACCTCTCCTTACTTGTTCAGAGCCAAATATTCCCTCCTTTACCATTCATGAGCTTTTTATCCATGTTTGATTCCATTGAGGGAAGTATGCACACATGGCAGAGGAACAGACATTGCCTTCTACAGGCCATTGCAGAATTGTAACCTAAGTTGTCTGATGGCTTCTTGGCAGTTCCTCCCTCCTTTTACTGTGGAGCTGGGGGAGACGACACATCTCCCATTTTCTTGGAATTGGAGGTTCCTAAAGGAGATGGGGTGGAAAGTTTCCTCAGCATGGTGAAATGGGCCATTCTTTGGAAACCCCATGGCTGCCTACAGAGAGAATGTCAGGGCAGTGAAGTCTTCTCTTCCTTATTGTCATGGGTTTCTTGAAGAAGGTACCAATATGGACAGACAGTTGCACTTTCTCTGCTATCACTCAACCCTTGGCTGTCAGGTGACCCATGTCACTGCCTTGGGTGCCAGCTAGCACTGCTTATGCTACTTGGAGCTCTCTGATGGCAGAAAGTAGGACTTACACTGTACCTTCCTTTCTGACGGCCAGAAAATATCCTTTGACTGGCCTCAGTCCCATTACTGTGAGTGATTTGAATTATAATGATACCGCTAATATTTTTCCTAGAAAAATGTGCAGTATGCCATAAACCTCTGGAAAGAATGAACAAACTCATGGCTCAGAATGATCAAAAGCAGCTTTTGAGGCATCATTCTGCAATGGAGACTTGCCTGCAGCCTCTTTTTCTGTAGCATTTCTCTTTAAACATTTTCTCAGCATTAGTCTGTTGGTCATTCCATCACAGAAAAGAATCCTCATTTGCAACACGTGATAAAGCTGCAAGCACACATAAAACATCTTAGATCATAGAGATTTTCTCAGAAGTGACTGATAATCACAGAGATAAACTGACAGGGAGATAGTTGATGCAGAAGTAAGGCCTTGACATGAATCTTTCAAAGGAAAGGGAATAGCTGGTTAAAGAAAATGGAAAAAAAAAGGATGTCAAATATCCAGGAAGTTGGATAAAAGTCTAGGTTACAGTGAACTTGTACATCCAGAATCCCTACTCTGAAAGGACAGTAAAAGTAAATCAGAGCAGCTGTTCTCCCAGAATTCATGTTTCAGTATTTTTTTGGTGTATGCTCCTGGTTTGACAGGGTCAGCAGTTCATTGCATCTAAATGCACGTTTGTCTCCATAAATGATCTTTTGGATCATGTTTACTTGTTTACTTCAGTCCTCAGATGTGGATGTACCCAGTGAAAACTGGCTGCTGTGCATTTTGATGTTACAAGACGCAGAGCACTGCACATCCCTGTATCCGAGGGCACAGTTAAGCCCTCAGAACAGCTGAATTGTGTCTTTGTACAACAGGGGATTTGATAATTGGGCAGATGAAGCATGAAGGAATGAAGCTAGAGAGCTGGTGGCACAAATTCCAGGCTGAATCCAACAAATTGCATTGCAAGAATGATTTTTTGTCTTTAAAACATCTTTATAGCAGGGCTGTAATGGAGATAAAGCAAATGTTATTTACTGCTGTAGTATCACTCAAATGTCATTCTTTTAGAAGCATGCTATGCTGCTCATAAGCAGGCACAGGGCAGCAGCCGAGTCATTGTGCTGTCCGCATTTGTAGCTGTTCCCACTGAGCAAAATCCAAAGGCCACTCAGTGCCTGCATGACATGGAGCAGGGGCATGTCAAAAACATATCCTGTCGTGTTTGGGGTGCAGTTAGAGATAATAATAAATTTGCTTATAGTTTTAATCAGCAATGGTTAGATGCATCCCAGCCAGATATGTACAAAAAACATCTGTAATGTTCATGCCAGTGTTGCATCCAGATTCCTTAGTCAGTTGTGCATGAGAAAAGGAAGTATTTTGAAATACTGCCAACCCAGGGATATTAGGTTATTACTTTAATTGACTGCATCAGCAAATGCGCAAAAGTATCACTTACCAGACAAGTTTCTCTTGGTTAGTTTCTGATGGTGGATTTCTGTTCACATAAATGGAGTTTCTAGAGCTTCCTAAGGAAAGAAATATGAGGAACAGACATCCCATTCATCATCCTTAGGCCAGTGGGGACCCTGAATATTTTAACTAAGTTTTGACAAATTGTGTGTAAGTCTGTGATCTAGGAATGAAGTTCTGGAAACCGTTGGCTATACATTTGTAAAAACAAGTAGGAAATTTAATATGTTAGGAGCCAGATGGAAGGAATATGCCAGTGTTGTGCAGAGAGAAACTTACACTTGAGACAGGGAATAAGCTGTAGTTATAATTACAGAAAAAATTTCAGCTGCACTGAAGGGTGTTTTGTCATTGATTTCAGAGAGAATAGAATTTCATCCAGAGAATGTAGGAGTGAACAGTATTTGTTAGGATCATATCTTTAAGACAGACGCAGGTATAAACTAAAGGACAGATGCCCCAGAGAGAGCAGTAACAGTCAGGAATAAAATCACTTTTTTCCCTGAACAATGAACTTTGTGTATGGTTTTGTAATGGCATTTTTTTGCTCTGCAGGGCAATTTGTGAAAATACGTTTTGCTCCTTCTCCTTCTTTAAATTTGATGTTTTCAAGCTGGTTTATGTGAAAGAAAAAAAGAATGCAATCCTTAGGTAAGCACTTGTTGCTCCAGGAGAAAAGCTTTTGACATTTGCCTTATGCATGAATGTAGTGGGACTGAGTGCCAATCTCTAGGAAACAAGTTTCACATCAGCACAAAAATTGACAGTACTGTGTATGTTGATGCCAACTTTGTGCAGGGCTGTGATCTCCCACTGGCTCTGTAGAAGAAGTGCCACCCTGCCCCTTCTCTCCAGACATGTCAGCAGGTCCTAAGGGTACATTTCTGTTAGCTGAGCGTTCCCATGGCACACTGCTAAAAAAAGCCACTCCTAGTTCCTGACCTGAGATCTCAATGCAATACAAAATGCTTTCTCACAATACCTCTGGTTTAAAACCTGTAGGAAGCATTCTTCTTTTACTTGTTGTGCAGAGCTATTGTGCAGAAAGCAAGGCTGCAAGAGGAACTATGCGGACACAGAACATATTCTGCCAGTGGCAAAACAGGCATTATGAACTTCACTGAAGTATAAACCAAAGTTTGTTTTTAGCAGTAGGGAAAGCACTAAGGGTACATTCTACTCATTCCAGATCTACCTGGGGTCCCAGAGCTTCGCAGAGATGAAATGACAACTGCAATGCCGGTGCTTAAGGGACTATCTTTGCCCTGGGTTACACCTCATGAAGAGGATGTAATCTTAGCTGAACATTATTAGCTGTGTGAACCCAAGACTTGAAAAATTCCCTCTTCTAAGTGCATCATTAAAAATTGAGGGAATCTGGTGTCTCCTGAAATACTTTGGCAAGACTTCAAAGTTTTTAACTTTCTTGCTTCCATCTCCACCCTGGAAAATCAAGAGTGGGGGGAAAGGTTTTTTTTAATTTAACTTTACATTATAGTGTTTTGAATGCAGGAATTCAAGGAACATGGAAAATAAATGTGCAATGAAAGAACTGATCTGACTGCCAGAACCTCAGCCAAGATTCAGTGCAGCTGTGGCTCAGCAAGGGGAGATGGGTCAGGAAGTCTCTGTATCATCCGTATTGGTCTGGCTGTTCCAAATATCAGTTCTGCTCATTGCTGTTGGATTATATACTGAGGAGGAGAGGAAAATTAACTAGCTCTCTGGAATGCAAGATGAGAAAAGTTTTGCTGCCCAGCCTCACATTTTTGAACTACGATTCTGCTGATATCAGCAGCTGTCTGCTGAATCATCTTTCTCTTTTGCTGGTGCCTTGGTCCTTTTAAAGGAAGAATAACCACAGTGAAACAAGATGGAGTAAAATACAGCTGAATTTCAAAGGGGTTGCTGCACCAGGGACTGGAGATCCACAAAAAGACACAGTAAAGTAACTCACTAATGTAACGTTCATATTACAGGGAACAGTGATGATTTTAACTATGATCCCGTATTCTGGAGACTTACTCATACAGAAAAGCTCAGAAGGGTGGATTTTTTGTAGGTTTTGATTTCCACCCAAATTTTCATGTGATAGGCGGCTCTACCAAAATTGGTGTCAATTTTGCCGCTGGGCATAGAGGAATCTCAGGTTGGATCTGTAATACGGACATGTTGCACTTCAGTCTTTGGAGGAATTCTCTATATACAATAAACATAAACAGATTCTGCGGTTCTGAAATGTGAGTTTCAATTGTTTTGATACAAATATTCCAACCAAAGATAGAAATGGAAGCTCCAGAATAGCACAAAAATGATAACACACACACACGCATAGGCACAGACACACACACACACACAATTATTTCCAAGCTTTCTGTTAGAGTGCCAAAAGTTGGCAGCAGAAGATTATTAGCCTGTTTTTCAGACTTTCTGGTCTAATTTTTGTCTCTTTTCCAATAGCATAATTTCACTGACTTCAAGAGATACGGTACTCACTTTTCCAAGAAGGATACCACATATGAGCTGGAGAAATACATGTAACTTAACCAGACAAATAAATTTCTGGATGCTTTTCTGCTTTCAGTGAAAAATTGGGGGTTTAGTCTTGCCTGTCTAAACACAACAGTAAATATTTGTTTGCTTTCACAAATGAATAATATTCCAGGTTATCTTCTGTGGGTTTCAGTTGCTATTTCTGAAAATATTTGTATATTTTCTTTTGTCCTAAATTTTCTATCTTTTTTCAATAAATAGAAAACTACAGTAAATATTACTGGCACTGTTTACTAAAGTTTACAAAAAGGTTTAATCCATATCATAGTTTTAGGACAAATTTTCCATTTAGAACTAGTACAGTATGACTGAAAACAGATAACAAAATATAATGTCTAAAGCTGCTATGTATTTATCACAGCTGAGGAAATGCACTTTCAAATTGTCACTTCAATGAATTAGCACTTCTCCTAATGGAAAAGTCAGTTTAAAAAAAAAGTCTTATCTTGTTTTGGTTTTTGTTTGTATGTTTTGCTTTGTTTTGGTTTGCATTTGGTTTGGTTGGTTTTTCTTGTTGTTGTTTTTGTTGGGGGTTTTTTATGGGTTACTTCAGATAAAATAACTGTATTTTGGAGTTTTTGGGTCCAATCGTCTTCCCCCAGCCTTTGATAGTACCACTCGGGTGGCAGGAGAAGTGCTCATAACTAGGCTTTGTTTAGTGCTGTGAGTGAGCACTTAGCCCTGAGCCTCCGTGGGACGTGCTTCTCCCAAAGCTGATTGAGGAAGGCAAAGTTGGACTCCTGCTCTGAATCTCTCTCCCGAAAGCCCATCCTTCTCTGTTGATACCAAGGTAATTTTAGCTGCACTTTCTAGGGGAATAGTACCAAATGGATAAGGAAATAGAGAAGCTGTTTAACATTCATGTGTTTTAGGGTGGTGTCTTGGTCAGCTTCTGGAATGTAATAAGGTTATGCACAAAAGCTCTAGAAAGCCCCTGCTGAGGAGTGCAGGACTGAGAGGAACAATTCTAGTGGGATGGCCCCAGGGTGACCCAAGGCAGCTCACTAAGCCAGCAAAACCCTACCCTGTTTTTTCCCTTAGTTTTCTGCTGATTCAGGGAGTTGAATCATCTCCCTGGGAGGTCAGAGCAAGGTGAGAACGAAGACAAGAAGGAAGAAGAGGAAGAGCCTGGCCCCTTCAGCAGCACCAGTCTTCCAACTGGGCTCAGCCCAACTCAGCTGGTCGCCTTTTGGCTCGATTCACACGAAATACCAAGATAAATTTAGAAAAACTATTTGACACTCAAGACCTGCTCATTCACCACCTCCACATGTCAGTGAAGAACAGTTTATGCATGCCAAATTTCCAATCACTTCGTATGTATTTCAACACTGATATTCCCGTGCCTGCACCTTGGGTTTAGTCCTGCTCAACAAGAAACAGATTCTCAGTCCTTGTCAGGGATGCAATTTCTCCGTGTGGGTACACTGTTCAGTGTGGTCCATTCAGCAGGAACTAGTTAATTTACTTGTGAGTTAATCCGGAAAACCTCTGTGGCAGTCTGAAACAAAGAGGGATTGATGAAAAAACAGACACAGCAGTCATTTATTTGGTGATGTGGTCTGAATAAGAGACGAACAGTAATGGGTTATTTAAACAAGCCTGCTTTATTGTCTTTGTGCTAACAAGGTTCTGTGACATTACAGAAGGAGATCATCAAAAGGTCCAGTAAAGTTCCCTGCCCTTTAGTGTAAAATTTCTCCAATTTCCTCCAGGCAAAAACAATCTGCTGACTTGTGGCATCTGCCCTGTGCTGCACAGGCTCTTTTAGGGTGAATGAAGTTGTGCTTCCTTCCACATTTAACAAAGGGAAGTGAAGGAAGTATTGCTTGCCGGATGTATACGCATGTGCTTATAAAGAATACGACACACACATGCACATACATATATTGGGATATGTGTGTATGTGTGGTTGTAGGCATTATACATATAGAGAGAGACATGCTTACGAGTACATACAGGCAAAAAAATGCCTAAAAAATTTTAAACTATGCTTGCAAAAGTATGGCTTAGAGTTGGTCGAAACAGCCAGGCAGGAAGTGAGTTGATACATTTCTGCTGCTGTAATCTCTCTTTGGGTCAAGTACACCGGCAGTAGGAAAAGCATCACCTTGTCAGCCTGTATTTGTAAAAAGCAAATACATCTTGGTCGATGCCATCTGCCCCTTTATTGTGACTTAGGCATACAGGATGGGTAATGCCAGGATGTTTCAGCGGGGCTGTCCTGTCCAAGGCAAGTGAAGATGTTCAGTATTTGATATGTGGAATAGTTGGAGATATGGCAGACAGGACCAATGGAGATCCTGAAAACATGACCTACAAGGAAAGATTAAAAGTCTTGAACTTGTTTATCCTGAAGAAGAAAAGATTAAGGAGAGGACAAAATAATAGCCTTCAAGTAAAGATGAAAAGACAAAAGGAATAAATTGTCTCTAGAACCAAGATGAATCAGATAAGGGGGAATAAAATCAGATTGTATCAAGGAATATTTAGGTCAGAGACTATGAAAAGTTTCTGCAGGGAGCAAGTACATATGTACAGATGGAGGAGATGTGGCTGCCAGCACTGAGGTTTTCAAGAATAAAGCGGGAGAGAAACTATCTTGAGGGGCCTGGGTTATTGTTTTCTGCAGAAGGCTGGAATTCTTAAGGCTCCTGCCAGGCTAATTTTCTGACTTTTTGGTAATTTTCAATCTATTTTATCTGGTCCAATGATTTCTGACTAGAAAATTGAATCAGTATGTATCAGAGACCCTTGGGATATGCTAGGGAAATACTAAGACAGCTGAAGATTGTGCATCTGCTACACAAGTGTGATATGCCCAGACAACAAGAACACAGACCATGAATGAATCTTTTTGGTATATTATATATGATAGTTGGAGACACTGAAATTGGCTTTATGTGCACATGCAATGGAGACAAATGCTCTTTTATTTCCCAAAACACAGAGAAATGCATTAAAACAAATGTTCTGGGTTAGGATTAAGCTTGACAAATCCAGGAAACTGAGAGTTAAACTTCTCACTCTTTCCCACAACTGAAAGCTGTTGTGCTTGGTCCCTGATGCATGGCTTGAATTTTTGCATAGTTTAGTTAATTTAGAGGATTTAGGAAGGCTTGCTATAAATATTACATAACAGTAACATTCTGTTGTATTAAGGATGAATAGCAAGGACTTTACCAGAGACAGGGGAAGAAGTTTGAGTCATGGCAGGGGGGTATGTAGAATGTGACGTTGAAATAGAGGTAGAAGCAGTTCAAGCATACTAATATATGCTAATTTTTTTTATCTTCAGTTCAGCTTGCTTTCTCCTGACCCCCTTTTCCAAAGGACCAAACTATGTTGCAAAACCAGAAAACCAAGTACTGCATAATACTTCTTGGGCTTTCTTGGATGCATTAACTCAAAGACTGCTTATGACTTCAGCGGATTTGAATCCTATGAATGCCTGACTGCAGTGAGTGGTGATAATGTAACCAACAACGTAATTTATGTTCATAGTTTTGGAGGAGGGAGAGAAATCATAGAATATGCTTCTCTGAATAGCAGTACATTATTTTATCATGGCATTTCACCCTTTCAACGCCACCATCTGTCATATTTTGAAAAACCCAGATAAAGCAGAGTAGGGGATGAGGCTTATACACACAAATGACAATACCCATCAACTCTTTTCCCCCAGCATGCCCACAGATTGCTCATGAGGTTGGGCTGCTATCCCGGCAATTTTCCAGTCAAAGATTTTGCAGAAAAAAGTTATCATTAGAAACAAAAGCAAGTATGGAATGTGAAGAGACAGAAAAGGAGCAAGGGAGAAAGTGACTCTTCAAGAGCAAGGCTGCTAGCAGCAGGACAGGTGGAAGCCAGGGAACATCGGATGTGGCCTCCACACATAGAGCAGTATTTGCAGATTACCAGCGGCACTGATTGTGTGACCCAGATCCGAGATGCTACAGGTGTTAACCTGCGGGGAATGGTGGGCCATCAGCAGAGGGATTAGCCAGAAGCTGAGACCAACCCCAAAGTACACAGTGCCCTCACTGACTGTCCTCTAACAGGCAGAGCTGGGTGCTGGTAACAAGGTCCAGGAACAGCATCCACCACCCCCGCCTTCCCCCGCTGCCTTCCCAGAAGAAAGTGATAATCTAGGGACACCAGCTGAGAATAGTAGAAGAAGGGACCAAACACAGGACTGGAAACAAGATTACTACAGATACCCGAGGCCTGTCCATGGGTCTGGGCAAAAGGTAAGACCAAGCCTGAGCTGAAATGGGTCTCCAGGGCCCAAGGAGAGAGGTGGGATAATACATTAATGGTCACCAACCCACATGGTACTGTGAGATGGTGACCAAAATTTAGAGTTTTATACAACACTGTTCTGCACAACCAGAGGGATGTATAGCCCAGTCTTGAGGAAAGTTAGCAAAATGGCCTGTTGGGAATAATAATTTCCAGGTGGACTTTACTAGTTATTTGATCATCTTTCATTTAAAACCATTTGCTTTCCTAAGGAGCACACTTCCAACAGTCATATTAGACAATGCCACTTATTAAATCCTCCTTTCAGAACTCAAATTTTGCCCAATTACCAAAACGGACAAGTTTGTATTGGCAGAAGCCTGTTACTGTGCAGTGTAAAAGGGGAGGGCATGGAGTACTGGAAAGGTTAATATGTGAGTAAGAAGTAGTCCCTGCTGCTTCAGATTGCTTGCCCCAGTTTTGACCCAAGAGAATGGCAGAGGAAAGAAAATATCATTAAAAAGCTACAGGTAGTGGATTTTGAGTTGCATCTGGACTAAACATATCCAGACTATGTTTTCTTAGCTCTTTCCACTTTTTTGAACCAAGCTGTGTTCCTGTGAACTATTCTGAGCATCAAATGTCAAGCCAAATCCAAGATTGTTAAGTGATATGCGTATCTTTTAACCTGACAGATCAAAATTAGGTTTGGATTGGCTACTCAACACCGTGAATCAAGCTAAAACAAGGATTGCTTTGTTTCCTATCGCAGAAGTCAGAAGGTAGAACATGCTCTTGCACAGAAAGTCAAGCACCACTCCTGCCTTTGGGTTTATGGTGCCAGCTGATGCCAAGCAGGCACCAGCCTTTGCCCTCGCAAAATTCACATCTTGGTGAAAATCCATAAGACAGTTCAAGAGCCATTCTCCTGTGGTTACAAGAATCACAAAAGTAATTCTCCAAACTATGGATAAGTTGGTAGGAAAGAGGTCATCTGGATTGTGAGTAAAAAGATCTGAGCTGGGGTTTGGTACAGCCTATGCAATAAGTATTTGCGTGGCTCATTCTGTTTTCAGCCAGGAAGTTGAATGCTGTGGCCCAAGTTGTTGGGTTTTTGGGCTGTTTTTACAGTGACAAAACACCTGCAAGGTGGGTTAGATGACAATTTTGGGCACTGCTGAGACCCCAGCAATCTGCTGAGGGTGTTGCTGAAGCTGTGAGTTCAGCAGTTGGAAACTTCAAAGACTTCTATATATTATAGCACTGGCTGGTATAAACCTTCCATCTCCTGTGACCTGTGGCTAAGTGTATAAAATTAGATGGGAAATCTTGTGTTGTTGGCATTCCATGGAGAAGGCTTAGCAGGGCTGTACCTCCTGGTTCTGCAATCTCCTCGTGTCTCTAGTATTGTAGCAGAAACCTTCCATGTCACAGAGCCTAACTCTGGCCATCACAGCCTTGAGGACCATGAAGAGACACAGGTAAGGGAGTTGTAGGGGATCTAGCACCCTCAGAGATTCTCTTCTGCTGGAATTCCCCAAAGGGCTGAGTGGGAACAGCATCAGAATAGTTCCTCCTCCAGGTCCAAGATTTCCTCTGCATTAGTCAGAAGGAGGAAAAACGGAGTCCAGTTGTAGCACAAAACCAGTATTTCAGGAATAGCTGAGCCTTTTTTATTCCAAAGGAAGATCTGTAGGGAGGAAAATTTCTTTCAACACACAGGATGGGATGTTGCATTTCTGGCATTCTCCATACAGATACGTATTTCTGATTCAGCTAAAAGTGTCTGGCACAGATTTCATTAGAATTCTGTCTTAAATAAATCACAGGAAGAAAACCTCTGAAGAACAAGCGTAAACTGTCAGCACATCTCTGACACTGAGACACTACTACATGTTCCACACTTTCCTGTCCATAGTAGACTGTGAATGGATAAGGAATAAGCATCTGGAGTGGGTTCGGAAGCATGCCTTACAAAAAAAAAGGTACCTGTAAGATCACAGGGCTCTTGTTTGTTTGTGCTGAAGGAGATGGAAACAACACGTCTCTCTAAGGAAGCAAGAAATCTGTTTCACACCAGTGGCAAAAGCTGTCACGTCCCCAAGTAGGTGAGAGCACCTAGAGATGTTACAGGACAGTAGCCTGTTCACACCTCCTGGGCTGGAGCTCTATGCTGGTGGCAGAGTGCTTGCTGGAAAATTCAGCAGCTCCCATTGTCTGTTTTAATGCTATTTTTCCTCAGTGCTTATTCCTTGGCTTTTCAGCAGGCTCCATGGGCATCAGAGCGCATGCTCGCCCGGCATTCACCAACAGTGCCTGCAAACAGGGCTCTGACCTACCGTGAAGCTGGGTGGTTGTTGGCTGGCTCCTGGCCTCCGTCACCACTGCCACGGGACTCCAAGCTTGAGTAGCTGAGCTGGCCCTCACTCGTCCTCACCTGGATGGGATTATGCAGAGTGTTCCCAGTGCTTCACATATTGCTCTCTGGGATGTGTCTCTAGCTCTTCTGATAGCAGCTGAAGAATTTACTGACAGGAAGGTCACCAGTCTGGGGCAGCAGAAGGGGCAGGGAGAAATGGTGTTTATTTCCAATATCCCAGACCATTCTTCTCTTTCTTCCCTAACCTCATGCTCAGCATACATCTTGTGGCCAAGAGTAGCAGTTTTGTGTTATCCTTTGTTTTCATTTCATATTGGGCTGGGGTTGAAGTCACCTCGCTCCCAGACATTTCCTATTCCTTCATTTCTGCAGTGGCTCTGAACATGACACCTATTGCTATTACCACCATCAGATACCCTGGGGAAAACTTTAAGTCTTAAAATTCCTGAGGCAAACATGATCACTTCGTAATTAGAGAGTAAGTAGTGCAGTCCAGGGTATAAAAGTATTGACAGAGACTGTGACTCAAGGCTTAAATTTGAAGCTTGCTTTGAGAACCTGGAGCAAGTCACTGGCCTCATTTTTTTCACCTCTTGAGATGTGTAAGCTTGATAGTCTCTTACAATGTGTTTGCCCAGCCAGACTCTATCAGATCTCTTTTTTCTTCTGGGGAAATCATGTAAGTATCATTGTAATGCAAAACCAAATTATTTTATAAATCCAGAAGAGACCTCAGCAATCAACAGGTTGCCATACACAGTGATAAAGAAGACAATAAATAATTGAAGAAGGTGAACAATGTTAAGTTTAATTTACCTCCATTTGTACTTCTCCCTTTGGACTGTGTGATATGAGACTCTTGTTCCTTACTTAAAGAGGTAGAATATTTTAGGGAGTTTGAGGGCAGAAAAGCTGACTTACTGGCACTACACTTCAAATGTCACCTCAGAATTTGACACTGTGAAGCTGTGAGTAGTTACAGCTGGAATATTTCACAGCACAGAAGTCATAAAGTTATTCCTTAATGCTGGAAAGTTGGATGAATGAAAACATTTGAAAATATTAATATGCCTGCATATTGTGGATCCCTCTCTCCTATGGCTGAAGGCAAAGTAAGAACAAATAAGAACATATGCTGGTACTTCTCCTTTGAATTTATTTTACCAACGTTCTTTAAAAAGCCTAGTCATTTCCAAGAAGGTCTTAGATGGAACTCAGGACAGAAATCAAAGTTATTTTGACATTTTAGAAAAATCCTTTTGAAGTATCCAATTTTCCCCATGTTTTTTGTGCTGTTTTCACAGTTCTTTACAAGCCTTACAAACTTATAATACCTTGCTGACCTCTCCATCAGCAGATAATTAAAAGGCCATCAAGTTCTCATTGGCCGTGACTGTCAGACGTCCTTTTAAACACATGGTTGCTGGGTAACAAGACCTTATACTGCATTCCTTCCTTGAAATATTTGTCCTATTTTTTATATATTTCTGCCAGTAAGTGTGTCAGCATTCAGCCAGTGTGCTGGAGGGCAAAATGCTAGCTGGAGCTTTTTTTGTATCATGTGGTACTTCCCAGAAGGAAAAATAGCCAGAACAACAGAAACACATTGTGTTTTGAAGGGCTGTATCAACTTGACTTACATTTTCAAACCATATTTTGCTGGCGGAATTGTTCTTTAAATGGAGATGCTTAAGGACTTTTACTCCCATTTAGCAGTTCGTCCTCTTGAAAAGCCACTGAAATCTAAGGCACAACTGGGTATACAATGATGTGTCCCGACATGCCTGAATGACCTTCTGGATCATAATAAAGGATTTCTAAAAGTTCCAATTTCTTATGATGGTGACCGATGTATTGCAAAAAAAAAGAACAAAGAAAGAATGTGACATCAAATGGCAACCATAAGGAGTTTAGCAAGGATTCCACAAAATCTGCTTAAAGTCTCTTGGGTACACTCCAAAAGCCTTTAAAACAACCCCACGTCCCCGACCCCATCTTAACAGCCTGCTGTAGTGCTCTTTGTGTGCATATCTTATGATAGCCTCTATTTGGCTGACTTTTCAGGAAACTTCGGTCCACTTATCGGAAAAAAAAAAGAAGAACAACAAACAAGCACAGAGAAAACTGAGAAAGCCCAGAGACTAAAAGGCATTTGGGGACAGACTCTGGACTTTTTCAACTAATTGGCTACTAAAAAAAAATAAGAGGTAGAGCTTTGTCATGAGATGCTGCACTTAGGAGGATTGAGCAGCTGACTGTACATCTTTATAGCAGTAAAGAAAAGAGAGAAAGAAGCACAGTATCTGTTCCAGTAATTCCCCCAGGACTTTATCTTTTGCATAGATGTTTTGCTCTCAAGGATTGTTTTTCTGTTTTCTCTCTACGCTCCCCTCAGTCACTAAATGAACTGGTGACAACAATCTAAACAGTGCATAAAGGCTGAGAATTGAATCTGTTAAAGCGTCCAGCAGACAACAGGACGGGATTGAGTTCCAGCTTGAACTGCATCATCATGAAAAGCATAACAAAGTGGTAGCTTGTTTCTGGCACTTTCTATTTTAGAGGAGCACAACTTTGTGACTTTGATGCTGACAGCCTATTTGATTTAAATAATAATATGGAAATAAACATCATATTGAGAGGGAGAATGGGTAGGAGATCAAATACATTAGCATACAAGGCGTATCTAGTGTACTCATCATAATTTAATATACACTGTGAGTTAAATTCTCTCCTCATATACAATGGCACAAATACAGATCAATTTTATTGACTTTGATAGGATTAATCTGGACTCACGATAACGAATGAGGGGAGGGAGAACATTTCTATGCAACAGCCTCTTATGGAAATTGCCTCTAAGTTTGTGTTATTTAACCAAGATCTTCTGTGAATGAACAAATTCCAAGCCATTTCTATCAAAAGCGTTTAAAAGACTTGATGCTCATTTGCCCGTAATCAAATAATTCATCAGGAAACCAGCAGATAATGAGAAAACCTTGTGCAGGAGGAAAAAGTGTTTTACAGCACTAATGAATAGACTTGGGGAATATATCTTACTGATAGCTGCTACCCTGCTCCTGCTCTGAAGAATATTTGCCATGACCCTCAGGAGCAGTTGCTCTGGAGCGGGGTGTTGTGCAGCACTCAGAAGAACACATTCTTCCTCCATATCTAAGGTATTTTTTTGCCCTCTCTCTCCATGAAACTGGTCTCAGATACCATTTGTGGTGCTTCAAGTGCTGCAAACACAGCTCAGGCCTTTCTCTGACCTGCCAGGGAGGGCTCCTCCAGCATATGGCAATAATTTGAGTCCTCCAGATGTTCTCAGGTCCAGATGAACCCGCAGGCAGCTCTCGCCTGGTACCAGCTGATAGGGGCTGCAGGGGGAATGGCTGCCTGGAGTAGGGAGAGCAGATAACAACCTCTACAGCTGCTCTGCAGATCCAGGTCAAGGAAAGGGAGGGATGAATAAGGCAGATGAGATGGGGGGGCGGGGGGGGCACTGAAGCCAACCACTCTGCTCTGATCTTGGTGGTGATATATTGCAATCTGAATTCAAACACTGATTGTATTTTTTCATTT
Organism: Oreocharis arfaki; assembly: GCA_013398015.1. Taxonomy (NCBI): domain Eukaryota; kingdom Metazoa; phylum Chordata; class Aves; order Passeriformes; family Paramythiidae; genus Oreocharis; species Oreocharis arfaki. The sequence continues at coordinate 584,654 of VZRR01010834.1, read as the reverse complement.
CTGCATTTCTTGGTCACTAGAGGAGAGTTTGCACATGAAAATGCGGTTTATTAGAATTTGCAAACGACTTCAGATTATCAAACGATCTCTGTATGTGCTTGTTAATTAATGTCATGAATGTGAACTAAGAGATGATATTTAGAAAAACAGTAATTGGTGTTGTGGGTATATGGGTAAATGATATAATTAATTCCAGATTAAGTTTTTCAAGTGAAAATTTCAGTATTTGTGAACAGACCCTCTCTTTCCTCTTGCAGCTTTAGTTAGGGAAAGACTGGATGAGGGACAAACTATCTTCATAGATACCAAGACTGTGCTGATTTTACCTTCTGCTGACCCAGGGTGCACAAGACCCAATTTAAATCCTCTCTCAGCTTTCAGGGAAGTGAGCTCGTATCTCTTATAAAAGTGACCTAATCCTAGCTTTACTGGTGTTTTGCTGAGAAATTCCCTGGACTGTCATCATGTCTGTTCGTAAGGCTGCTCAAATAACTTGAGAGCTGTGCTACTGTTGTAATCTAGCAAAAAGAGAAGCAGAACAGGAGGTAAGGTTGCAGAGTAGAATTAGATGATAGTCCATTACCGGAGCAGTGGTTTGCGTTTTTTTTTTATTAAAGCAGTAACAGTTTTCAGTAAACTAGGTAATTTCTTCACATTAAAAAAGCCAGACTTTAAGTTCTTAATCTGAGCTACCAAGATGGAGGTTGTAATGTTCCCTGTTTACACACCCAGGCTTCGTTAAGAGTTAAAGGCCAGCGGATTTAACCTGAAAAAATGCCAATTGTTTCACGCATTTTGGCCCACAATTAGTTTTTTGTTTCTCTGAGAAATGACCCTTCTAAGAAAAAGATTTTCCATCTTTTTGTGCCTGGATTTACTTTGCCAGTTAACTGAACAAAAGGTTCTAAAATCACCAGGATACACAGCCAAAATCTCGTCTCTGGTAACTGTTTATTTCCCTTCTGCTGGCAAGGAAGACCAATGTATTTTTCCTTTTTTTCCTTTCATTCCTGTCCTTAATTGCCCTCTTTTACCCCTTTTCTGGTTCTTCCCTTCAGCTCTGTTATTTGAGGGTTATTCACCCTCTATTTTCCTTGCTCAGTAAGAGTCTTCATGCTTCTTGGGCTGCCAACATCAAAGAGGTTTTAGCAGCTCAGCGGAGCCTCAGGAGAGCAGAACAAAGATATTGAGACTACAAGGATGCAGCATGCAATGATCTTGGGCCAGCTCCACTGCATCAGGCACAGGAGCAAAGATGAAAAGGACAGAAGTTTCCCAGGGACCAACTAGGGCTCAGCTTGCACCTGGGTAAAGTACACAATTATTCTGAGAATACAATATTCTGGATTTACACAATTGCCTTACTTTTGTTTTCTTTCTGGTCCATCCCCTTATAGAATATTTTCCAATTACTGCCTTGGAAGTTTTTCTCACGTTCTACAGTCAGTGGAAAACAAGATAATAAACATATCTGTTGGTTTTACTCCATTGTGTTTATTTATTGATAAGACTCCAAATGATCCAGTCCTTCAGAGCGAGCTTTAAGGGATTCATGTCTCTGCAGAGAAGTTATTGATTTCATTTTCTGCCTTTCTTGTGGAAAAAAGGAGACTGCTTCCATAGGAAACAGAGTATGACCTACGTCCCAAATGATGGTGTGTGACAGAAGAAAGTCTTGAGGACAGTACCTCCTACTCTGCATTAGGCATAAGAAGACACCAGGTGAGTCTTTAGGATTTGCCATGAGGGTTATGGAAGATCTGCAGAAATATAGGCCCATCATTATGAAAACCTTCAAAAGGGGACAGATAGCAGGGAGTTCATAACTCCCTGTGTCTCTCTCTTTCCAGGTTACTGTAGTTGTGGGTGATCCCTGGGGGGAAAAAGGCACTGAAATTTTGTTGTCTCCCATATGTATAATGCCAAAAGGCCTGCAAAAGCCAAAAGGAGTTCCTTCTTTCTCCTTAGACCCTCTGTTTGACTCATCAGGTTCTAGTTCACCGAGGTGGGTGTGCCAAGACCTCAATAGGAGCAGGAGAAGGAAGTTAAGTGCCACCTTCTCCTTATTAGAGGTTATGGGAAGGATTTGTGCATACAAAGAGCATAGAAGCTCTTTACAAGAGAGGGAGTAGAAGGCAGAAATCACAGTCAGCTAAAAAAAAGAAGACCTGTTTTAAGTAACTCCTTATTCGACCATCATCCAGCATGAATTTTGGGTATAGCCTGGGGTAGGTTTGACCATGTTTTGAAATAAACTGCATTGAAAACCATTGCTTCTGCAGAGAAAATGAGGTTGAATATTTCTTCTTTTAAAAATTAATAGACAAAAAAGCATTTTCAAAGATGTAGTGAACTCGACAAAATTAAGGAACCTTTACTCAGTTACAGTATTCCTTCAATGTGTGCTATTCTTTCACAACTTCCTTTCTCCTGTTTGACCCAGAAAGCCTTGGAGATACATAATTCACTGGGTGCTTCTTACGGTGCTCTAGATGCAAACACAAGGAAGAACTGTGACAAAGAAAGGGGCTGTAGGGTTTAATAGAAGTTAAGAGATTCATTTAAGTTGACAGGGATACAAGTAACCCAGATTCGATCTGGCCTGCATACAGATTCAGCTTCTCAGAAGATAAGATATCTACATTTTTTCAGATAATAATCACTAAAAAAAGAACAGTTAGTGGCTGTACTCCTCCCTCTTCCTTAAGAAAATGTCATGAAATCTGACTATAAATCAGAAAGTATAAAACATAAAGTATGTACGGAAGTCATAGTAAAACGGTAAGGATAGCAGGACAAATTCAAGTTTCTATTTATTAGGTAATGGCATTTTATTTGGTGTGCAGTCAGAAGTGTGTTCAGTTCTACGCACCCCAGTACAAGAGATATACAGAGCTACTGGAGACTATCCAGTGAGAGGCTGCAAAGGTGATTAAGGGCCTGTAGCATCTCCCCCATGAGGAAAGGCTGAGAGAGCTGGGACTGCTCAACCTCGAGAAGGGATGGCTCAAGGGGATCTCATCAACGCGTGTAAAAACCTGACAAAGGGGTGGAAGGAGGATGGAGCTAGACTCTTCTCAGTGGTGCCGAGGAACAGGACCAGAGGTGATGGGCACAAACGGAAGCTCAGGAGGGTCTCTCAGAACATGAGGAAATTCTTTTTTACGCTGAGGGTGACAGAGCACCGGCGTGGTTGCCCAGAGAGACTGCAGAACTGCCACCCTTGGAGTCAGTTGACACCTGTAGGAACATGGTCCTGGGAAACTGCCTGTAGGTGCCCCTGCT
>VZRR01010834.1:563964-580020 GCA_013398015.1 Oreocharis arfaki | reverse complement strand
GATTCAGCTTCTCAGAAGATAAGATATCTACATTTTTTCAGATAATAATCACTAAAAAAAGAACAGTTAGTGGCTGTACTCCTCCCTCTTCCTTAAGAAAATGTCATGAAATCTGACTATAAATCAGAAAGTATAAAACATAAAGTATGTACGGAAGTCATAGTAAAACGGTAAGGATAGCAGGACAAATTCAAGTTTCTATTTATTAGGTAATGGCATTTTATTTGGTGTGCAGTTAAAAGTGTGTTCAGTTCTAAGCACCCCAGTACAAGAGATATACAGAGCTACTGGAGACTATCCAGTGAGAGGCTGCAAAGGTGATTAAGGGCCTGTAGCATCTCCCCCATGAGGAAAGGCTGAGAGAGCTGGGACTGCTCGACCTCGAGAAGAGATGGCTCAAGGGGATCTCATCAATGCGTGTAAAAACCTGACAAAGGGGTGGAAGGAGGATGGAGCTAGACTCTTCTCAGTGGTGCCGAGGAACAGGACCAGAGGTGATGGGCACAAACGGAAGCTCAGGAGGGTCTCTCAGAACATGAGGAAATTCTTTTTTACGCTGAGGGTGACAGAGCACCGGCGTGGTTGCCCAGAGAGACTGCAGAACTGCCACCCTTGGAGTCAGTTGACACCTGTAGGAACATGGTCCTGGGAAACTGCCTGTAGGTGCCCCTGCTCGATCAGGGAGGTTGGACCTGACGGCCTGCAGAGGTCCCATCCAACCTGAACCCTTCTGTGGCTCTGTGAAGGGAATTATAGCCCCACAGCTCATTGGAGCTGAACTGCAGACAGAGCGGTGGTTCAATGAATGGGTGGAATGCTATGAAAAATACAAGGCTTATTTTCCAGTGAAGTCAAGCACACCTTTTCCAGCCTTTTCTTCACCGGAACTAGTCTTGTTTAGTAAAGACCAATCTGCAGAGCATTTTTTTCCCAAAGCTGAAGAGTAATGTGAAAGATGAAGATGACACTGCTTGTAGAAGATTATACTTCATGCAGATGACAAATTTTCCTGACTGGAACATTAGATTTTGTCTTGTAAGTAAGTTCTATCATTGTTGCTTTCACAGTGAAAGATTTGCAAGGCAAATGTTGAAGCTGAACACTTACCATTTTGCAATGTATCCTGAAAAAAGGTTCCTGGCTGTTAGGCCGTGGCTGCCAGCTCTGCCTCGCACATGGACAGCACTTCAACTGCTCTTCCTGCTCTCAAGGGTATCATTTGCATAACCATTGGTTTCACTGCATTAGCTTACTCTTGCAACCTGCAGATGATAAAAGTCTGTAAGTGGAGGTGGAAACCCCCCAGATAAGGGAAAATGGTGGGATTCTCTTTAGAAGCATTGATTCCCTTAGGAAGGCTGTAAAAGAGTGACACAAGCCATATACACTGCAAGTTGCCTGAGGGAAGTCATGGTCTAGTCTTCTCTGCATTTCTGCTGGGAAAGCAACATCTAAACAATCCGTAAACTGTCCTGAGTTTTCCTCCTAATTTTGGAGGTTTGTTTATTGTGCAGGAGATCACTTCAAAGGTTTCCTCAGTCTCCATGTGCTGTATTCCTGCAGCAGTAAAAAGACAGTTATTCCAAACCCAGGATGGGACAGAGACCTGGGTAAACGGCCCTGGATGATAGTTGGAGATACACTGTCTACAGGAAAAAGAAGGATCCAAACTTCTGTTCAGTCTGATCCTCTAAACCCACTATGTGGGTGCCAGGATCTCTCTCTGCTAGTACCTGCTTCATGGGTTTCACAAGGAATGCCAGAATATTCAGGAAAATTGCATTTGTTGAGTACTGTATAGTCACAGCAAGGAGGAAGAAGAAGCTGAGATTTTAAACGTAAGATTCCCGAGTTCTTTAGAAATCAGATTTTTCTTTTCATCCAGCTGTCTGCTGGATTTTGCCTTTATTTGAATTGGAAGCAGCAGAAGTGTGATTCCCTGCGCTGTGGGGTTGCAGTTGTGGGATGCTGTGGAATGAAACCCTATGGCCAAGAACAGACTGTGCTTGTGAAGCACTGAGGATGTTGGCAGTTATCACAAGTGAAGAAATTGTGACTGGATTCCAGTCAGGTGGTGCATGGCTTTGGTAACATTTTTAAAGTATGATGCTTTAAACAGAAACCTACAGGCTTTCACTTGGAGTGAACTGAAGATTTATACGTTGAAAAGCAAATCATTACTCTTGTACCAAGACAAGTGTCAGAAAGAAACAGTGTCAAACCTTTGAAATTTTGGGCAATATTTTGCCCTTAAATTACTGTCCAAGGGTGCTCCTCCTGCATCTACAAGAGCACCAACTGGCACATTAGAAAATGAATATTATGGATTTTTGTTTCACAGAAGCCCTTTTTTCACTTGATCCCAAAAGGAGGTTTAAGAAGCATAATGCCAAACAAGACAAAAGGGCATCTTATGATCAGCACCTGGAAACTGAACATAGATGAGGGACAGAAGGCACACAAGCATTTTGAGTGGGATATAAAATACCTGATGGTGGACAGCCTAAAGTTTAATCTAGCCCCTTATGTTTTGAACATAAGTTGTTTTGAAATGCGTGAATTAAAATGACACAAACAATCCAAAATTAAAGAAACCCCTACCCCCCCCAATTTAATAACAGTCAGATAACAGATTTTGTTGTAAATTTGATTAAATAAAATGTTGCTTTCTTGCATTTTCTCTGGTTTCCACCCGACATACCAGCACATTTTCCACAGAAGCGCTGATAGCAGAAGTTGGTCTCATTTGATGTGTTGGTTTGGATTATGGCAGACTTCAAATCAGTTCCTGATTCAGTTCTACTTTTTCATAATTAGTGCATGCCTGAGCTCTCTAAAGGATACTTTGAAGTGATACTACAATAACACTGCCTTTGTCTGATGTGTCTGACAGTATTTGGCACTGTACTCTATCTCACATACAGTCTGGTCTTGCTAATGAAAATAACAGCCAACAATTCTATCAGGTTTTCAATGCTGATGAAGAAAATCTTCTATTGTATCTGAAAATGAGTGATGATGATTATAAAGAAGTGGGACAGAATTTCTCCCTGCTTCCTCTGCCCCCAACAAAATGCATTTTAGATTCACCAACTGCACTTCAGTGGATCACAATATAGGGTCCATTCAGTCTGGAATGAGTGTTTGCTGCAAATCCTCTAAACTTCCAGTGTGACATTTGCCCTGCAGGCAGACTATGGACATCAGAGACAGTGCAGGCCCTGTACTGGCATTTGCAAAAATAATAGGCTATCCATCAGAACAGTAATTTTCCTCACTCCAGGGTCCAAAGCTGAGAAAAGGTTAGTCCTACAGGCCTAAGGGAAACTGCAGAGCACAATAGATCTCACACTGCTGCATGATTGTTATAATTCCTTGAGCTGATAAACACTGTTGTTATTGATAACCATCTCAGTTTCCGAAGAAATGTTATAAAGTGAGCTCAAGGCTTGGCACTGAAAAAGTTATTTATTTTTGCAGAGGTACTATGTGGCTTTATCTGTTTTGCCATTGGAAGTGCTAAATTAAACATGATAAAGGCAGAATCTTGAACCCTCAGGCATCTATGACAAAATGCAAATTTCCTGCTGCTTAGCTACAGCACCATGAAACTCTTTGTTGGGAGCTCTTCGCTCTGTGGAGAATACAGAATATTTGATCCTTTCCCCTTGATGTCAATAGGGCTTTAACTTCATAGACAGCAGAGGCAGGCCTATAATAACCTAGTTTGATCAAGTTATTCCTAACAAATTTTATAATGGTGTGATGAGGTTCCTCTGTCCCTGGAATACCCCCAGATGTTCAGAAGCTCTCCCCAAGGCCAAGGTAGTGGCTGTGGATAGAACTGCAAGGCTGGTCAATGAGATGCATAACAAACAGTTTAAACTCCAGGAGCAGCACGCTAAATTGCTCTTATACCCCAAGTGCCTCATCATCACTGCTACATGCCTTTGCTCTGTGTAGCTGCTTTTCCTCTGTCTTCAAAAGAGAACAGAGGGAAAAAGGAGTGAGTTTGGCAATGAAGTCACAGCTTCACTCTTAGGTAGAGAAATATGAGAGCAGTTTCCTTCTTTCCTATCAAAACTGGATGATCAAGTCATGTCTTTTATAATGGTCAAGTGGTGCTACAGGACATTGAGCCCATGGGTTTTTGGTTTATTTTTTTCCAAAATTTATTAGTGATCTTTCTGCATGTTTAAATTATTTATCTTGCTTGTAGAGCTGCATGAATCCTGGGCATCTTTTATAATTACTCGCACACTGAAATGTTTGGAATTGAAGTGTTTTGTTTCACTTTGGTTTTAAAAATTATATTTGGGGAATATTCCAATAACAGCATTTATTAATAAAACTCATAATCCTTTCAGTTTAAAAACTATTTGGCTATCACTATTTGCTGAGTTGACATTAGCTCACAAAAAGTTTAGATCTGGTCAGACAGGATCTCTGCTAGTTTGGAATGACTGTGGCTTGGACATCGGTTCTGGGCAGCTCTATTTCCTGAAAGTTTTGACCCAATAGATTTATATAGGTCTATTTGGCAAAGCTGGTGAAATGAAAAACATGCATTTCTCGTTCAAAGGTTTTTTTGTTTTTTGCTCCAGTTTCTTTCTTCTTGTATGACTCTTATTATGTGATTTAAAAGCTCATCAGTATGGTAAGGCAATAAATGTCTTCAGCAAATCCATATCTTCTGTGTTTCGTGGCTGCTGAGCTGTAGCAGATGTTTACGCAAAGCAAATACTGAGAACATAAAGAAGGCATATCACAAACAAGGAGTTATTTGTGCCACAGAACGTGTCATTTTTATTTTACTCTAACACATTGGAGGGGATACAGACACACTAAACCAGAATGCTGTCGGTCAGCAAAGCTGATGTAAACATTTGTTGTCCATTCCTGTTTAGCTCTGATAGCTCACACCCTGCTAAGTGCACTAAAGAACATCTTCTGTTTCAGTGTGCTTTGGAATTGCGGTGTATGTTGGGTATCCATGATTCAATAGGCTCTCTAGTAATAATACAGTAAACTGGTTTTTGTCTTTCTGTTTGTTTTGTGTCTTTCTATTTGTTAATACTTTAATGAAAACAAATTTTGGGTGAACAGTTGTTTGGATGAGTCTAGTTTGCTATCCAGACTTGGCAGTTACTTTCCAGCGTGTGCACCCAGGATAAGTGCTCTTTCTATACCACAAGGAGCAGCATATAATGCCACCACTGCGAAAAGCAAGAAACTTAAACCTCACATGTGAACATTTACCATTTATGCTGTTAGAGCAGGGGCTGTATCTTCAGAACTGGCCTCGACAATGATGTTCACCTTTTGCAGAAGGGGAAGGAGAGCACAACTTACACAGCTGAGGTGGCCTCTTCCTGTGACCTCCAGTGGCCAACCACCATGGGCTCACAGCAAGGTCTTCCACAGCAAGTCCTGCCAATCAAATCCCAGTTTATTCAATCATGTATTCAAGAGGCCTTAATCTCTCTTTTAAAACCAAATATTTCTAGTCTGGCCTTCTAAAAAGAAATTCAAAGCTTAACGGTTCTTGAATTGTTAAAGTTTTAAAACTGGAAAGCAAGTAAAAAAGACAAGCAAAGCGTTTGCCTCATGGTTATAGGTGTTTGGAACTGGCAATATTTACAGCTTTTTACTCTTCTTTTGAGAATAATGATGTCTAAAGAAATAACTGAACACCTCAAGATTCTGACACTAGAAAGATTTGCACAACTGTGCGTCCCTCTTAGGTTGTTGATTTTGGTGCCTTCAGCTTCAGTCTGGAGATCAATTTACAATTCTGGTTGCATCTGGGTCTCCTGCCACATTGTCCTCACCCACAACCATCTTTACCACAGTCATGAATGTTCAGAGAAAATCTGCTAGTTTCCTCCTGCTAAGGGCATGAGGAAGGAGATATGCAAACATAGGAACTGCCTCAAAAAAATCAGTAGGACTCTTATGCTTTCCTTTCAGTATCTAAAAGCTCTTGGCAAAGCGTAGATGGAAGAGCAATACGAGTGTGGCTATTGCATCATAAAATCTGCTTTCTGGCCTATTTCCCCTATTTAGTCTACCAGCCTCAGAGGGCTTGAGGTGATTCTTGCCTTTCTTCTTCCTTCTTTTGGTTTTTAAAGAGGAATCCAGTGGCATCTTTCTCACAAGAATTCAAAAAGACAAGGAAGGGAATACAAGTGATGCCAGCAAAGGAGGCACCAATAATCAGGGGAAATGGTCTTGCAAAGAGATTCTCTCCTGTCTGTCACCACTATCTGTAAGGAAGAAAGCAGCACTAGCAGAAAACAACCTGCTAGATCATTTCTGCCTCTAGATCAATAAATAAAGTCTCTACAGTTCCCCTGGAAGATATCCTGCTGTCATTGAGGTCTGACTCTAACACATTCAAGTTAAAGTGAGATTAATATCTAACAGCAGCTACTTAATCATGAGCAACAGCAGCAGTCACCCTGGCTACCTTTGGATCAGGTTTTTAAATCACATAGCAGGTAGAGCTGCTGAGCTTTTCATCCAGAATGCAAATTAAAGGTAATTTATTAACGTGGCGTCAGATCTAGAAAAACAAAGAGTTTTTCTCTTTGTTTAAAACAAAGTTATCTGGTTTTTTTTTCCTTTGTAATGTAGATTTCTGCTTAACAGAGATTCTCATTGCCCAAGGTAGGAAAAGGCTGTTGTAAAATGCCCTGAACATAGAATTAAATGTAGTAAAATCTGCAATTAGAAGAAATCCCTGTTCTCTTGAGTTTTAGCCTAAAACTCTTCACACAGTTGATTATTTCTGTTGACATTGGTTGCTTACTCCCTCAAAGTAAACAATACTGTGCAGCAAAACTTGGGGGGGAAAAAAGTCAGAAAGAAAAAAGAAAGAGAGAGAAAGAGGAAGGAAACAAATGCACAATGATTCAAATCTGCAGGCAGTCAGGATTTTATGTATTTGCATATGTGGAAACAACAGTTTTGGAATCTCCTGGCTATTGACTTTTGTTTCTTTGTTTAAGGTTTGAATAAATAACTCAGAGATATCTGTGATTCCTTAGTATCTCAATTCTTATTAATTCAAAATTTCCAGGAGAGTTGGTCTGACAGTTTTGTAGGATTATTTAAATAAAAAAGCTGAGAAGCTGTCTTTTAAGCTTGTGAAGAGATTTGTATCTTTCACTGCTGAAAAAGGTTGACGCCAAATGAACACAGTCTAGGCTCCACAAACACAATTTAAATCTCTCTGGGGAGTATGAATATTTGGCACCTAATTTGGTCAAGATATCTATTTCTGGTTCCTCCTAAGAGGGATTCAGAGCTTCAAAGTCACAAGTTTACTCTGACTCACACTACAAACCCTCTCTTTTTCCGCTACACTGGGAGGTCATCAATAGAGAATAACCTAGTTTTTGCATCCAGGTCATGTGCCCAACATGAGGACATTCTGATGGTATGCTTCTTCTTCTCTTACTCAATTTCCATTTTTTTTTTTTTTTTTTAAATCCTGTATAATGGCTGGGTAATATTATAACTACTTTTTCAATCAGGTAACGGGTGGCCTGTTCAAACATGTTCTGCTGCACAGTGATCAACTTATGTTTTCAGTGGAAAAATGACAGTTTGCATACACAGGAGTATCGGGGCCATCACTGCATCAAGTAGAGACATCAATGGAATGCTGTAGAATAATTTACTGAATAAGTGATTGCTAAGGATATTGTCTTTTTTTAAAGCAAAAGAACAAAAACTGACCCAGAAGCTTTTTTATTTTTTCGTCTTCACTCTTAAGAAGTAGTTGTTTCAGCATATTTACAGGACAATTAAGAGTTTAGTATATTCTTTGACGTCTTATTCTGGTTTTGTTATTCTTTGGCAAGTGATTAAGCCCTTTTTTGCATGCAGCCCAAGTTTTGGTTGCCACCTACTCCATCAGTTGAGTTTATGGAAACGGTAGCTGGAGAATTTGGTAAGATACTCCTAGGCTGCAAAAAGCATTACTTCAAGCTGGAAGTTAGCTATGGACTTAATTAAGGAATGTGAGATGCTTTCACAGACTGAAGAGAATTAAAAACAAAAGAAAGAACTGATTAGAGAGCAAATCACAGTCAGAATGTTCTAAGACTAATGTCAGTGTTAAACTTCACTATGGTGTAGACTCAAATTTAGAATTGATCCCAGATAGGGCAGATGATTCATAATAGCCCTGTAATATGGAGTTCTCCCTAAAACTGGACAGATTCCACACATTGTTGCAACCCCAGAAATCCAAGCAATAGAAGATGCACAATGTTTAATTGGAGCTGGCAGTTAAACAAAACATAGCAATGCTGTCACATTTAAACGGATGTCATTTTAAATGACTACATAGTAAAAGATTTCCCACTGTTTATCTGCAGATATTCTGCAAAATAAAGAAAAAAACCCGACTCCCATGACCATGGGGCATAGATTGCTATTTTTGCCTTCTATTTACAGCACAGACCATAGGAGGGAAATTATGCAAGAAAAGCAGCTCATCAGTTTTCCAGCCAGGGGTTTCAATTGCAAATGCAGTGTGACAGCAGACATTTTCCTCTGTCAAAAAGTAACAAAGTAACTGAAAAGGAAGAAAATGGGGCTTGCAAACAAATTGGTGATTTGGGGGAAAAAAAAAATGACAGAAGTAGGAGTCAGTGACCAGGAAGCCTGAGATGCTGCTTTGTGAGATGAACACATACAAAACAGGAGGGCTCGGACAATGCCGTGTTTTTGGTTTTAATTTGTTGACCAAACTGATGTTCGGGGTGTAGTAGAGATGCACTCATTTCTAATGATCTGCATCTATCCAGTTCACATCCCTTCTGAAACACTAGGGCGTAGATGTTCCTATGTTCTCAGCAGTGCCAGCTCTAATTGCTCTTAAAGGTGATAAAGGCTTTTACAGACACAAGAGCTTCAAACTATCAGGGTGCCAGAAAGTGCTCTGCTCTATACTGGTATGCTGGGACTGTGTATTAGCACTTGCCTGGCGGTAGGACTGTCTGGGAATAATACACTGAAATTCAATCTTCCATCTCAAATTACTCCTCAAGGGTTTCTTAAAATGTTTTCACGAAGTTCTAGAATCTCCTCAGTAATGTTTGTGGTCTCTTCAGTTGCTTTCTTATTTGTGAATAATACATGGCTGACCATCAGCATAAATAATTACTTGGGAAATGTCTATTTCTATTCCAATGATCCATTAGTTTCATTGTTTCTTTTTCTTAGCATCCTGCATGTATCTGAAATGTTTATGCATAGGCAGAAAAAACTTACTCTTGAACCAGTTATGATGCAAATAATTGTTACTGGCTTGAGCAAACTCATGATCCAGACAGCCATAGGAAAAAAGGGAAATATCTTCTCTATTATTCATTTACTTACAACAACAGAAAACAAAACAACATACCGTCAAAACGTCCCTTTGAAACACAATTCTCATCAAGAAGCTTGAATTCATCAGAGAGTGATTAGATTTCGGCCCAGCAGATATTCTGCATTTCTAGACTTTGACACCTGATGCTGTGTGATTTGTACTTCAAAACATTTGCATAGTGCAGTAACACCGGCAAAGCCAAACATCTGATCAGCTCCATGGATTTTTTCAATCACAGGACTAAAAAAAGCTTCTTCTCCTTGCCAATGGACAAATTACTCAGTTGCCGAATTTTTTTAAAGATCTGGTTCTTCTCAAAGACCTGAGAGGGGGGAAGCCATCAAGGAAGAGGTCACAGTTTTATCCTTATCTATCGAGATAGGGCTGTGGCTGGGTAAGGAGGCTCACTGTCTTGCTCTGTTCTCTTGCCTACCTGGTACAGGACAACATTCAACAGACTTGTTTTGTAATGTCACACTCTGATATTCCAGCTGGTCTTTTAACAAGTTACAGAGGAAGAAGGTAAACGCCAAGCCTTTCCCATGTTTGTGACAAAATTAGAAGCGTTCTGCGAGGGTTTACAAACACAATGTGTTGACCTAGTTCTTGCCGTGCTTGCTGCGAGACTGCATTGGCTTAGTTTACCTGGAAGTGTGAAGAGAAAGAAAAAAACCCAAACAAACAAGCAGAAAGACTAGAATGGACTGAGATAAGCCACTTCTCAGCAAACACTTAACAGTTATTAAAAGACAAAGCCAGGACAGGAAAATGCCTGGGGATGCAAAGATCTAAAAAATAAAGCTAAAAAAGGAAAAAAAAAATCTGGCAGACTTTAAAAGGAAGGTTTTTTCCAAAATAAATATTCTTCGGTTTTGAAAAAGCTTTTTAGTTATTGAATACCCCTTGCCTCCAGCTTTCAAAGGAAGAATGGCCAGGGCAAATATGGTCCAATGTGCTGTGTAAACACAACAGATAAACAGGACCCTGAAGTAGAAGGAGTAGAGGATTTGAGAATCTCATCTTGGANAAAAGCTTCTTCTCCTTGCCAATGCACAAATTACTCAGTTGCCGAATTTTTTGAAAGATCCGGTTCTTCTCAAAGACCTGAGGAGGGGGAAGCCATCAAGGAAGAGGTCACAGTTTTATCCTTATCTATCGAGATAGGGCTGTGGCTGGGGAAGGAGGCTCACTGTCTTGCTCTGTTCTCTTGCCTACCTGGTACAGGACAACATTCAACAGACTTGTTTTGTAATGTCACACTCTGATATTCCAGCTGGTCTTTTAACAAGTTACAGAGGAAGAAGGTAAACGCCAAGCCTTTCCCATGTTTGTGACAAAATTAGAAGCGTTCTGCGAGGGTTTACAAACACAATGTGTTGACCTAGTTCTTGCCGTGCTTGCTGCGAGACTGCATTGGCTTAGTTTACCTGGAAGTGTGAAGAGAAAGAAAAAAACCCAAACAAACAAGCAGAAAGACTAGAATGGACTGAGATAAGCCACTTCTCAGCAAACACTTAACAGTTATTAAAAGACAAAGCCAGGACAGGAAAATGCCTGGGGATGCAAAGATCTAAAAAATAAAGCTAAAAAAGGAAAAAAAAAATCTGGCAGACTTTAAAAGGAAGGTTTTTTCCAAAATAAATATTCTTCGGTTTTGAAAAAGCTTTTTAGTTATTGAATACCCCTTGCCTCCAGCTTTCAAAGGAAGAATGGCCAGGGCAAATATGGTCCAATGTGCTGTGTAAACACAACAGATAAACAGGACACTGAAGTAGAAGGAGTAGAGGATTTGAGAATCTCATCTTGGATTCGAATGTAAGTGCTTGGTAAAAGACAGTCCAATAAGAAAACAGACAATGTGCAACTGAACAATAATGGCCTGTAAAAAGACTGGATTTGTCGGTAAATGTCGCAGTTGAGGCGGACACACGACACACACTGATTCTAACATTAAGTGTAGGCAAAAAGCGTTTATTTCAAGAGCCAGTGTCATATATATACACTTTTGTATGTTTATCATCTGTGATAGCAGTCTATTGGTTGCTCAACTACTACAGTAGATTCATTGGCTATTTTAACTACACTATACTATTATTAGTTATCTACAACATAGACATCTCAAGAATTTAAACAAAATATTAGCTGCAGCTTTGTTGCTGTTTACTCCCTCTATTGTTTTGAATTTCTTGCTTCTCTCGACTAGATTTCTCACAGGTAGAAATGGACTGTGCTGAGACCAATGTCAGACTCAGACCCAGACAGGCTTTCTGACCTGCTGTTAATTCCCACAGGTAAACTACTTACTGTTTTTCAAAGGAAGGCTCAGACATCTATGCTAGTCAAGAGTGAAAAGGGACGATCTTCTACTTCATGATTTGTGTCTTGAAAAACTGGTATATACAAAGCAACAAAAATATTCTAGTGTCTAGAGAAGAGATCTTTCTTGCACTTAGTTTCTTCACCTTCTCACCAAAATTAATTTATCAACTTATTTTATTCTAGTACACAAGTACACAGCTCTTGAAACAAATTGAAAACATGTAACTAAGACACAAATAATAAGAAATCAGTTGCTTTTCTTTCACAAGAGGAGCCTTCCCACAAAGAATAATCATCATCACAACCTTCATCTCCCACCCAAGCAACCTCAAGGATGACTCAGTCCCTTTTAACCCTCCCCCTCCTCTCTATTGTCTGCCCAAACAAAGGAGACTTACAGTGGGTAGTCATAAGAACCTGAAATAACCTGATATCCTTCCTTTGCTGCCTATCTTCTCCTTGTACTCTATCTTGAAATGAAGTCATAGCTCTACATTTGTGACATCCCATTCATTTCCATGGAAACAGATTACCAGTGCACAGGCGTTTGTGGCTTCACTGCTACATAAAGAGAAGGAACTGATCTCTATGAAAGAAAGCTCTCCGTGAAAACAGCAGCAATAGACGTTGTTTCTGATAGAAATAGACATATTATCACATTTCTCATTTCCCTTTAAATTCCAATTGACATGCCTGAGACTGGATGCATGGCTGCACTTACAACTTTGTAATTAGTGATGCATTATTCATAGCGATTCATACCGGCTCTGAAAGACATTATTTCAAGGCTCCCTTCTACCTTACTTCCTGTTACTTCTGGATTTTCAATTTTTCCTCTTTCACGAGATACTGAAGTCTGAAAGCAAGCATCCTTCCCCACCTTCCATCCTAATTTTTCTCCCGTCATCCATTTTAGCTTTCAGAATCCTCTCCAGCATTATTCATCCCTCATGTCTTTCAAGGATACTTTACAGGTGTCTGTTTTAATTCTGCATCTTGTGTCATTTATCCTAGTTTAGTAAAAAGCACTAAGAAATGCAGAAGGAGGTAGAGGCCTATCATAGCAACCAAAATGAACTAGATTCTGCCTAGTTCAGTAGTTTGGAGTTTGACCCAAATCTTTCAGTCCCAGGGATTATCACCAGTATTTTCTTTGGATTTCTCTTTGCATCTTTCCATCACTTGGCTACGTTGCTGTAAATTAGGGCTGCCCTCAGGCTGTTCTGATTTGCACTCAAGCTGCCACTTGCCCATTGAGCTATTTGGAAACGCTGATGTTGGCTGCAGCATAGGCTCACTCCAACTGTTCATCCACATCTTTTCATCTAGAAGCCACAGGACACTGAATGGGAACAAATGTGAGGTCATTCGTCTTCATAATTGCTGATAAAGGACCTTGGTGGTCCTGTGCAAGTGTTTCGAAAATATCTCCCCTTCCCAAGTGACTCTGAACCAAATGGCCTGGTGTGAGATACACCTGTGCTCTCCTTGTGTGCTTCTAGGCTATCAAAAAGGTTTTTTTCCGTTTTTGTACTGCAGCTGTTCATGCTGCTGATGAGAAGAGAAGTTTGCCAGGGCAGGATCTGCTGTTGCTTAAAAGGAGACCCTAAGTGACCTACCTTCACGGCCAGGCTGTAGACAGGATGAACACTTTTTCTGAGATCTGACAGAGACTGCACAAGCAAGGGACAAGAAAGCATTGATCTAATGAGTCTTTCATCTGAGGAAAGCTGCTCAGTGGGGAGACAGCGTGGGATGACACAGAATCAAACGAGTGCCTGAGCTCCGGCTGAAGGCAAGGGAAAGGGGATGTTTATAAACCAGGAGCAGCTGCACAGCAGTCCCTCTGTCCTGGAGCTGAGCACACCTGCTCCTGAGTCATCCACCAGGATGTAAGTCCAGGGTGATACTCTGTGATATCTCCTGTGTCAAGGCAGGAGTGAAGTCTGGCTGTTGTGCTACCTGCCTTTCAGACGGCAACCTGCAAACAGCTCACTAACACAGTGAATCCAAAGAAAAGCAGTGAAGTGGATGAGGGGCATGGAGCAAAAGTCATAGAGGAGTGGCTGACTGAGCTGGGGTTGTTTTATCTGGAGAAAAAGAGGCTCAGATGGGACCTTACTGCTCTCTGAAACTACCTGAAAGGCGGTTATACTGAGGTGGGTATTGGTTTCTTCTCCCAGGTAAAAAGAAATGGTCTATAGTTGTGCCAGGGAAGGCTTAGATTGGATATTAGGGTAAAATTCTTCACTGAAAGGGTGGCCAAGCATTGGAACAGGCTGACCAGGGAAGTGGTTGAGTCATTATCCCAGGGAAGTCGTTGAGTCATTACCCCCAGAGGTATTCAAAAGTCATTTATGCGTGGTGCAGAGGGACATGGTTGAGTGGTGACCTTGGCAGTACTAGTTTAACTGCTGGGTTCAGTGGTCTTAAAGATGCTTTCCAACCTGAATGATTCTACGATTTTATGTGATAAACTCAAGGGTACAGGAGTAAGAACAGAAAAAGTGGAGGAGCAAAGAAAATCAGATGTGAATGATCCACACATCTCCATTTGTTTCTTCCAGGAATATGTATTTTAATGCACTCAGTACCAAAGATATGAAGATCTGCTCTAAGCCAGAACACATTAAAATATTACCACCTGTAAATTTTGGAAAACAACTTTAAACAGAAGATGAAATATATACCAAATCAATATATAGACAGAAAATATGATAGCAAGATAAGAGACCATTTTGTTGGTATACTATTTATTAATATAGTGTTGGGTTGTCTTTAGTGTAAAAGAGTGGCCACTGGTCATAAAAATATTCCCAGGGAAGGCCATGGCACTACTTCTCTGAGTAATGATAGCAGGTTGTGCTGTACTTTGGTAGCAGACTATCAGAAACCTTTTTTTCTTTTATCAACTAATTAATTATGATTTATTATCATAAATAATTCATGGACATAACATGAAAAGGACATTTTCATTTTACTAGGCATCATGGAAGCTTCTCATGACACTTTTTCACCTTATATCTTTTATTAGACATTTACATCAGCTGGTTTCACAAGTGGCGCAAATAATATGTGTGGCCTTGGCTCATCACGCTTACATTAGAAAAGACTACACAGAGGTTGAACTCCACATCTTTACTACAGTGCCTACAATACTTCTTGCTGCTCACAACACCTTGACTGTCCATCATTAAGTATGGAAGCTATCTGCTGTCACTCGAAGTACCCTCTAAATGCTCTTCCATAAGCAGAAGGACTTGATTTGCTCTCTTGTCTGTATCACTCATCTAAGTGATGTTTCATGACACTTTAACCCAGATTTTTTTTGTAATTCCTACAGTTCACTTCCTTGAATAAAAACACTGGCATAAATTACCTGCTTTAGGAACACTTGTGGTACCTAATTTACATTGGGTCTGCCTGAGCAATCCCCTTTTGGTCATCGGTGTCACAGTTGAGGAATTTTAGGAATAAAGAGACATGCGATAAAGGTGACTGAAACTGCACAAAAGAGTAGAAGAGACATGTGACCAGCCACAGCAGTGGATCCCTGGTAGATGGAAGCCCTGCTGAAACAGGGTTCTTTGGACAAACAACAAAGTCTGCAGCCTACAGCAGTTTTATTCTCCAAATCACACTGTCAATTCAAACTGTGGGAGATAAGTGCCACTGGCAAAATATGGGTGCAGGATTTTTCCCTTTACGGGAAGCATTGCATTTAATAAAGTGCTTTTTTCATCCACATAAACACCTAAATAACAAAGACCCTTATGTTGGTAGGAATTAAGCTGTTCTAGCTGCAATCTCGGCCACTCTGTTGCTGTGGAGCTAATCCTAACACAGGAGAAAAGATCCTGCCTTTTTGCTTTATTCCCTGGACAGCCATCCTATATAAACAAACTGCTACCTCATTCCTATTGATGGAAAGTGGACCTTACCAGTGGTGCCAGAAGGGCATAATTGAGCCCATGCCAAAATAATAAATGGTGTCAGCACATTTCTTAAGAATCCAGATGACAACATCACAGCAACGCATTAGCCTTGATATAGAAACACAAAAACTTCATTATAATTATCTGACAGAAATGTGCACAGAGACAGATTTGGTTTCTGGGTCATGAGGGGCACAATAAAACATGTCCATATCACAGACTCTTTTTAACCTGCTTGTCCACTGTCCATGGCTTTCCTTTCCTTTGACTTATGTATTTGTCTTACTCCTATTTTATTTTTTACCCTCTGAGCTCCTCTCCTCCTGTACAGTTACCTCCAGTTTCACAAGCTCTACAATCCTTCCCTTCCCTTCCCTTCCCTTCCCTTCCCTTCCCTTCCCTTCCCTTCCCTTCCCT
>VZRR01010834.1:403677-563934 GCA_013398015.1 Oreocharis arfaki | reverse complement strand
TTCCCTTCCCTTCCCTTCCCTTCCCTCTTTCCTTTTAGATTGGATAAATCTACTTGCCAGGTCAACAACATCTTTCTGCTTCCTTTAATATTAGTAGTGACAGTTATCTTTGTCTCCTTTCTTTTTTTGCCATCTTTGATTTGTTTCTCAAAACTACTGCTCTTCTTTTCATAAAGTATCCCAACACCAAGAGAAAAAATATTAATACAACCTGATACTTCCGTTCCTATTCACAGCTCTTTCCTCCCTTCCATCCTAAGTTTCCTTCTACTTTTTTCTCCTCCTACCTGTGCTGTCATAGAAGCTCTGTTCCATGCCATGTCACAAACTCCTCAAAGTTTTTTTTTTTCCTTTTTTTTTATCATCAAGTATTTTCACTTTCCTAGTGCTTTCCCCCTCTCCTGCTGCAAGGTTTATTGCCTTTCCCATATTAAGAGTACTCTTGACCTCCCATTGCGCCTCAGCTACTGTTCTCTCTTCTTTCTTCCTTGCATCTCCAAGATCACTGAATAATTTCAGGTCACACAATTCAGTTCCATCGGAGATGCCTTCTTCCTTCCCCTTGCATTCATCTTCAGACACACTTAATGTGCAATGTCCTCTAATCAAAATTTTAAGTAAAATACTCCTTCCTAGGTATGCCCTTCACTTTTGTTGAGGGAGTCTTTTTCTTGAAATTGCACTTCCTCTCACCAGCTGTTACTCTGGTGTTCCCTGGTCTTCTTACTCTCTTTAGCATATCTGCCAGAAGCATGTCCTTGCCTTCCATTAGCTCTCAGTGGGGATCCCAAATGTGTCTGTCCTTGCTTCCATTCTCACTCATCTTTATATCTTACCTCTGTTTAATCTTGTCAACCGAGCACAAACTCAATTATCCTCTCAATACAGATGACTTACAAATCTCTTTCCTGGGCCAAGACCTCTCCTTTAAAACCTTAACTGAGTATCATGGTTGTACCAAAGTCT
Source organism: Oreocharis arfaki (assembly GCA_013398015.1). NCBI lineage: Eukaryota > Metazoa > Chordata > Aves > Passeriformes > Paramythiidae > Oreocharis > Oreocharis arfaki. The sequence goes on along the minus strand of VZRR01010834.1, from coordinate 562,968 downwards.
CATTAGCTGCAATACTGTTAATCCTGTTTGTGAGTTCTTCTCTGCATCAAACACTAACTCTGTCGCCTGAAATCCCATCATGAGGTAGCACTTCCTCATTTTTTCCTCAGTCAGTGTGATGTCTGTTAGCTCCCACTTTTAGCTGGTTCCTGGCATCACTCTGTGGCATTCATTTATTTTTGATTATACATATTGCAATTTAATTTTACTGGGAATTAAAAATCTGGGTATTTTAAGAACAAGGTTTAAACTTGACCATGCTTAAGAGCTTACTTCCAGCTGAGTGGCAAGGAATGTAGCATTTCAAAATAAATATGGTCTATTTATTATAAGATATATATTAAAAATATACTTCCTCTGTCTTTTGAGATACTACATCTTACCAATTACCCACACAATCACTTAGCATCGTATCTCAGCCAGTTCAAGAAAACTTTCTTAAGCAAATTCTTACCATCATCCAGCTAGATCAGATATCCATTTACCAAGCACAGAGCCCTTCCTTTGCAAACTCTTAACTTGCTGCCATCTCTGTCTCCCTCTGCAGCAGATGTCTTAAGCATTCTCTCAGTCTACTGCCATCCTACCTGTTTTTGATGCTAATCAGCCCTGAGCACTTGCCCTTTCATCATCTCCTTGTTCAAATTTGAAATGAACATTTCTACGCTGTCTTCTACACAGCCCCTTACACTCGATGGGTAACCCACAAGTATGTGCAAAGGATATTAATTTTCTCTAAAAGCCGTATTAAAACATTCCTTTCCTGAGTAGTCTTGGAAATGAAAAAACAAACATCGTAAAGCAGAGCTTCTACTATGGTAGGGCTACTGGCATGGACCAATATTGTTTCATTGTTTGTCAATTTGTTGTTCTATTTATTGTGTCATGACCTATACTTGACTGAATTTTTTTTGGATCAGGGATCATCTGTTCTGTCCTGGTAAGGGTGTTACAAGACAGCATAGACAGCTACCACTTACCATGTGTAGGAGCAGCAATTTTAGCATGTTGTCCTGAAATAAACCATGAACTTCTGTTAATATTATTTGTCTTATGTAGGGAAAACGAAGAACAAGTCTTATAGCAAGTTAATTTGCAGTCTCTGTTGAAGGAAAATATGTTTAACTGATTTTTCTGTTGTTCTCAGCAGGCTCCCCAAGACAGCAATCCTGGGTGTGCAAACACTGTTGATTAGAGGCTGGGGGTGCGTCTTCAGCCTCTGCCTCATGATGCACTCAGAGGTGAGGAAGGCAGTTCTCTGCCTATTTATTGTTCAAGTAGAGGTGATATTTTTAATCCCTGAATCCAGTGACTTTCACTTGTAAAACAATAAACAAATATTTAGAGAGAGAAATGTTGTTTGCAGCAATGAAATAGCCGGGTATTAGCAGTAACATGGGTGTTTTTCCACAAGGGCAGCCAAGTGTACCAGAGTCACCCAGAAATCTTTAGCCTCAGTGCTTCTCATCGCACTCAGTCGGAGGTCTCTTGACATTCAGTTATTGGGCTCTGTTCCAATAACTTGGATGACAAATAGCATTTTTTCAAGTGTGTGTACCACTACGATTTGGCAGTATGCCCAGCAGATTCCACCAAGGATAAGCTGCAGAATAGGAGAGATGGACCTGGATCTGTTTTATATTTTCAGATAACAAGAAACGTGATTCCTCTGAATCATTTCAAAGGTTATCAAATAGCTTTTTTTTCCCCACTTAATAGGAAAAAGAAAATAGCCTACTAACTTGGGTTCCAAACACTATTTTCCACAGACGGACAGATATTTAGGGGTACACACTTCTTCTCTCTGTTCTACAAATCCTCAAACTAGTAGCAAAGAAGTACTAGCACCAAACATGTGCTGCCTCAAGTAAACACCCACAGCACGTATTTCTCTGAACTGGTGATCATTCAACAGTGGTTGAAAAGAGGGCAGAGCTGTGATGGCCTCTCTGGCACATGTTGTTGAGCATCTCCTCTCTGGGTAACAAGTTTTTGCTTGTATCAAATTAAAAAATATTTTTTAAAAAAGTGTGAAAGCGATGCCTTAGGTTTTAACTTTCATATTTTTCAAATCCTGTACTGCCTAGTGTATAACTCTGAAGTTTCTTGTCGCCTGTTGTTAACTTCTGCTCTCTTATGCCAGATAGACATAACAAAGCCTCTCCAAGCCTGCTGTCCAAGGACACCCAGACTGTCCTACGCCCAAAATGTGTAAACCAACATCTTTAGAAGGGGACTAAGCTCAGGGGAATTACATCATTAACTGAAGCTTTAACTGGAGAATTAACCCTGATGTGCAAATGGACCAAACTTAAAAAATTGTGAAGAACTTGTGACTCGGGGTCCATCTTTGGTGTCTCCTTTGGCCTGCCCAGGGTGTACCTTTGAAGGCCCTTCAAATAAATACCTACCTTTACTCCCTTATTCCTGTTCAGTCTCTGTTTTTTAGGTGGACACTTCAAGCATCAAAAGAAAAGCTGTATATGTACCTGTAAGTGAAATTAGATCCATATATGAGATTAGGTCTATAGGATAAGTCTATTTCAGTCATTTGCCATTCAGGCCAATTTATTTGCAGGTCTAACAGAGTGAAGTTCCAGCTCAGTGCACACACACACTCTGATAATTGGTCTACTGAGAGGGAAACTAAAATGATAATTTGATATTTCATTGTATTAGTTATTCAAATCACGCTTCTCAGTCAATCTTTTACATTACCTTCCACCATAGCATATTCATAAATAATTCTGGTTTGTAGAATACATTTGAGATCTGTCGATTTAACTATCTATCTATCTATCTTCTAATTAAACACTGGTCAAATATGCTAGTAAGCTTAACATTAGTTTAACACTAGCTAAAAAACTAGTGTTCATTCTGGTGTTTCTCTGAAAGAACTTCAGTATATTTTCTGCTTGGGACGTCATTCACTTGAGTTCATGCTAAGAAAGACAATAAAATTAAGTAGCAGCTGGTCATTAGAAGCTTATATATTTCATGTTCAGTATACATATGCTTCTTAATCCTAAATAAATTATATTAATCACAATTTAATTATGTGGCTGCCCTATTAAATTAGAATTAGGGGCTGAAGTCGACAATGTAACTAGTCAGAGTTTTGCCATCTGCAGATCAGGCTTTGCATGCCCTACAGGGTATTTTTAAAATATTTTAATTTTAAAAGTAGTAATCACCTATGGATGTTTAAAATACCTCTGACAGCTGGCACTCATCCACGATTAATGGCTAACCAGGGGTCCCCTTCGCTTGTCTGTGAAATTTAGTCATCACTTGCCTGTGCAATGATGTTCAGTCATCATTTAGTGATAAATTGCAGAAAAAAAGTTTTGTTGGTAGAGTGAAAATGAATGGTGGTAGTTTCTGATATGGAGAAGTGCTGAAGACTCACATCTCGACACTGCCCCACACAACATCCTTATCTCTACGCTGGAGAGGTAGGAATTTGACAGATAGACCACTCAGTGGATAAGGAATTGGCTGGATGGTTGCACTCAAAGTGTTACGGTCAGTGGCTCGCCATTCCAAGTGGAGGTTGGTGATGAGTGGCACGGCTCAGGGGCTGGGACCAATGGTGTTCAACATCTTTGCTGGTGGCATGGGCAGTGGGGTCCAGTGCACCCTCAGCAGGTTCGCTGACAACACCAAGTTGTGCTGCAGTCGACTCGATGGAGGGAAGGAATGCCATCCAGAGGGACCTGGACAGGCCTGAGAGGTGGGCCTGTGTGAACCTCAAGAAGCTCAACAAGACCAAGTGCGAGGTCCACAACCTGAGCCAAAGCAATCCCAAGCACAAATACAGGCTAGGCAGAGAAAGGGTCGAAAGCAGCTCTGAAAAGAAGGACTTAGGTGTGTTGGTTGACAAAAAGCTCAACATGACCCAGCAATGTGCACTCACAGCCCAGAAAGCTAACCCTGTCCGGGGCTGCATCAGAAGCATGGCCAGCAGGGTGGTTCTGCCCCTCTCTGCTCACAGGAGACTGCACCAGCTCTGGGGCCCCCAACTTGAGAGGAACATTGACCTTTTGGAGTAGGTCTAGAGGAGGCTGAGGAAGATGATCAGAGGGCTGGAGCATCTCTCCTATGACAACAGACTGAGACAGCTGGGGTTGTTCAGCCTGGCAAAGAGAAGGCTCAGGAGAGGCCTTCCAGTACTTAACCTGGGCCTACAAGAAAGCTGGAGAGGGAATTTCAGCACGTGCATGTCATGATAAGACAAGAGGCCATGGCTTTAAACTGAATGGAGGTAGGTCTAGATTGGATATAAGGCAGAAATTTTTTAAGATGGAGGTGGTGAGGAAGTAGAACAGGTTGCTAAGAAAGGTTGTGGATGGCTCACCCCTGGAAGTGTTCAAGGCCAGATTGAATGGGGCTTTGAGCAACCTTTTCTAGTGGAAGTTATCACTCCCTGTGGTGGGGTTTGAACTAGAGGATCTTGAAGGTGACTTCCGACTCAAAAAGTTCTTTGGTTCTTTGATCTTTCACTAGAAACCTGGAATTTGCAAACATATAGGAGTTCACACAAGATATTTCTAAACAATGGTCAGATGCTGAATGTTGAAGTGGCAGAAGTGAGTGCATGTGCTCTGTATACTGAAGTTCTGATTCTGTCCTCAAAAAAACGCCCATTATTTCACTGAAATTTTCCTGAAGTAAAATCTAAAGGACTAAATCATGCCTCTGCATGCATATACCTACATGAACCTTCATTGGCTACGGGGCATTTTTTGTGGCAAGCATGGGATTTTAGCTTCTGGGCACAGCCAGAGATCCATGTGGTAGTGGCAGATATCACTCAGGATACTCTGGGGGAAATATGTCTTGCCGAAATGGCAGCTAGAGATGAGATTGCCCACCTTGGAGCATATCAGCTGGCAGTAAACACTTCAGATAACTGAAGCCCATCCACATATTCCACCCTGTATTCAAACATGCATTTTGAAAGTGTAAAAATATATAAAATAGGCAGACCCTAGCCACCCCCCTTGTAAATTGCACCTTAAATACTAGAGCTGTTTCTGCCCAACTTCACATGTTCAGCTGTCTTTTTTTAGCAGTTTTGCACAACTTTACCCAAAGTTTATTCCCACTTCCATCTGGAAGTGGAATTGAAACTTAGAAAAACTAAGTTATGTGTGAAATGTTCTGCAGAATTTCAACAATTCCTGGTATGAAATGAACCTCACAGGTCAGGAAAAGAGTTCTCTTTCCCTTCACTGTACACCATTATTTTTATTACCACTCCCTGCTGAGTTATACATCTCCTTCTGAAGGTTTAACTGAACCTTGAACAAGCTTTAAATCATCTCTAATGAAGGAATATTGTTAAATTTCTGTTTGGAGGGGAATATTCTCATTCTCACAGACTGTGCTTATCATGAAGGGGTAACCAAATATAAATAGGGAGGGAAGTGGTCCAGGTGTTATTAGTCCATCTTTCTTTTTCAATGAATTACCCTGAGGATCTCCCTTAGGCCAGGAACAGCAACTTTAAGACCACCTAGTGACTGGAGTAGGGAGGGAGAATATCAGTTGAAAGCAGCTGAAAACATGGAAACTAGGTACTTGGGATCATCTTAATATAAAATAAAGTGTGTGGGCACAAAGCATTAAATTGTACAGCTGGGGATCAATAATCTTCAGCCTTAGGAGCACAAAATAAATGGAAGCTATAAGCAGGGCTACAGCGTCGTTCAGCAAACACTTGGCAACCATTTCCATCTGAGAGCCAGGATGCGATACTTGGGGAGCATTCCAGCTGCACATGACTGCTTTTATTTGTATGGCTTTGGCAGTATAGCTCCAGCAGCCTGCCTCCCTCATTCCTCAGTTTGGTTGCTACTTCTTCGGTGAGTTTGTTAAGGAATCTTGTTTACTGCTTCCAAGTGCCAGATGATCCGTCTTCAGTGAATGCCGAAACTCTCTTACTGTCACTTCTGCTTTTGTGCCCCGTATATGTGACCATACAGTTGCCTGTGGCTGCTTATACTTACTTGTGCTCTTATGTTTTGAACCAAATAAATACATTAAAGCACATCTAACTTAAAACACTGTTTTAAGCTGTTTACAGGGAGTCCCTGTTAGATGGCCTGGTCATTCTGAGGCAATGTTACCTAGTGTTGGCTTCTTGGCAGATTTGCTTGTTAGTTTGCATCTAACCAACAGGCAGATCAAAAGGAAAAAGGCAACCACATAAATGTACAGACTAATAAGAGATTTGGGACAACACTATCTTGAGGAAGAATACGATTTTCCTGAAAAATATGACACTGCAACTCAAAAAAGACATGAGCTTCTAAATACATTTTAAAACCTTGCATGATCATGAGAAGAAGACATGATATAATTGATATCTCTGGATCGTGTGATATAGGGTACTTCCACGACTTTTCATCTTTTTCTCCAGTTTGATGGAGAGCCTCAGGAAATATTTCAGGGAAGATGGAAGAGGACTCGTGGCACATGCGGAAAAGCATCCTTTGGATTTAAATGCCTATTACAAGTTGACAAGTTTGAAGGCCTCAGTTTTCAGTTTGTGTTGTTAAGTGTTTTTGCAGAGTTTGGTGGGCATGCTTTGAAACAGGAGCAGTTTGCTACGGATGGAGACAAAATTCGTTTCACTGCAAGGAGAAACCTGCACTGGAACACACTGCCAGCAAGGCTGTGCCATCTCCATCACTGGAGATTCAACTGAGAAAGGTCCTGAGGTACTTACAGATGACCTTACTTGGAACAGGAGGATGGACTAGAGACTCTCTGAGTCTCTCCCAACCTGAGTCACCATGGGATTCCTTGAGTCTGAATTGCTTCTTTGAGGAAACATTTTAGAAGCAGGTCCTTTAGAAGGTTTTACATAAGGTAACTGGAAGGACTTGGAGGAAGAGCACCAACAAAAAGCAGTTAACTGGAACCAAGGAGTAGGTAGAGGTGAGAAAACCCTCTGTTTGTGTGAGGCAGGTACCTCTTCTCCCTTCCTCTTCCTGTTCGTGGTTACTGTTGCTTAACATTTGAATGACTAAGGGCATTTTCTTGTAGACAAGGTAGACAAGGTCCATAACCATTAATTTAAAGATGGGGCTCAAGAAAGAAGTACTTTCTCTTTGTATCAGTGTTCAAACAAGGCAAAAGCATTTAAGAAATGAAAAAAAAATTGTGAAAGACCCAATCATTCTTCTAGTGTTGCCTGATATGTTGTAGTAATGATTTACAACAACTATGATCTATGGGAGGGTGAACACAACTGAAAGTATGATGTCACATGTTATTGTTATATGCAAAAGGATGTTCATGAATCTTAGCTCCAGCTTCAGTCATCTGATGGAGTAGAAATTCTTGTTCGGTTTTCCAGCCCATTTCTCCAGGGCCCAGATCTGTGCTGTAAGATGCCCAAAGATAAGATCCATTCCCAGAAAGGACATTAATTCAAGGAGCAGCCATTATTTTACCTTCTTACTTTATAATTAATTACAGTTCCTTTCTTCTGTATATCTCCTTTTGAATTTTTATTGAAATTTTTATTATTATTACCACTTGTCTGAGCTTAATGCTTGACATACTTGTTTTCAAAAGACACTGCCCTACAGCCTATGTGACTGCATCCATTGGAAGTAGAGGGAATTAGCTCAAATGGTAGAGTGCTCACTCAGCAGGTGAGAAGTTGTGGGGTTGATGCCTGCATTTTGGACCATTCAGTGGATAAGGAATTGGCTGGATGGTCATGCTCAAAGCGTTGCGGCCCATAGCTTGATGACCAGGGAGGGACCAGCAACAAGTGTGTTCCTCAGGGGTTCATACTGGGACCAGTATTATTTAACATGAGAGAGATTTTTGCGAGGTCATGTAGAGATAGGATAAGGGGTAATGACTTTAAACTCAAAGAGAATAAGTTTAACTTAGATATAAGGAAGAAATTCTTTACTGAGAGTTTCGTGAGGCACTGGGATAGGTTGGCCAAAGAAGTTGTGGATGCCCCAACCCTGAAATTTTCAAGACCAGGTTGGATGTGTCTTTGAGAAACCCGGTCCAGAGAAAGCTGTCCTACCTATGGTAGCGGGAGTTGGTCTGAGATGTTCTTGAAGGTCCCTTCCAACCCAAACCATTCTATGATTCTATGAATGTGCTTGCACCATTAAGATAGGGATGTTTCTATGCTCATTAGCTTTATGAAAACAAGCAGATGTGAGACAGAGACTAGTTTAAAACCTCCTGTAATGCACCCACCTACACATTTTGAATATCCAGTAACACAAATGATTAAGAGTTGGCTTCCTTGCTGTGATAATCCTATGGACTAAACCATTCTGGGCTGCAGTGTGTACTACCTCTTGTGCAGTCTGGTCATCTTCTGTCTCTCTGATCTTGTGACCTGTGTATGTATTTTACTGTGAGTGCTTTAGGTTACTTCCTCTTGTGAAGGATTTTACACGCGCCTCAGTGCAGAGGATTATTGCTTTCCTACTCCTTTGGTGTATATCCATCATCTGGAGTGTAACTTACATGTACCGTCTTCTATAGTCACAGAGAAAAGAGGAATTTAATTTCCCTAGACCAAGTTTTTCAGAGACTCCCTCAGGGACACCTCAACTGAGCAGTGCCAAATGTATTCTGTGTCTAATACCTAAAGTGGAGATTTCCAGGCCATAGTCTGTGAGCACAGATAGACCGTTAGGATGAAAAAGGAAGGCTTTCTCAATATTCCTCCTGCTTTAAACTACCAACCCCCCAGTTCTGCAAATAAATAAAGATAGGAGTTGCAGGACTGCTTATGGATCTACAGTCCAATATCTAACGTACAGTAGAAGGAATGGGAACATATGGAGGAACGAGTATCTACAGAAAGAAATCTGTGAATGCACAAATTGTTTGAAGTCTCTGAACTTTATGCGTGCAATGCCCTTTTCTCCACTAACTGAAATGGAAACCTAGAAAGTGCTGGCTGTTAGAATCAAACCAGAAATTCCTAAAGGTAAAGTAGTTTTTCTACTTTAAGCTTGAATATGTTCCTATCACTAACAAAGAATCATTGTTTTGCTTCCCGAAATAGTGATCAGCTAATTAGTGAAGCTGGTTATGCAAAAGACACGCTTGCCTGAGACTGATGCAGCATAGCTCTACATAATGTAGCTGAGGAAGTTGCCATATGGGGAGAAATCATTGGAAGCCTGGCACTGGGTGTGAAGTTCTGCTGTCATATGATAACTGAGATGTATTACTTTTGGGAGAGAGAGTCTTGTAAATAAAGGGTCAGAATTAATGATGCAAATAGCGGAACTCCTGGCAGGAGTTTAGTTCCTATTTAGAGAATTTGCTTTACTAAACCAGAGTTAAGCTAGTGAAAAATCTTTATACAGCTGCTGACTTTTAATTAATTAAGGCATAGATTTTGTGGTTATTAATAAAGTCATGTATATATATGCTCCATCTGTACTTAATACTAAAATTGTTTTAAAGTGATAAAGTTGTGACTATATAGCACACTTGCTGCTAAAATTGTCAGTTTCAAATTCAAACTGAAATAAAATACTTCTTGTATGTGTTATACTTTAATTACAATAAATTTCTAGAACAACATAATGCTAAAAAATAGCATTGATCTAGGCTTGATGCAGTTCATAGACCTTGAATAATTTTCGTGCAATTTTGTAACAGGAACAACTCATTATCAGTGCATAAATGTTGAGGTTTATAACCTTTGCACCAAGCAGAATTTCCTGGACAAATTGCAATTAATTACTTGAAATTATTGGTCTCTAAACTTATTAAGCTGCACATTCATATGTGAGAGTTAAAGATATGGCCTTTCATGAAATCTTCTTCAGTGCTAGGCATTTACCAATGTGGGACATCCCAACAAAGTCCAGGAGCAGCAGCTAGATCCAAATCTGTCCCAGAAAATAAAAATAATCTGAAAATAAACATCCCCTGCATTGATATCCTTGAGAAACCCTGGTTCCAATGAAGCTTATGTACAGCATAGATAAATTAAACTTCCAGAGATCACACTGAGGTCAGGATCTGACCTCAGAATGATTCTTTGCCAAAGCAACACATTTTCCAGTACTATCTTCAGCTATAGAAATTCATTCATATTTTCAAAGGGCCTAATGGACTTTTTTCCTCTGTCTGATATGCTCTCTCTCTCTTTCACTGTCTCTCCATCTCTCTGTTTTCTTTTTGAATAGCTCCAAGTATACATGAGTGAACATTTCCTACTAACTCCCCAGAAAAATGTTTAGAGAGCAAATCAGAGAACAGAAATAACTGTATTTACATGAAGCTAGGTAAGAGCATGTATCTCTTGCGATACCATCCCCACCCCAAACCCACCCCAACCCCCAAAAAACCAACCCCCCCTCCACATCCCCAAAACTTTTGATTTTCTTGTTACGAAAATGAGCAGGTTGAGTAAAATGAGTGTTTTCTACATAGAAATACTTTAGATAAAGTGTATCGTAGTGCATTTGTTGTAAATCTGGAGTCCTGGATAATGCTGAATCCTTACAGATTTCTGGATTTCATAAGTTAAATGAATCATTATTAACAGCTACCTCCTGGGACAAAATAATCAGATTGAAGCTCCAGTAATTTGAAACTTTTTCAGCAAAACCTAGGATCAGATTGAACTCAAGTGTCCACTCATGTTTTCATACTTACCCAATACTTCAGTCAGGTTCCCCACAGTTTACAAAGTTTTTAGTTAACTTGGACAAAGTTTTGAGCAAACCTGGGGTTAATTATGACTTCATGTAGAAATCATGATAAACACTGTGGTTTAGTAGAATTTTGATTCAAAACCAGGCAAGACTTGTGGGTTTTGGCTGAGCATCACTGGGTTTCAGTTGTGTGCTAACCCAAAACTGAAAACAAAAATTACCTCTGGTAATATTTAAGAAAAAAATCTAGGGCACTGGAACTGCACACAGCTGAATTTAAAACACTGCTATTTGCAGCTTGGCAAACTGTTCATGACTTACTATAAGCACCTGGTGACAACTCTTCATGGCAACAAATGAAGAGCAACAGTGTTACAGGGTGGTATTTTTTCCCTGTGTCTTGAATGTTGTGGGATTTTCCTGTTAATATCCAGACCTGTGACACACCAGCACGACACGTGCGTTTGTCTCTTCGTGCTTGACATGCATACCTTGAGAAAAAAGCATTAGGTTTCTCAAGGTAAAGAGAAAAAACTTCTTTCCCTGCTCTGTGGCACCTGCTAATTCTGTACCCAAACTCAGGAAAAAGGAGAGGAAGGGGAAGGGGAAGGGGAAGGAGAAGGGGAATGGGAAGGGGAAGGAAACAAAAGGAAGGGAAGGGAAGGTAAAATTCTCAACATTTCCAGAACAGTTCCTAATATCTGGTTTTACCACAACCAGATCTGGAAGAATTTGTTGCAATAAAGCTCCCAGCTGGAGCTGTAATCAAGTCCATCTTTTATAAACAGACTGACTGACAACCTAAAAAATAGCAAATGTTGGTGGGAGTGAGACTGATGAAAGCCAAAGAAATTATCCAGTGCAAATAGAAAACTGAGATATTACTTGTGTATAGGAATTGTCTAGGGGAATCTAGAAATACAGCAGTCACTGAGTAACCATCTCATGAGCATATATTCAAATTCAATAAAATACCATTTGGAATAATATGCCTGAGTTACATAAAGTCCGTATCTCTTTACCTATTTAGTACCTCCGGGTTCATATGATAGATGCTCTCATTTCAGTGAAAAGCCTGTGCCATGCTTGTCTTGCTTAAGATCCTCCATAACATCAGAATTTATTTAAATTTTACTTGTTTTCATATCTACAGTAGAGACATCTGCTTAAAATGCTCATTCTTTTTTAATATGCAGTGTTATTGCTGATATGTTCTCACTTTGTTCTTGCATAATGTTGAGTCAATTTGCTTTGTTTTGCTCTTCGCTTTCCACATAGTAAAAAAGCATCAGTAGAGTTTTCTAGCAGCAAAACGAAGATGACAGACTTTTGCAGGGTATTGTTTTCATCTCTGTGGCTATGGCTTCACAGCTCATTCTCACCTGGGACAGCTATGAGGCCTCTTGCTATGTTCAAAGTACTCAATATAATGCCAGACTAGATCCTAGAATACTTGCACTTACATTAGTGTCATGCTCCAATAGGGTTAGTATGCGCTGGATTTTTGACTGGAATTATTGTTCAGGACCAGTTCAAATGGGCATCCCTGTAGAGCTTTACATGACACTGCAACCTCCTTCCAGCTTACAAACATTAATTACCTCCTGTCATAACTGATTTCACATCATTGACATTACTGTAACTCAGTATGTTCTGAAGACTATAATAAAAATTGAGACCTGTGACTGAATCAGTATTTTTATCCATTCCAGAAGTGCGTTTGTCAGCAGTGGCTTTGACTAGTACCAAAATGAATCATTCAGGGTCTAATAATTGTAGGAATGTAAGTATTGATATGGGTTTGACAAAAGTAATTAGTGGGTGACATTTAGCTAAGATGTGGTCTCCTGATCTTGTATTAGAAAAATAAATACATTATATTGGTGAGTTCTGGAATCAAAGGAAGATGTATTTAAGAATGTTTCCAAGAATTTTTACTCCATGAAGCACTGGCATAATCCTCTTCCATCCTCTGATTTTACCACAAAGCCTCTTTTCATTCCACTTACGATTTCATGCAAGATCTTCCATCACTAGACAATATCAGGGTACCGGAATTGTGCTTCTGGCTGCCTGGATTAGCACCATACACCATTTCCTCTCCTTGACACTGACATGTTTAAACAGCAACCAGCATTGGTAATTTGGCTGTGATTGCATGCTGCTAATGGGTGTTTTTGAAAAGTACCCAAGAAGAGGAGAAGATAAACAAAGGAGAAACAAAATAAGCAAAGTGACAAAAACAATAGCAAATGCTTCATCCAGCTGAACTAGAGGGAAAGGGTGTAAATATCCCAGTGGAGGAACTCTGCAAGGGCTTGTAATCTGTAGGAGGGAGAAATTAATTTATTTGTAAAAGGATGTGTAAAATGTAAGACACCGGAATCATCAGCTGTTTTTTTTTTTTTTCATTGAAAAGCAAACTAACATGTTAATTGCCAAGTTTTTTATTTGCATGAGGATCTTAACCTTTTCCTGTGTGTGAGCTTCTTGATTAAGTTTTTTTAACAACAAAAATATCCCCCCAAACCCCAAACCAACCAACAACAAAAACCTAACCAGGAATGAAAATGTTACTTTTTCTCTCCCCTCTATTTTTGCTAGAGAAACGGGCTTGTCTCAATTTAAAGATATTCCATAAAACAAACTAACAATGTTTATGAGATAACAAAAGAGGAGTTGGATTCAGATGTTGTTCTACCTTCAAAAAGTGTTCTCAAAAAAGAAAAACAAAACTCAAAGGCATATTGACCACCCGGAACTGCAGCCTCTAATTCCAGAGACCACACTCTCCTCTCTCTTCCTACCCACAAGGCGGGGAGGCAAGGAGGCAAAAGAGGACACATGTTATCTTTGTTCTAGTTAGCTCATGGGGGTGGATGGACAACTCAACTGCAGATCCTCAGCGTTCAACCTCAGCTTTGCACTGATCATGGTCTGCAAGTGTAATCACTGCTCTTTGGTTTTTGAGTCTTTGAGCTTAAGATTTTAAAATCTCTGCAACTTCAGCCTAAAAATCGTTATAGGTTCAGCCTATGTTTGCTATAGCTGACCTCTGCCTCAGCAATTCTCAAAGCTATCTTCTGACCCCCATTCTTTCTGGAGAGTGTGATGCACTTGAGCCCTTCCCTCTCATCAAATACACATATACCCCATGGTCTTTTCTGCTCCAGACCCCGACTGTTCCAGACCCCGATTGTTCCAGCCCCCTTTGCAACTCAAGCTCCAGCAAAACCAACTGTGAGCCCATCCAGCCTAACCCTGTCAATTCCTACATTCCAGCTTAGCCTTCTGCTGGCTGCCACATTAGCTTTGAACTCCCTCTGCAGCCACCATCAGCTTTGCCCAAAATATTAAAGAGAAAAATCTCTTCATCCTTTGCCCCACCCCAGCTCCTCATATCTTGGTTCCTGGCTTGCTTTGGCTCCTACTGGAAGGAAAATGCAGTAATATTTTCCTCCTGCCCAAGCTCAGTGTGGTTTACCATTTCACTGGGAATGAAAAAAGTTTGAGCTTGCAGGCAGCCAGCCACTACCTCACACACCCAGCACGGTCCAGCCCAAGGCACTGCCTTCAACCCCCCTCAGGAAAAGGCCACCATCGTGCCTGCTAGAATAAATATTATGCTGCCTACAAGGCTCCCAGGTAGGAGGGGACTACTGCATTGGAGGAGAGCAAACAGGATGGAGAGAGAAGAAAGACAAAAGACAGTTGCAATTTTTCTGTGAAGACTTAAGCTGAAGATACATTTTCAGCTCCCCCAGGAGCTTCTGACTTGTTTCACCAGTCAGAACCAGCTGGCTTGAAATACGCTTAGAAGATAATTATCAACTAAAAGATGGTACAATAAAAAAGAAAAAATCTTTATGAAACAAATACAACCAAAAAGTTGAAAATCGTTACACAGAAATACTCAATAATCTGACTAGATTAGACTTAAATTTAAAGAAGATGGAAATCCCTGTGACTCAGGCATGAATGGGAGAATATAAATAGACTAGGTGGGAGATTTTTCGTATGTTCTATTACGAGCTATTTATGTTTCATTTGATACATGAATGAGATGTCTTGTTTTACCATAATAGCAACCTTGATTGAATACATTTATCCTCAAGGCTTGTGGAGTAGAAGGCAAGAGGGTGATCAGTGCTCTGCATCTTGGAGTCTCCTGCCATGATGGTTGTGCACCTTCACTCCCAGCAAAACAGGAGGCAAGGAGAATTAGCATGAGATCTGAGGTGTGCCATGGCCAGCAGAAAGTGCACACCATGGGTTGAAGTCCAGCTACCATTTCAGTCATCCTGTGACATCAGGTATAATATTCATCTTTTCATTAAAATGGCCGTGCTTTTGGAAGCAATTTCCCTCATGGCAGCGCTGCTCGAATAGGGCAAAAGCTTGCCAGAGCTAACTGATGGAGCTCAGCAGCAGCCAGGAGCAGGTTATGAGAGACAGAGAGTCAAAAGAGGGGAAGCATGTGCAATAATAGTCCCAATATCCTCTCACATCCGCTGGCATGCTCTGCTTCCAAGACATTTGAGCTGCTGGATGCAGCTGAACCTCAGTCTGCAAATAGCCCTTGTGTGTGCAAGGATAACAGTGAACAAATGTTGCTTTTCTGTGGGTTTATCAAACATCAGGGACACTTTTCTCTGAAGGAGGAGAGTTTTCCTCATCCATAGCCAGAGGAAGTTCATCATAGCACTCTTTATCTTCTGCTAAAGCTCTGAGTTTCAGCTGCTGTTACAAGATGGTTGGCAGGGGTTGGGCCATTTGGCTTTCTGTAAAAAATCTGATACCCTTTTCAGGGGAATTTTCCACACATGGAAATGGTTGTTCTCGGTGAGAGCAAACCAGACACATAGGAAGCTGTGTGAGTGCAAAGAGCTCATGTAGTGCTACATGCCCAGAAAACTCCCTCAGCATCTGGTGGTCTGTAGCTCAGGCAGTCCCAGAGATGAGAGTCTTTTGTATTCGGTAGTAGCCAGAAGCCTTTCCTTACATGAACATCAATAATCCTTTTTTGAACTAATGTGAGCCTTAACAGTCCACATCACAGTAAGGAATTACATAGTTCAGCTGCTCATTTCATAAAAAATATTCATCTTGACTCCTTGAGCTTGACTCCTACCAGATTTGTAAGACAACCACCAGTCCAAACACAGAAATAGACTGTGAGTCATTATCCTCAGCTTTTCCAGCAGTTTTAATAGGTTTGGTCATCTTCTCCCCAGGCTGAAGAGAAGGATCACACCATATCCTGACAATTTTGGTTGTTCTTTCCCACCTCCGTGCTTCTCCTATAATCTTGCTATTTTCCTTCCTAAAAGACTGAGTGAGCCGAGAGGACCACACAATGTCCAAAACTTTAGTGCTCCATGGAGTTATACAGTAACATATAGCTGTTTTCTAATTGCAACGTTTTCCTCTCATTCCCAGCATTCTTTTTGGTTTGTTTGGCTTTGAGTCACTAGTGTTTTTAACAGATTTATCTATTTATAACCCAAAATCTTGTTTATGCATCAAAACTGCCAAGTCAGACTCTTTTGCTGGGTGAGTAGGGATGGAGTTCTTCCTTCCCTCTGCATACCACTTAAATCTCTGTTTTTGCAAATAGCACAGCCTCTATTTCTCAGGTGAATAAGTAATTTCTTTTCCTACAAGTTTTCTATGAAGGGAATTATGTGGACTAATAAGAAGCACAACCAATCCTATGTAAATGAGAGCAAAAGGGAGCATTTAGCACTGCTGTCACTCCTCTTTGTGCCCCTCTAGGAAAATCAGCCTTCAGGACCAAATTCTGATGCATAGAGACTATAAAACTGTGGCCCAAGGCAGCAGATGCCTTTCACCCAGCCCCTAATAGGGCATTGCCTATATATATATATCCCACATTATAAAATAGGACAGAATAAGGTGAGATGCTATTCTGTTAACTAAAGTAAATGTAAGTATAAGATGGGAGTTTTTTAAGACACCATTGGAAATATCTATGAAGTTCCTCTATGGCTAAGAATGTTATCAGCAGTACAGCACAGCAAATCCTAGCTGTGCAAGAAAGCCTAAATCAGGGCAACAGCTGCTCAGTTTAGGGTTGTGTATCAATATTAGAAGACTAAGTATAAGCATGAAATTTGGAGTATCTGTTAAAAAGGAGTAAAAATGAAAGAGACATCCAGATGACTTTCAGCTGTTTAGTGAATTTCTGTACTGCATCGATATTGTCTTTAATAGCAACTGATAGACTTGTCTTTCAGTATTTTGCTATCTCAAGTTGCAAAAATGTTTCCCATTATTTACATTTTATGACACGGTGCTTCTCTTTTTCCAGCCCAAAGACGATCCTGTCACCTAGTGCCCTCTAATTTTTTTGTTGAGCCGTTATACTCTCACACTATCCTTACCACCCAGAAATTAGGTGATCTGAGCTGCAAAAATGAATCAAGATACCGTTGCATCAGGGTTCTGTTCTGTGGCAGCTGGGCTGAAAGCTGAGATAAAATGATCTGATACACAAAAGCACGAAATATACCAGTGAATTACCAAGAAAATGAAAGCAACCTGGTACATGTGGAAGAGGTCTCTGCCTATCGCAGGGGGTTGGAACAAGGTGATTTTTTTATGTCTCTTCCTACTGAAACCTTCTATGAATTTATGATTTCATGCTTACTTGTTAGCAGAACTTGAGCAAAAGCTCATTATTTTAAGAGCAGTATTTCAAAACACATCTTTAAAAATTAATCCAAGAACAGCAAATCTCCTTTTCTTTCCAAGGAGAAACTAGCCTATATTGTTCTTCCCACATTATTAAAATAGCACGACTATTTTAATAGCAGTTCTCCACACTTTCTTATTTCTCTGTTCCATTTTTTAAAATATTCTGTAATGCATTTGCTTGGCTGAGTAAAAATATGCACCAAATTGAATATAGCAACCAACAAAATTGTCAAGTGAGAGCCATGATAATTTCTGTCTAAAAACTTATTTTTCACCTTCACACCATGTAAAGAGCATAAGGAACTCCTGAGAGATCTTTATACAAAAAAAGGTCTCAGAGAGGTTGTGGAGGACAGAGAAAGGGGCCAAATGAAAATCTGTGCATCTGCTATCCATCAGAAACTCGTGTTTCAGGTGGCTGTAATAGATGGTTATGCATGCATCTAGAGAAATAATCTCGCCTCATAAACCACCAAACTGAAAAGCTGCCTAAGATATAGAATAATTTGATACTGGTATATGCATTTTTTACTGTCTAGAACTCATTGTAAATCATCCAGCTGTGTGCACTGAGAAATGAATGGTGTTCAAGGTGAGAACTTGAAGACATTAATTTGATACTGTATCTAAATATTGCACCCTCATCGCCATTAAGTGATCTATAAAGGATTGAGCAGTTCAGCCAAATAACCTTGGTTAACTATCACAAATTATTGTTCATTCTCTCATCTTATGGCTGAAGAATAAAGCTGAGTATCTTACTAAAGATCTTTAATTTGCAAGAACTCTGCAGGCCCCATGCAAAAGGCCATTCCATGGAATTCAGCAAACTACTTCTATGTCAGTGAAAAATAGCAAAATTTCTTTTACCAGCATGTGGAAGGACTTTTATTTGGTCCCAACTAAAAGGCAATGGGAAGACATGTAGACAGACAGCCATCAGCTCCTCAGTCTGCAAAAGGAAATGTATGGTCTATTAGTGCATTTACCAGCCATAAAATCCAGCAGCTTGGCTGGATGCGTGGGACAGGACATAGTAGTGCTGACTTTCCATTTTGTCTTCTTCCACCACTCGCATTCTTCCCTGTCAGCAAACAAAATGGACAACCTATTTCCAGGCTGACAATCCCAGCATCTAGGAGGCTTTGGGGTTACGGCGTCCATCTCCAGTCTCTCTCTTTCCATGGGAGGGAGTAAAAACTGGATGTGTATTAGCAAACTGTGTTGGAATGGCAGCACTTGTTTACTACAGGTAGGCAACTCTTGGTGTGCATCAAGAGTTTAAAAAGCCAAGGTGCAAGACTGTGCTTAAATCATGGAATCATAGAAAGGCTTGTGTTGGAAGGGACCTTCAAGATCATCTGGTTCCAATCACCCTCCCATGGGCAGGGACACCTTCTACTAGTCCAGGTTGCCCAAAGCCCCANGACAATCCCAGCATCTAGGAGGCTTTGGGGTTACGGCGTCCATCTGCAGTCTCTCTCTTTCCATGGGAGGGAGTAAAAACTGGATGTGTATTAGCAAACTGTGTTGGAATGGCAGCACTTGTTTACTACAGGTAGGCAACTCTTGGTGTGCATCAAGAGTTTAAAAAGCCAAGGTGCAAGACTGTGCTTAAATCATGGAATCATAGAAAGGCTTGTGTTGGAAGGGACCTTCAAGATCATCTGGTTCCAATCACCCTCCCATGGGCAGGGACACCTTCTACTAGTCCAGGTTGCCCAAAGCCCCATCCAGCCTGGCCTGGAACACTGCTAAGTGGTGGGGCATCTATGAAATCTCGGGTCAGCCTGTTCCCGTGCCTAACTATCTCCACAGTAAGGAACTGTTTCCTAATACCTGAGCTAAAAGTACACTCTCTCAGTTTGAATCCTTTCCCCCTTGTCCTGTCACTACATGCTCTTATAAATAGTCTCTCTCTCAACGGGGAATTTTTTTTGGGGGGGGGGCAGGGGGGGTGGCAGGAGAAATCAAAGGAGTAATGGAGAACAGATAATGAACCACACATGTCATGACAGTAGGGAGGGATGAAGGGGATAATTTATTTATTTTTATTTATGAATGCTGAGGTGAAGAGAGTATTAGAAGAACAGTAATATTTCCAAGATCTGGATCAGGACTTGTAGGAATATGAAATGAAGGGTTTAAAAGGACTTTTGCAATCTACTGTATCACACAGTAGATTGAGCACAACAATTAAAGCTAGCAAAAGAACAAGATAATTTATATACTGTAGTTCAAGAGAAGGCAGTGAAACAAATGGCAAATTTTTGGCAAATGATTTTGATATCCAGAAAGGACAAAAATAGTGGTATTAGAGGACAAATTGTTCATGTTGCTCTGAGTTCTAGCAAATAGTCACCGGACTATGAGCCCAGCTCACCATGGTAAAGAGCAATAAAGAATACACTAAAGAGCTTTTCAGCATATCTAGCATTACTAAGCAATATTTGACATGGCCTCAAGGAAGGTCATCCATTTCAGAAAAATGTGACCAGCTTTAACAAAAGATGCCTAACCATCATCCTAACAGGCAGTGCAACAAGTTCAAGCCAAGGCACAGAATCATTAACTCTCTTTCTTGGAGTCAGAAGTTAAACTGAGGCTGGAAGGGACCTCTGACAGTCATTCAACCCTTTGTCAAAGCAGGGCCAACACTGAAGATAGGAAATGTTCCTTAGTTAGCGTTGTGTCCAGTCATGTTAGAAAATGTTCGTTAGGGTTGTGTCCGGCCATGTTTTGAGTATTTCCATGGACTGAGATGTCACAGATACTACGTACACCTGTTCCAGTGCCTGACCTCTTTCTCCGAAATGCCGATAATCAGGAGAACAGGCAATTTGTCGAGGCTGGCTTCAAACCCATTTAACTGCGAGGAAATTCAGAACTTAGGTCTGCAGGCTACTGGCAGAGGGAATTGCCCAATAAAAAGACATTATCTTTTGTTGTTTACCAGTTTCCTGCCATTAAGTAGGAGTCATTTGCAATATTTTAGAAAGTATTTTGGGTGTGGATTAAACGGGTGTCCTCTTCTGGTGCTAGCTGAAATAACTTGGCTTTCCCCATTGCATTTACATCCTGGTCTTCTTATCGTCCCAGTAGAAAATCATATCCCCACAAAAAAAATGAGATGTTTTTTCACTGTCTTCCAGCACTGGCACATGTGGAAAATGAACTGCCACACAAGCAAAAGTCATAACACAGAGACAGAGCCAGATTCAGAAAAAGATTCCAGAGAAAGCAGAACTGTGTGAAAGCACTTGCTTGGCTCCACTTTACTACTGACATAAAGTTGTCCATCTTGGCAAAACTGAATTCATGAGAAATCCAGACCATGCTTGGGAAGGAAGGTTTCATGGAAATAAAAAAGGGCTTTCCTTGTCAGAAAGCAATTTTGGCCTGGGGCCTGGTTGACAGAAGACTGCAAACCTGAGCAAATCTGGGGGAATAAAGTTTGTATAGAGAGGAGGGCAGAAAGGAAATACACAAAAACATGTTGCATCTTAGGTCAGCAATTTTTGTGAGCTGGGATGAAGCTGACTTCATACCCTATATGCCTCTGTTATACATGATCCATGGAGGGAGCAAATGTGCTGCAGCCCTGACTGAGGCTTCTGTTGTACTTTTGCAGAAGCAACAGCTGCCCAATCTGCCAACCCTTCTGCTATGTGATTCCACCCCTGGGGACTCATGAAAATGGTAAAAAAATCAAAATAGCATGCCCTAGATTGCTTTGTGAAAAAGGCACTGCTTGTGGGACCGAGTGCAGGATCACGAAATGGGACCTACCCTTTAGTGCATGGCAAATCACACAGCTGATCTCACCACAACTGGCAAAAAATTTGCACTTCTCTTTCCATCCCCCTTCTTTGATACCACACAGCTCCTCTGTTTGTCTGGTGTTCACGTCACCAGGCCACGTGAGGAGCCAAGCCCTTAATGTGATGAGAATGATAGATAAAATCCTGGGGATAAAATCAGCCAAATGAACAAAGGACAAAACAGATACTTTCGTTTCAGTAAAAAACAGCAATTATTCTCATGTTTCTTAACCACACATTGATATAGCTCCTTTCTCTTTCTTTCTTTTTAATTTTTTTTTATTTAAACGAACTTGCATGCTAGTGGTTATTGCTTTGCCAGCAATGTCTGGTTCTGCCTGATAACATCAAGCTTTGTAAAACAATGTAATATTGTCTACAATCCCTGCTATTATAGTAAGTTAACAGTTACTGTAAACAGAAGGGCTCTTCGTAGAGAAGATGAACCGAAGATATATTTTGAGTTAAGCACAAAGCAAACACTCCAGCTGGCAAACATTGCAGGAATAGTTCATTCTTTCAGAAAAATTGCATTGGGTTTGCACTGCCAATAGTATACACAGAGTCATTGTTTCAGTCTCAGCAAGAGGGTTATTTATACACTTTGAATGCGTACTGCTTTCTCTTAAACTTCACAAAAGTAACCCATTAACAATCATACCAAAAGTATGAGGGTTTGTCCGAATGTTTGAGGTTCGTTTTCCTCTGGTGGGTGCCACTAAAGCTCACTTTAAACAGGTCTCGAGGACAGAGGGGAATATTAGGTCACACAGTCAGATCTATTGTATATCATAGTCCATAAAATTTATTCCAGCTACTTCTGTATGCAGCCCAATGGCTGACATTTGGCTAAAGTGTGTGCCTGGAAGGTTTGCAGCCTTGAATCTACCACTTTCTGATGTAACTGGTTCCAGCAGAAATCAACCTCACTATTAAACATTCGTATTGTACTTCCATTTGATTTTCTTTGGCTTTGATTTGCATGCTTAGGTTCCCATTGTGCTTTTCTCTGATCCTTTAAAAAGCGCTTTAATAACTTTATTTCTTTACCATCCAAGAACCCTGAACCATCTGAATGCTGTGTATTTTTGGTTCATTGGTGCTTCTGCATAAAGCCAGGAGAGGGAAAACAGAGAAGCAGTTTTGACTGGAATCTAACTAAAGCTTATTTGCCTTGTTTGGATTTCTTTTTTTTTTTTAAAAAAAAAGAAGTTATATCAGTTTAAATGGGAACGTCTTGCTGTTCAACTTTGTTGTTTCTACTTGAAAAAACTTTCAGCAACTTTCAACTTCTGCAAAAGGTGTCCATCCAAAAACACCTGCCCAAAATGACCCCCCCAAACCCAGAAGGAAGTTCAGTAAAATTCATGTTAGTTTTTTACCTAATTAGTTAGGTTAGTTTAACCTAAGTTTACACTTTTTTGCTAGAATGGCTCCATAAACTTATTTTAATCAGCATTTACACGTGACAAGCACTTCAATTTTTACTATTGTTTAGTATTATAATGGCTGCTTCAAAGTGTACCTGCTACAAAACCTCTGCCATTATTCTTAACTGAGCATATTTGATGTGGAACATAAAATAACCATTACCATTGTATAGGAAAACTAGATGTCTTTAGCGTTTCACCAAAACTAGATGTCCTTTCAGTGTATCAGGAAGGGTTTCATGAGGATGTTAGCCTGTATTTCTTGAATTAGGATTATTTAAATGGCAACTACATGTCTTCAATCAAAAAAAGTTGACTAGGCAGCAGATTTTACAAAAATACACATGCATTTGACTATATAGGAACGTCTGTGTTCTCTGCATAGTCCCCTCACACAGTACCTATGCATCAACAACCAGGCAGAAAAATATTAGATGAAATTTGCTATTAATTATCTCTAAAAAATAGCTCCCTGTGATATGCAGGTAAGACCACCATTAAGCTAATGTTTATGTTCCAGAGGATACCAATTTTCCATGCTTCTGATCTGATTTTCATACATGTTGCACAAACCACTAGGAATGTTCATCTTCAGCTTCCCATTCTTACTTTCATTTAGGGGCATAAATGCAACTTGCATCATGGGAGTATTAAAGGGCAAAATAGTCTCTAAAATGCTATCAATGGCATCTATGCAATTTTAGTGGAAATATAAAGAGCAATTGCCATCTTTTCTGCCCTCATCACACAAATTATGATATTTTCAGCTCCACTGAGCTGTTAGTATGCCTTGCTCTTGGTGTTACACCCAGCATTAGCATCCCTTCCCTTATGAGGGTTATGATGATACACAACTAGTGAAACTTTCATTTTAGCCAGCATCAGCACACTGCAATCAATACAGTATTATGCTTTCTGTGATCCTAATAATTGTACTACTGAACTTAATTGGCAATCAACAAAATTAGAATCATCACTAGTCAGTAGGGATCCTTGTACACTCTAAAGTATTTGCTTTAGGATCAGTGAAAAAGTAGGAAACCTGCCAAGAGTTTTCTGTCCAGCAAGTCCTTGGAGGCTTATGAAACTTCCCAGACTTCTCATTTTTCAAGGAAAAAAAAGCAGTTTTGAAAAGTTTTAAAAGACTGCAGGCTTTACGGAGCTTTGTGACGACTTTTAGAGGGATCAATTTCCTATTGGGGAAAGTCATACAGACAAATTTCCAAGTAAGTTCTCTAGACCAGGTAAAAAACCCTCGCTGTACCGACCTCATCTCTGCCATCCGCTGACGTACAAGTGGCCAAGTTCCCTTGTGCTTCGTTAGAGATGGACCCACCAGACTTACCTGCCTGTGTTTCTCAGGGAAGGAAGGCTTTGCCACCTGATGGTGGCATTACCTGATGGTAATGGTTCACCAGATTGGAGAATATTTTCAATGGTGAAGAAAATCTTGACAATGATGTTACGTCACATTCCTTAACTATGGTCTTTTTCATATAATCTCTTTTCTGTATGGAAATAAAACTGCTGAACAAAGGAAAATGCAGCTTCAGGAAGGAGAATAGGTATATCTATGAAAACAAACAGATGGATTTAAAATGTAGGAGAAGTATTATTTGCAAGCCTCACACTCTTTAATGTATCTACACAATTTATATGTTTAACCTGGTTAATAATAAAAAAAGATACCAATGAAACTGAATTCCCAAAACTCAGAGGTACATTTTGGCTTTATTTAGCAGGTTACATATAACATCAGCTGTTTGCTTTTTTCAGCAAAATGAAGCACCTGAATACACTCTGACTGCTACCAGCCCTTGAATTAATAAGTGTTTTTCTTATAGTCTTATGAACTGGATGCAGAAATCTCTAAACCTGGAAAATTCCAAGACCTCACAGCTGCCAAAGAGAGCTTGAAAAGATGAAGTAGTTGAATGAAAAGATTTCAGCAACAGGAAGGGAAATCAGAACAAATTTACTTCCATCCCACCCCAAATAATCTCACTGAGAGAACTGTAGTAGTTTGTTTGGCTTTTTGGAATACTGGATGGCAGCAGTACAATGCAGGACTAGGAAATGCCTCTCTGCTCTCACATCTGCATCGGGCCAGCAAGCGGGCAGGCAAGCCAACATTTCTTCTGTCTCTCACTTTGACTGCAACGGGAATCTGGCATGGCAAATTGAAGTCCCATTGAAACAGAGCCACTATGAAAATACAGAGGAAATCCAGTCTCAGACTAGTTCTGTCCCCGCAGAGCTTTCACTTTTTACGTAAGATTTTATATAAAGTGTTTTTACCTTATAAATAGACAGGAAGAGGCACAAGAGAGACACAAGAACAGTTTAGTTATTCCTAAATAGTTCCTCTTCCTCTTCTTTGTTTTCCTGATGCACTCCCCCAAGACCAGGCTGTCAGTAACATTCAGGCTTTGCTCTGAGATCACATATGCTGTGCAGCTCCACAGTGCATGAAGGCTTTTGAATTAGTGCCTGAGTCGAGAGGTGACCCAGGAGCAAGTCGTTCAAGTCTAATCTCCCTTCCTTGCAAGGTGCTAGTCCTTCTGGACAAATTGCTTTCACAGCCCAAAAGTAATTTTGTCAATTAAGAGCTAATTTTCCCTCTACTAAAGTCTCTTTTAAGTCTATCACATGTGGTCCATTATGGCCTGCTAAGTATGATGGCAAAACTAGCAAAGTCATTATCCACACAGCAGTGGAAGCTGCGTGGAAGGGCATTGCAAAGCAGTCTCCAGTGACCATGTCTGCTATGCTACCATTTCCAGTGGGATGGGGCAAATCCCTCAGGAGCAGGTCACAAGCCTGTGTACCTTTCAGATCCCGTAAATACAACTGCTTTTTTTCCTCCTGTTGTTAACCAGTAAGAAATTGCTTAACTGAAGATAAATGCAGCCGGTGAAACTACTCAGATAGCAGCAGTTGATAATTTACTAGAACAGATTCTTTGAAAAAGACAGAAAAAATCAATAGGGATATCTCTGGTGTATTGATTAGCAGATGGGTATTCGTATTACCAGAGATACAAAGTAATTTAAGCAAAGGAGTGAGAATTGAAATGGATTGGTATCATTAGTTAAGCTGGATAGCACGATGCAAGAAGAAAAATGAATTTTGAGCTCTTTAAAGGAAGCAGCTATGAATGTTCTAATTTCAAAGTAGAAATTAACGGGAATTTTAAAAAAAAAAGTTTCAGTAAGTCTGTTTAAAATTGCTTCAGGTTCCTGGCACTGAAGTCACAAGAGGACACAGAGTGGAGGCCTCAGGAAAAAATTGTCTTATGGTGACTGCAGCCAGTATCAGAGTGCCCCGAACAGGCTGGGACTGTCTGCTCCGGTGAGCCTCAGCTGGGATCCCCTGAGCAGGAGATGGGCTGAGAAGCCAGTGGAGGCGAAGATTGGAAGTGCAAACAGCAGGTAGCTGGTCTGACCTGAGTGGGGTCCATGCTGCAGATGCTGGGTGCTGCATTCCTGCTGTGAGAAACTTTGCTTCCCCTGGTGAAGAAATCCACAAACCTCCACTTTAAAAAGGGAAAAACTCTGAAACCCCATCTCTGGGGGTTACCCTGTAGAAATATGACAACCCAATAAACAGAGCTCTGATGAAATATGGTCCACATCTGTAGTCATTTTGTAGCTGACCAAATGTGCAGCCTGGAGTTTGTATTTGCTAGAGCTAAGATAATAACAGGCCTGAGAACTCCCAGTGGTTGTTTGCTTTGATTTGCAGAATGTTTGTTACACCACATTATAATCAAAAATTGGGTATATCCACTGGTAAAAATCTCATGAGTTACAGAAACAAAGCTTCTGCCAATATTGCCTTACATGAAAAAAAGGGGTGAGATTAACAGATATTTTATGAGATAGT
Source organism: Oreocharis arfaki (assembly GCA_013398015.1). NCBI lineage: Eukaryota > Metazoa > Chordata > Aves > Passeriformes > Paramythiidae > Oreocharis > Oreocharis arfaki. The sequence goes on along the minus strand of VZRR01010834.1, from coordinate 536,445 downwards.
GAGGATTTTGTTTTGTTGGTTTTTTTGGTGTTTTTTTGGCTGAAAGATCCAATGGCCTGTGCTAGCACTGAGTAAAAAAAAATAAAATATATATATATATAGGCAGTTATCTACAATATGTTTGTCACTGTTGTCTGTGATTCAGATCACTTAAAAATTTGTCAAGAATATATGTACTGCTTCCAGAAGTTAAATAAAAGTAATGTTGCATGAGGTAAAGAGGAAAAGAAGAAAGTCCATTCCACAGTGTAGGTTGATCAGAGGATCAAGGTATGAGCACCAACCAATTTCAGTGACTGGAAGAGTCAGTGCCATGGAAATGGGCAGTGGGAGATTTACTTTCCTAGCTGTTCACAAAGAGACACTGACCCAACTGGCAGTGTGTTCACCCTGGTTTGCGTTAAAGAGAGTTTGGAAGTTGCTGAAAGTGCAGGCAAATTTTTAATTCAATTATGACTAGAGGAGGAGGCTGCAAATCCGGTGGCGAAATCTAGGTAGAAGAGGCCTCAACACAAGACAATTAGTATGAGAAAGAAATGGACAAAAACAGCAGGATAAGGGGCTGGGAGTCCAACAAAGTAGTCAAGGTGTGTGAAATGCCACTTGTTGGCCATCCTTGTTTTATGTGTTTAAAAGAAACAAAACAAACAAATGATAAATAGAAAACAATAACGTTAAAATGTTATATTAAATTATGAGGGTAATTCTTCCCCTGAGGAAGAAGAAAAACCATCTGGTAAATGCCAAAAGCAAGGATAAAAGAAGGGTATACAATAAAGGATGCTTGTAAAGAACGATACAAAAATTTTAAAAAGATCTCAAACAGAAAAGCTCAAGGGTTTTTGTTTTGTTTTGCTTTTCTTTTCTTCTTTTTAGAATGCAATATACTCGAAGCAACAAGGCAACAAGTAAGGGTTCAGAAAAAGCAAGAAACGGAAAAAGAAGACAGAGAAAGACCTCAAAGAAAATCTATTATTTCACAAAAAAGCTCAGAAGTCAGGTAGTAAAGCAAAACCTGAAGTATTGAGTGCCTGCTTTTTTTCAGGCGGCAGGAAGGCGATTAGTCTTCACCAGACACTGAAACAAAGTAAACAGGGAAATGTGGCAATGCAGACCAGAGAAGGGTAAAGAGTAAATTAAAGTGTTTAGACCATACAGATGCGTTTGAGTCAGCAGGGCCTGACGAAATCCATGTCAGTGTACTTAAGAAACAAAGCAGCTGACAAATATCTGAGATCCCACACAGAGCAGGGGAGGTATGGGAAGACATAGTCTGAAAAGAAGAAAAAGGACAGGAATTCTAGGGCAATCAGTCTAATTTTTTGACCCAAGAGAATTGTTACCAAAAACCCAATGCTTTTACAGACACCTATAGAGTAACGAGGCACAAACGTGGAGATGAAGCTACCTACAGCTCACTTCAAACTGAGGGCACATCACACTGAGAGCTGCAGGAGGTCTCTGCTGCTTAACACTTTACATTTTCTGTTTAAGAAATTACTGCTTCAACAGAGAATATATATCTGCACTACCCGAGAAAAAGCAGGCTTGGGAGCATTGTCAGGATCCGAATTCAGCTCGTTCTTGATGAATCCAGGCATGGGTGGTCTGGAATATTTTAGATTAAATTGAATGAAGAAGGTGCGAAAAGCTATGCTGCTTGAGGAGAAATCAAATGCTCAAAACGTAGAATAAAAAGCTGGGAACAACCTAGCAGGGAAACAAAAAATAAAAAAACCTGTGAGACCTATGGGTTATCAGAACATATCCCAGAATGGAGAAGAATTCCAAACAGCCCAAGATCTTGTTAATGCCTTGCTAACACTTAATGATGCAGCATTTATGTAAGAAGGAGACTGAAAATGTAGGCCAAGACAGCACTACTGTGAAGAAACAGAAGTCTCCATGCCACATGAACACGGAAAAATGGTACAGAGCTTTGTTGAAGAGATGTCTCAAGGGTGTCTAGAAGCGCATCTCAGCTGGGTGTAGCAGCTTCTTCAGTCACTATTCAATCAATTCATTAAACACAGGTAGTCTCTTCCATGACAGATCAAGAAAATTAATTTAAGCCATTGCATTTCTGCATTGGAAACATTTTCTGAAAGGTCTAAAGAGCACAAACCACTGGCTTCAGGCAGTAAGCAGGTCAGATCCTGCAGCATGGGTATTTCTCAGTCTGCTGTGACGCTACACTATATATCCATATAGTCAGGCTTGGTGTCCGCTAAGAGATCTCTGAATAGAAGATGCTGGAATTATGTTTTGTTGGTACTAGGATGAAGATCTCAGTCCCCTAACCAAGAACACATTACCTGAGATTCAGAATAAGGGCATGTGCAGGAAAAGAAAAACCTGAACACCTTAGCTTGAGAGGTATTAGCAGAAGTGTCACTTGTGGGACCCCCAAAACAGCTGTTCTGCTTTGCTGCCTGCTTTAGGAACCTCAGATGATCTGCAGGGTCCACTGCAGGTTGTGCACCACCTCTCAGCAAGTGCATAGCAAATTGGAGAATAAGGAGGAGAGAAACAAGTATGAAAAGGAGATTGGAAGATTGAAGTTTTGAGGAAAATGGAGATGTTTGGGAAAGCAGTTACACCATTTTCTTCTTGTGTGCAAAATGCTTTAAAAAAGACAATGGAGATTAGTTGTTCTGGCAATAAAGGACAGGGCATAACTTTGCATCAAAGTCTACTGAAGGTGATACAAGAGTAAGGTCACCAAAGCCATAGGATGACATCTCATGACAGTTCCCTGAAGGACAAATGGTGCAGAGGACCTTGCATTCATTGACGAGCTCCCTTGCTCCTTGCCCTGTGAACCCTTGCTCAGATCAATGCCTTCATATAGTGTAACTGAAGGGCTCCAAATACTTGTCCATCCACTCCATCTTTGTGTCAGTCCATAGAGGTGCAGAGGGGGAGGAAGTGGGCACACAGGGCTTTCTGAGTGACTGACAGGAAGGGGGAAGAGGACAGTACCACTTTGTGGTGAGAGAGTCACCAGTGCTACAGATGCGTCTTTCTCAGGTGGTCACAGAGTCTCTGTGACTTAAGTCTGCTCCATTCACTCCGTATTTTTCCTAATTCACATTTCCACCTCCTTTATCTTTTTCCTCTCTGTTTCCCACAACCTTTTCTCTCTTGCCTTACCATCCATTTTTTCCACTTTTTCCTTTTTTTTTTTTCTTTCTGGCTTCCCAGAATGAGACCCTACATTTTCAAGTCACATTTTGATTGTCCAGTTATAGTGGGGCTCCTGTGGCTCTGCTCTATAGCTGGGCTCTGCACACACTTTCACTGCAGTGAAAGAAGAGCTCTTTTGCCAAGAAAAACATGGACTCCTCTGAACTGTTCAGCACTAGGAAAGACCAGGCTAAGGAGAAGCATGATGCTGAAAGGGAGAATGACGGGAAAGTGTTCCTTAACATGTAATATACCTGATTCAAGCAGGAAACTTGGCAGACCTAACCAAGGAAAAGCAGGACCAGACTGCCTAACATCTGCTCAGAATTACCTATGGGCTAGCAATCAAGAGGTGCTAACACCCAGCACAGACCCTTTATTTCTTTTCAGCAAGAAACCGGTTCAAACCCTCTCGATGGCACCCTTGGTGCCTGTCTTCCCACCAAGGAAAGCAACAAGTCACTAATTAGATCACCTTCTTGGAGGTCTGATGAATGCATTGATGTGACTATTTTAGGAACTTTAGCCTGAAGGGGGAATTTAAAGAAAGAAAAAAATCCTTTGAAGAGTGGTGTGGCATCCACTGGGTCTCAGGAAAAAAAAAAAGAAAATGAGGAATAGGTACTATTAACAATGAAAGAAATCAGATATGCTATTACAGAACAGTTCAAATGGTCAGATAAAAGGCTGATTATACGGCCTCTTAGAATGAGCCACCATGTAATTTCGATCATTACCAGCCACTTTCTGTCACAGCAGATAATTCCTACTCGTAAGACGTGACCAGAATACTTGGTGACAAACATATCTGCTTTCCAGACTTCAATTTCAATCTTAAAGTCATCTGTTTTCAAAAATTGCGTGTCATTTCACAAAGGGCTTGGACACAAGGAAGGCAGCCAGTTAGATGCCTACAGTGTGAAACTGCTCCCTGCAACTCCAATGCTTTACATAGCCAGGCAGAGAAAGCCTCACAAGGAACTGCAGCTCATTTTTCTACAGGGTGGCTGTCCTGCACACAACACCAAGGCAATCCATTCTTTTTTTGCAGGTACAGAAGTGATTGATGACCCAAAGGAGAGCTGGAGAAACACCCTTATGCCTTAAAATGCATAGTCTGAGGTGATCTCTGCATGCTGACCGTGATCATTTACTTGGTTCTCTCACATTAAACAAGTGCACAAACAAGTAGCAGGAAACTGAAACAAGACACAGTCATTAAGAAAAGTCCTTGGATTTAGGATTAAAAGAATGCTTATTGAAAGTAAGCATTAGGCTAATTTTCAGCCTTAAAATGAGACAGGGGAGATTCAGATTAGATATTAGAAATTTTTTTTCACTGTTAGGCACTGTGTTTTTTCACTGGTCGGGCACTGGAATAGGTTGCCCAGGGAGATGGTGGAACCACCATCTCTGGAGGCGTTTAAGCAGCATCCGTATCTGCTGCTGGATGATGTGGTTTAGTGGTTTAGGGGTTGCAGTGGTAGTGCTGGGTAGATTGTTGGACTTGATAACCTTAAAGGTATCTTCCAACGTTGGTGATTATATGGTTCTATGAATAATGCAGGCATTTGTCAATAGACCACTACTTCTACTAAAGCAAAAAAAAAAAAAGTGTGGCAAGGAAAAAGTAAAACACACTCTGAGTGCATTTTGAATGCAGCGCTGATGGAGAAAGGAGAAACAGGTCCTCCTAAGAGGAGTCTCTTAGTTTGTTTTCCATAAATCTGTTGGGCAACTCGAATCGATAGAGCCTTCTGGAGCACCTGAGGGCTATTAGAGCCCTTTTCCATCATATACTGTTTTATAATAGCTCAGTTTATTCAGGCTGCATGTGTCCTTTTGCATATCTATCCTTAGAACTAATCTGAAATAATGACGCAATAATGGTTTTAAGGATAGGCCTCTTTGCCATATAAATCTTAGGTTTTAAATTATACAGTGGCCCAGTGGCCCTTGAGAGCTCTTGCACTCCCTGACTGATAAGATTTAAGTCCCTGAGGTTCAAAATTAACTGTGCTATAGCATGCATTATGGCTGCATCACAGAGCAATTTTATCAGCAGTAGGAGACAGCAGAATTGCACAAGTCTGGTGCTATCAATAGGAAGCGATGACTCACCCAGCTAGTGCTTTCAAAGTGGCAATATCCTATACACTGAAAATATCTTTCGAGGGTGATAAGTGACCCCATTGCCAGGAATAGGTGAAAGAGTGTTAGCAGCAAGGAGAAGGAAAAATAAGTCTTTACACATCGCACCCTTTACTTCTGATACTTGTGAAAAAAAAACTCATTTAGGTTGTGAATTTGTCCATTAAATAGAGTAGAGCTTTTCAAGCTTTATTGAAGTGATTTTTGAACAGTCATCCTTATAAAACAAGTTCATGCCAGTCTTCAGAGAGCCCACAGACAATAGTCTGATCATATAAACACAGACTGATACAAGACCTGGGACAAAAGAGTTCAAAGAGTGCTGTGATAAAAGAACAACCTGGCTTGAATGAATGGTGGATAATGTTTAGAACAATAGGTGAAAGGTGCTCAGGAAAGTTAAAATAAAGAGTTCTTAGTACTCAGAATGAATCCTACAGAGTGATGACATGATTTGGTTGTGAGCAAGCCTATCTATTCTGCCATGCAAAGGTTTTGAAGACCATTTATATGGAGCTCCAGAGACAGTGTTTGATAAGCTTAACAATCCACGTGGCACCCTTCCAAATCTGCATGAGGCAAAGGAAATTCAAGTTGCTTCCAGCTTTCTAGAGAATAGATTGGATGTTAAGTAGAGCAAAGCAAAGCAGGTTTCTCCTATATGTCTAGACTTGGATGGTAAATGACTTTTTTGAGGGTGCATTGATTAGAAAAATAACTGCTTGCCCTTGAGTCACTGCCAAGCTCAGAATGGCTCTATATCATTGATGAATACTGATGCAAGAGGAATAAATAAACTTCTGCAATAACATTAGGTCTACACTGTCACTGAGAACTTTATGAAAGGAAAAATGAAGATAATTTACTTACATAAAGGAAAAGCAAAAAACAAAATTTCATTTTAAGCTATCTTAATTTATTATATAGAGTTCACTGGGCTCTACATTTAATGGCTCCCTATTTTATATATAACCATGTATTTTCTTTGTTAGCAGACTGATGTTGATTTTTAAAAGAATATGGATGCAGATTAAAGGTTCTTGGGTTTTGTCCCAAACTAGGGTTTTGTCCTCCAGAGTTCCTCTAGTGTTTAGCACCATGTGTGCTCCACAGGAGAAAACCTTTCCCTAACCAGCATCCACTTTTCCTTATTACAGTCATTCTTCTCTTTCTATGAATCTCACAAGGATTTTGATGCTCTTTTTGAGAATTTCAGACCTTTCCGTACTTGTCTGATGTTGGACAATGAGTCCAAACGTCATCAGGTCCCTGGAAAGCCAAACACACACATGCAGATTGGGAGCAAGTACATTTTGTCTGTGTTAAAAGCCAGCAACAAAGGGACTCCTTGAAATGCTGGATTTGCCTCTGGCTTTTTGCTGAAACTGCTTCTCAGCCTCTGGATTTTTCTCTAGTGAGACAGAAAAATGATGCAAGAGAACTCTAATTCCTAGACTGCAAACGTCCAGTGAGATGTATGTGCACTGGAGCTATTGCCAGCTTGCTTGTAATCCATTACGAAAAGGTCAGTAAAAATCTGCAGTGCTCGTTCCAGGCTCACAATTCAGATGTGCCTCCTTGGCCTCTTCTTGAAGGACACGGAAACAATAAGAGCTAAAGTAGTGGAAATCCAGGGGAATGGCAAATACATTTATTTAAGAAAGATAGTCAGGGAGTGCCAGCAAGATAAGAGCAGTGCACCAAATAGAAATGAGGCAAATACTAGGTCCCAGCTCCTACTGAAACCACCTAAAGGGCAGACTGGCACTGTCAGTGATATTCATGTCTTCTGATTGTCTCCAGCTACATGTTCCCATCACCAGTTGTGAAGCAGTGCCTCTATGACATGAATGAATCAGAAAACTAGTCTGGTCAGAAACCTATCACTTTTTATTATTTTTGGGCTGGTTTTCAGGCAGATCACTTTACTGAACCAGTTGACTGAACATCAGGATGAATAGTAGAGGTAGTGAAAAAGGAGAATTGTGAATGTATGGCCAAGGTTAGGTGAGACAGGCTCCACTTTTGTTGACTTAGGGCCATCATAAAATCACAGCCTAAGCTGTAAATACTTGAAAAGCTGGTAGATATTTCTTTCAGAGTGCAGCTGTGCAGGACAATTCATAGGCAGCGAAACATATGAGTTCTGGGTCCCAAACACTTGTGTTCACAGGGCAGATACAACACTTTAGCTAAAGAAATTCTCTTTGATATGAACATAAATAAATTAAAACATCAGAGGCTATTAACGGAAAAGTGATTTAAATTATTAGCAGCCAAATTCAGTTGCACTAAAGGAAAAATATCCAGAAAAGACTCTATTCCCACACCTTGACTGAACTGGTCTAAATTTTAAACTCAATAGAGAAAGACAATAAACTCCCAAACCTAACTTCCTGGGGGATCAGTAGTGCAGAATTCAGAGAAGGTATTTTTCTGCAGCTTTAGCAAAACACTGCTTCCAGGGAACTCTAACTAGTGGGACAGCAAATGTGACCTGAATCCCAGTTTGTTTGGAAATGGCTGCGTATATACAAGTCTTAGAGGGCTGAAGCTAAGTAATTCCCTCCAGCAAAACATAGCTGCAGGGTAAGTTGCCCAAGCCATTGGACATCTTTTCTATTACTGAGAAAAATCTCCAGATGATGACAAATGATTACATAGCAGAGCAATAATGTTGCATTCTTCTTCTTTCTTTTGAGATAACCCAACATATGCACACATTTGATAAATTATATCTGCTGTTTATAAACCTCATGAAATTCTGAAACCAGGAAACAAAAAATGCCTGTTGTGGTTCCTCTTTCAAGCTGCTTCTTCAGTGCCATTGCTAAAGTAACAGCACAACTTCCCCGTCTATGATGCAGCCACCTTTCTTTGACAACCAAGCATCCCTGACAAGGCAGTTTCATCGAACTTCTTATTTCTGAAGACTGGTTTTTTTGAGACAAAGGTGCACAATACCAGGAGATACAGCCATATTTGTAAATTCTGGCATCCCATGGATACTAAGAAATAAAGGGTAGTACTAGCAATTTCATATCACCCATTTATTTCCTGAGTATGTGTTTCTCCCATATGTAGAAACAATTGTCAAAGGAGACTTAAGAATATTCTAAATCTAAGCAGGATGAGAGACAGTATAAAACCAAAGACCTTTCTGCTTTGGGGGAAATATAGATTATGTGACTCAATTTTATTTCTTTTTCACTTTTTAATTTTTTTTTAATTTTGTAATTTTGATTGGAATGATTCCTAATCAATAAGCTATTTTGAGTTGATGTTTTCAGTGTTAGTTTGTTGATGTAGGTTTTCCTTTTTTTCTTCTTCCTGCATACTGTGTAATGATAAATGTCTTGAAACAAATGTTCTTCCACTCAGGAAAGAACATCCTCAGAGACACAAATTCCATGTTTAAAATATATTGCATTTTGATACCTCATCTACCTGGCTGATGATGGAGTTGAAATACCCCTTTGTGCACAAGCTTTTGATCTAAATATCATTGTTTAATACTATTTTTCCCATCGGAAAGAAATAGAACAAAATAAAAAATTCATTAGTTCACCTTGAGGGGAGGTATGTTTTATCTTGGGCTTTTTAAAGACAGTTGTATGACACAGAAAATATCTTAGATTATGTAAAAGGTTTTGTTTTGTTTAGCTTTCTCTGTTTGCTTTCCCCATTTTCATTGCCTCCCATCTTTCACCTGAATCAACCCCTCTTTCTCTTTGATAATCACTCTTCCATTTAACTGCTAGCCTTGTCATCTCTGTAGTTAAGTGGAAAATGCATAAGAGTGCATGATGCCTTGGATATAATGAACTCATAAATGAGCTACCTTTGCAAAAATATATATATACATAAATAATGGTAGGGTGATCTGGTCTGTGTACACAGAAATGAGTTAATTCCAAGTTGTTACACACTTGTCCAAACTTATTGAATAAGTATCTAAAAGGTTGTGAGAGCCCAGGTTTCTCCATATTTGAAAACTGATGAATTTTTCCTTTTAGCTGAATTCTCATGTGTGCAGGACAGATCATTTAATAGCTTTTCTTTGCACATGAACACTTGGGGTGTTCTTGCTTTGGGAATTAACAGTTAAAAATTGAATAGTTTTAATTTTCCCCTTGTGCTGCTTATTTCACGTATTGAAGATGAAGGTATTTGAGTCAGGCAGATATCTCTTGGGTCCCAGTATCCATGCATGAAAACCAGGGTCTGGTCACAATCTCCTTCTGCCCTTTTGCCTGGTATTCCTTCCACAGGATACTGGGCTGCAGAAGAATATGATGTGCTTGGTTCTGAGCAGTGATTTCAAACGCATGTTTTGAAATCTAGGCATGAATGTTAGTGATGCAGTGACAAAGGAGAGGAAGCTGCACAGGGAGAAAGGCCGTGCTTTATGGAGAAGAGAACAAAGCCATAGCCTGGTTATGGTTTCTGTCTAAATCTGTATCACCAAAAAATGTCAGACATGAAGAACACAGCCTTCTTCCATTTCCCCAGGGAAGACCTGAACCAGTCATCAAGATATTTATCACTATCAGGTGAGGGAAAGGCAGGTTTTGTGTCCTGGCTTACATCCTTACAGTCCTCGTTCTCAGAGGAACATTGCATTCCCAGGCATGCAGCAGGAGATGAAGGCTCATGCTCTGGCCTGACTCTTAATAGACAGTATGCATCGTAAAACTACATTACCATTGTTTTTTGCCTTCGGTGCAGTGCACTCCCACTGCTTCAGTTGTAGAGGCTGCTCAAATGTAGCCTGATGTGTTTGTTTTATGTACTTAGGGCTCTGTTTCCTGAACATCTCAAGATCTTGATCGTAGGAGATGTTGTAACAAAATATCTGTTTTTTTTAACAACTACAATTCTACCAAGAGACAACAGTGTAACTGCAGGTCTCTGAAGTGGCACATGAAAAAATTACAAGATAAAAGTCTCAACAGACTTGGGATATGACTGGCTGCAAGTAGTTCATTAGTTGCTCACAATTAAAATATGGGGCTTGCTATTAAAAACAATCTTTTGCTATCAAAATAAGATGCTTTTTAATTTGAAAAATCTTTGAAATCCATCTACCTATACATGTCTCCCTACTCGTGTATTTACCTACTTACCAAACAGCCTTCCTATCAGTAAACTACATTATGTTGCAAAGGCTCCCCTTTGTTAAGAAGGAGAAAAAAGTGCTGTGTGATGTTCTGTGTCCCTTGGTTCACAGAGCTCTAATTGGAGACAGATTCAGAACTGAATAGCAAAAAATGAGCCAGTGAAATCGGAGTGGCTTTGGTTGAATAACAGAATAAGGAAAGATTCAGCAAAGTTGGCTGTGCAAATAAAATGTACATCAGATTGTTATACTTGATACTTCTCAACAGGAAGAGTCCTGCTACAGTTATGGGTAGAGCGATATTTGAGAGGCTTGAATTTCCAGACTCTGAATACATCAATCAGATTGTGCAGTTTACAAAAAAGACAAGCCTGAATATCATGTTTCGTGAAGGTGAGACTGCTTTGGTGCCACAACTCTCACTGCAAGATGTCTAGAATGGCAGTGCTTGGGAAAAAGTGCAACTGAAGGAGCCTATGGGCTCTAGACAGCTTTTGGTATATTGCTGCCCATCAGAATACAAAGTTGCAGGAATGACCTATTCCTTTTTGAGAGCAAGGACTGACAGAGGCAAGCAAGGCACAGGTGGGCTTCAGCAAAGTGTGCTTCTGTCCAAAGTTCTTCCAGGCTGATGGAAGTTCAAGTTAGGAAACGAGACAATAGAAAATGGAAGGGGAATTACAGTGACACTGGGTAAAGCCACAAAGAAAAGGAGCAGCAGTGACAGAAAAACAATTATGGTCTGTGTATTTTATAGCTAGTGTGAGTAGGAGTGTTTCTTCCACCGCACTGGCATGAAAGCAGGAAGAGCATCTCATGCCAGGGGAGTAGCAGATGGAGCAGCTATATTTCATATGAGAACTCGTGTTCTGGGACTGTCAAACTGCTGTGGGAGCTGCTCAAGATTTGTGTGTCAGCATCGTTGCTGCAGCCTATGACTTATACCCCAAGGACAAAAAATCATTTTGTGTTATATTATTTACAGAAATACAGGTTGTCCTTTATCCTGTGTAAGTTGTTTTACTGCCTTCTTTATCCCATGTTTAAATGCTTTCTAGAAGTGTTTTAACTAATCTCTGGCATGTGTGAGTCGTGGTCACATGGAGTCTTACAAATAAATTATTTGTGCAATACAGAGATTAGTTTCCTATTACATACAAATATGTTTTTAAGGAAAAATTCCCCTTACATGGCAAGAGGGATGTGGGATATTCTGCAGCAATTCATGCGAGCTGGGGACTTTTCGGGATGTCCAGCTGTTAGGGTGCAATATTTCAGTCTGACTGGGAAGTGTCTATCACGTTTGTAACAGGAGAGTGTTTCGGACAAACAAAAATGGCAGACACTTATCCACAAATCCTCTTCCATGTGGCAAACTCTGGTCTGTGAAAACTCCTGAACCACTGTGCTGAGTGACTGATGTAGAGTTTTATATCTGCATGCAGAGGGACGGTGTCATGGCCACAACCTCTCACAGGGCTCTCTCCTTTACATCCAGCATAAGCTGAAGCTTCATTGTAGATACCTGGTCTCTTTCCATCGGCAGGCTGAACTTATCCGAGCACTGGGGCACGCTGACAGCAGTGGTAGGTCATATGTGATGTAGATGGCAAACCACTGCCTGCCTACTGACTAATTTTGGTGAAGAACTGAATCCAAATCATACAAGGTCTCCTAACATTCTCTACAGTGCAGGCTGGAGGCACAGACTCCACTTATGCACAATGCAGAGATGCAACATTTTCGAGAATTTAGACATACAGCATCTTACTTTTCCTTAGCTTTTCATATTTCAGTGTTTGAAATGTCCAGGGAAAGGAAAATAGAATAAAACCCTTTTCAAGGTGGCAAGAATGTAAAAAAATTCTTTAAACCAAAAAAATGGTTTCTAAAATACAGTCTGGCTTTTAAGCCCAAATACCTCATGGACAATTAGCAGCTTCATTAAGAAACTACAGGGCTACCTACAGCAAAGGTCAATTAGCAGCTACAACCAATCTGTCAGCTTGCCGAACAGCAATTTTTACATCCAGTTCTTTGATAGATTATCAAATTATTTTTTCAAAGGAGGAATTTATGCATGATGATAATGACTAGTCAAATGACACGAGCTCAATTTCTCAATGGCTTTTTTTTTTCTTCTTGTAGAAGGCAGTCTCAAAAGTCTGCACAGGTCCTGCAACAATTTCAGTGCAGCTTGAAAATCCTGCCATCATCCTTCTGTGCTTCAGCTCAACAGGAAGAAAGGAGAGATGAAAAGTTATTAAAAAGTTTAAATATCACAGCGATCAGGAAGCAGTTCTGTTTATTTCGCTCATTTTTAGTATAAATATTTAGAAGAGAAATGTAGAGAGAACAGGATGAGATAAAATTCCCCATACAGCTTAAAAAAATGAAGTGCAAATAGTCAATGACAAAATAGCAGAGTAATGACCAAGAAAAAACTTTTACAAAAGCATACGAAAAGCTTGGGCTGGATGTGGTCATATTTCAGCCTTGGACACAGGCCGGATTCTTAGAATACAGGAAGCTCCTCATCATGCCAGCTTTCAAACAAAGGCAACAAAAAGAGAAGCATTGCTTTTGAAAGCTAAAATACATTCTATTTAACAGCACAAAACACTCAAAGAAGAAAAGACAGGAACATCTCAAACTCAGATTCGGCTAAAATTCCCTTTTCAGCACAACCCCTTGATTTCAAAGATGAGTTGAAGACATTTAATGAAAAGAACTGATCTGGAGAATGATTTTGCATTACTCTCATAACATGAATTCTATGAACAATAATTGTGCTTCATGGCCCACTAGACCTAGTAATGTAGTTCAGTCCAGAAATGTGCAAATATATTATATATTAACATGAGAAAAATGAGGTACTAGAACCAATTTGAAAGCTTCAGATTTTTTAATGTTGACAAATTGTACAAAAGTAATGTAATTTATATATAAATTTCAGGGATCACAAATATTTAAAGAACATGACGGTTCTAAGAAGTACTGTTTATAGATAAACTAGGATTCATACCCGAGTATGAAATGACATATGACTGCCATACAGTGAAGACCATTTTATTTTTTCCAGGCACTGAATGAGTATGAAACTCCTCCTTGTTTTACTCTTAAGAAAAATTCCACCTAAACTAGCAGTGGTGTGTATAATAAGGATGAATTTGCCTCCAGGAAAGTAATTTTGGAAGTAATCTTAAACTGGTCCACTTTTGACTCTGTGAACTTCAGATTAAGGCTTACAAGAAAATAGTTTAAACAGCTATTTAAACAAAAACCACAACAAAACAAACAGAAGATTTAAATTTCTGTTTGGACCCACAATAAAATTATTGATATTTTAATCCTACTCATCTTGTTTATGCTGCTTTTTTTCATAACATTAAGACTCAGACGGACAGTTGTCAGTATCTCTCCAACCTTTTAACCATCTGAGGTGTTCACAACAATCCATCAGGGTTGTCCTTCTATATGAAAAGATTCTTAGTCATTTGATGCTTTAACAGAAGTTAAGGGGTAAAACAAACCCCTGCCTAACATATTGAGTTTGGGTTGGTACCTTTGGCAACTTGTACTATGGGAATAAAGCCGTGGACAGCCAGGGGCTGATGACAGTGCGAAGTAGAAACAGAAACCGCTGTGCTTGGAGTGTGACTCTTGTCGAGACAGAGTGATGGGGCAGGCTCTGAACAACAAGTCACTTCAGATCCAAACTGCTGCACTTGCCTTCTCTGCTTATTTTTCCATTCATCAAGAGCTTAGGCATCCTTTCATATCCTTTATGTATTAGTTTATGCATACATCCCGTATTCGGCACATAGTACCTTAGAAAACACTCTACCGTGTTTGGAAAAGGAAATAATTGTATTAAGGTTGATTCTCATTAATGTCATACTGCTTCAATCTTTCCAAAAACATTAATGACAATGAGGAAAACGTCTGGAAACCAGGATGGCTGAGTTGTATGGCTGTTTTCTGAGTATAACACAGTATTTTGAATTGCTTGCACTGTTTTCAGAACTTATTTTCTTAATTTCATTTAAAAGTCTGTATCGGCCTGAATCTCTGCATTACCCCCTCTCAAGAACAGACCTTGACAAGCTCATTTTGGGTTTTTCTGTTTTAGTATCTGATGGTCTGGGTAGTTTTTTAAAGCTTTGTTCTGAAATTATACAGGAAAATACTGTTCAACATCCCTTGGATATTAATGCTGTTGACAGGACAGTATTTCAGAGTCAGAACTGAATTAAAATTCAGAGATCTAATTTATATGAGTTTGGTGTTTTGTTGTTGAACTTCAGTAGCAGATGTATCTGTGATGTCAAGGTAAAATATATTTCCATTTATTCCTTTCTCAGTTGATCTAGAACTGCCAGTCCGTTTTCTCCCATAATCTCTTTGGTTTTGTCTTTGAAGTTACAGCTCTGTTAGAGAACTAATGTAATTTATTCATGTGTAGCATAATATTTAAAAGAAATTACTGTTTGGCACGGAGAAAATAGATGGGTTCTGAGCAATTCTCTTGAACAGGTTCATCTGAGAGGTTACATAATTGATATTTACTATGATTGTCTGCACTTTCTTGAATTTTTCATTTGAAATTTAATCAACAAATGAATAAATAAAATGAAATTTAAGCAAACGCAAATATAAATAGATCCACCACCTGGCAGCTCATGTCAAAAGGTAATAATAAAGTATGTTCTCAGTTGAAATATTTATACAAGGAGATTTTCTGAGACAGCAAGTGTTCTTAAAAAAGGTCAATTTACAGCACATTTTTTCCACACATAATGAGGTTCCTAGAGCTTAAATAATTTCATGAATTCATTTATTTTGACATCTAGAGAAAGCTGTTTATAATGAAGAGATGCCCAAACAAATCCACCTACGATGAACTGAAGGAAATATTAGCCCGGATTTGATTGAAGAGATAGGAGAATCTTTTTCTCTATAAAAAATCTTTTTGTTTTCATAAATATTTTTTTGTGTGCAAGGAAAAGTGCAACCACTTGGTTGAGGACCAGCACACGTTGCAGCCCAGCTGAAATGAATAGCAAATTTTCTTCTGATTTCAGTAAGAAAGAACCAATTTCAAGGCCTTCCAGTGATGTAAGATACCTGAAATTACTTAGTCAATTAACAAAAAAGAGGAGTTTGCATATTGTGTCTCATCAAGGCACGAGACATTAATTTCCATGTAAATATATTAAGTTCTCGAAGTACTTAAATGAGAGCATATGTTCTTGTATATACTAGAAAAACTGAAAACCATGAAAATTATTAAATTATATTAACATTCCAGAAATTACTCTCCTGCAGAAAAATGGAAGCAGAAACTGTGTTCCTTTAAAAAACATTCCTCTTAGTTACAAGAGTAAAATGCTAACACCTTGCCCTTAAAGACAGAATAATTCATAGTTCTTTTGTACTCCTCTTCCTTAAATGTCATCTATGCTAAATATTAAGCAAGAATTATTTGGGACACATTTCCCCTTTGGAAACATATGGCACCAGGTTTCCCATCTCATTTTAGAAATCAACTATTTCAAGATTCTTCAGAACTTTTTTTATTAACGAGAGGAAATGAATCGTGTGGGAGAAGGCTGTGCATGATAAATAAATGTAGATGTATCTTAGTATGAGGCATCATACTAAGGCACAGTTTACAGAGTATGTGTTTTATGTGGAGTTGACAGCACCAAGCAGGCACAGCTGCCTGGTGTTTTCCTTCTAAGGCTCATTTCAGTTGTACACAGGTCTCTCTGCACTATGGTTTGTGCTATGCTTTGGGTTGATCTTGGTTTTTATTAAAACATATAAAAATTATAGGAGACTTTTCAGTATTCAACCAGCTACCACTAATGATCCTTCCAGACATTTTGAGATAATAAAAGTCATCAGCATCTTCTCATGAATACAGTGCAGACAAGGGCATTCATTGATGCAGGATGATGAGTTGACCCTGGCAAAACAGCCTGAAATGGATGGGAAAATAGTCACATGTCATTGTCTGTACCAAAGTCACAAGGCACTTCTGGGGTATAATAGGCTTTGGGAGAAAGAGCAGGTGGATGCTGCCTCTCTGCTCCTTCTCAGCTCACAGGCAAGGGAAGATAAAAGACAAGCTGTTACTAGCAGAGTATGACTTGTGTTGTTGGAACAAGGGGCCATTTTACTCAGGAGAAGTCTCTTAGACAGGTAAGAGATGGAAGGAAGCGATTAATAACGATAAATTAAGCAAAAAAACCACCCATCTAATTGAGTGTGCAGTGGCTTGCAGGGATATGGAGACATGAAATGTGTAAGATTATCAGAAAATTTACCTTCTTGGGAAAAATAAAACACACACTGTTAAGCCACAGTACTAAAAACCTTGGGAAAAACTCTGTGCTTGAAATAAAAGTCAAATGCAACTTTTTTAGGAAAGACAGAGAGGGTAGATAGGCAGAACAGTGTTATGTGGAGCCTTCAACACACCCTTGTTTGCCTCAGAGTTATCAGTAATACGGGGAAAATGGGACATCGAGCATTCACAGATCACTTATGGTTCAATAACAAAACCAGTGGAATGTTCTGTAAGATACAAACCAGAGCAATAAGCACTTCTGAGTAGTATATGAAAAAGAAATCATGTTATTGATGTCATCAGTCCAGGAAACCTCTCATGAAGGGTTTGTGTGGGGCCCCATTGCTTTCCCATGATGTTTAAGAATGGAAATTACAAAGCAAGGAGAAAAAGTTCTTCTGCTAAAATTTAGGGGCCTTGAGAAACTGGTGAACGATAAAGCAGACAGGGAAGCTACACAACAAAAGCTCTCTTAATAGATGGCATACACCAACAGAATACAGTACTGTGCCCCGGAAAGCAGAGCCTCTGTAAGGAATTAAAATTCACAGCGGGGGAAACAACCTAATTAATGCCTCTGAGTGACATATATTAGTGAAAAAGGACTGTTTGTACCCCGTAATCCATGAACTAAAAGTAATGTTATCCCTGTGTGAAACATAGGTGAGGCTAATACTGAAATACAGCATGCAGTTTTGGTGGCTGCATTTATAGCGGGGTTTAGAAGCCCCAAGAGAGCTACGATGATAACCACAGTACTTATTCTATTTTCTGGAGAAAACATCTTGCTGTTAAAAGCTTAATGCTTAAATCTGGTTAGCTTATTAAAAGGGAAGATTGAAGAGTGATTTGATTACAAAGTACAATGCTTTCACAAGGAGAAAGCAGAGGGGAGTACATAGCCTTTTATTTAGTGAGAAAGGCATAAGAAAATCTAAGAAGTTGAATCAGATAAATTCTAATAGGAAATAAAGTACTAAGCACAGTAACACTCCAAAAGATTATTTCCTGAAGTAAACTGCTTAGAAAATCCATCATCTCCTAAACTCTCCTCATCCTTGAATCAAAGCAGCACAATTTGCTTTGAAGATGTGCTATCAAAACACAAAGGCATTGGACCCAGTAGAGTAGGATGTGGTATGTGATGCAGGTGATCAGTCTAGCTGACTGAGGAATAACTAGAGCTTACACTGCTGCTTGTTGGAAATCCTTCGAATTCAGCAAATAATCACTTTCTAAACCCCTTGGTTTGTATCTGCTCATTAGGTACTGGAACAACTTTAACAAGTAACTGGCAGGAGCACCCCTCTGGCTCCATCCACACACAGCCCATGGGGGGCATCCCATCCCTCACACACCTCTTGAGGAAGCCATTCCTTAGAACGTCAAAAGTGCAGTCCTTGGGCAACTCTTCCAATTGCTTCCTGTCATTGGAGAAAAACAAGGTGTGGGACAAGGCTGAAAAAGAATGTGTTTACACACTCTCCTGCACTGCAATGCCCTGCCAAGAAAACGCTTTTGCAGTGAAAAGCATCAGGAATCAGCCCCTCTAGACAATAGGGTCTTAGACATGTGTGTAGTGAGAGACCAGGGTGGGTAGAGAGGCACACCTTGCAAGAAAGGCTGAAAATGTCAGAGGAATAAAGATTAAAGCCAAGCCAAATGTGAACAGGAATAAATGCACTTTGTGAACACAGAGAAGGGAGTCAGAAGGCACATTGCTGGAATGTGAGGAGGTAAGACTGCTGCATATGGAAAAGGGGCCCTTTCCAAGTTGAGCATCCTAACCAAAGTCATAATGCCTACTGAAATTCAGGGTTGGGAAGGTGGCAGGAAAATTGATAATCTGTACTAAAAGAGTCCACAGAAACAGGCATTAGAAGACAATATCAGTAGAAGATAAAATTTTGATTTAAATATATGAAAACATAATTTTACACAGAAATGCTAGACTTCTGAATTGCTAAACACTGTGAATGAGAGCACAATTCCACACAAGGATGAAAAAGAAAGGGAAATGCTTCACAAAATATATTCTATCCATTCTGAAGGAATAGCCTCATTATTACTGGAACAGTGAATGCTGCAAGATAGGGGGTCATCCATACAGTCACAAAAATGAAGTTAGCAATGACATTGCTATTGCCATGATGCCTATTGTTGTAGTTGCATGAGCAATAGCTCTGCTATTAAATCTCCAGTGCACAGAGGGAAGTTCATGGCAGTGAGTAGTCAAGGGGGGGGCTGAACATTGCATTCTGCCTGGTTCATTTTATATTTAGATTCACTGCAATTTTATAAGGCAAAAGGATCATTCCATAAAAAGCCTGAAGAAAAGAGGAAATGAGAACGGAAAACCAGGTGCTGTGGAGACGCCTCCTGCCTCCTAAAACATCAGTGAGCAGTAGGAAATAATTCTCGTGAGGCAATAAAAACGTAAATAGTACCTGTATCCATCAAAAGTTTGCCCTGCTTATAAAGGCTAGGATGACTGCCCTTCCTAATGCACATAGAGCTCCTGTGTTCAATTTCCATCTCTCAGTCAGTGTTTTTCCCTCTGTTCCTCAGACCACTTTACTTTCCGGTCTAAGCTGCAAGGCACACTTCAGGTGTCTAGGGCAAAATGTCAGCAATTTTATTTGACAAGTTGTGGGTTGCTTGCAAAGGCAAGGGGTCTGTACTTTCTGTAAAACTCTTCAGTGCACGCTTTTAGGGCTTTTCTAGTTTTTAGAGTAAGATTCCTAAAGCTGTCAGCCATCACAAAGCAGCTGTTTGAACAAAACGTTAGAGGCACCTGGAAATCTGTGAAGAATTGGTGAATCATTATCTATGATATTTGAGGAACTGAAATACCTGAAAATGTGATATGAATCATATTTCTCTTTGTCACCACCATGACTCACTGTTTCCCAATTGAAATAAGATGTTCTTTAACTTTCTTTTCTTTTATAAATCTGGCACGTGGGAAATATCCCTCAGGTAACTGGGATGATTTTTCCTGAAAAGAGGCAACCATACCTATGTAAGGAAAACTCACACAGAGGCAAGAAAAGTTCCAAGGTCAAGATTCCTGTAAGTATCAAGCTGCATAGTAATTTTTAAACATAACTTAAAGCATGAGTGTATACAGCCTCACCTCAGGGGATGAGATGCATGTGGCTTCAGAAACAATAAATAACAGGTGTGGAAAATCTCCTAAAAGCTTGTTGACAGCTCTGAAGAAAGCACCCGCTCCCGGAAGCCAGAGAAGTGACTGTTGCACCAACAATTTACAAACGTCATACTGAAACTCCCTTTAGACATTTAAAGAGAGGGCAAAAGAGCACATCTGAAAATATCCAAGAGCTTTAGGATGGGAATTCTGATGAGGGTTGAAATATGTTGGGGATTCACCTAGAGATAACCACTGGAGGTAGAAACAGGAGTCTGGATGCTCTTAAATACCCGTGTTTCTCAGTCTCAGGCAGTGTCCCTAGAAAAGCCTCCCTGGCTTGCATTCCAGTGCCACCATGCCATGCTCCTCTCACTTCCCCTGTAGAAGTGTTTTCTTGCCATGACTTCTTGTGAAAGGTGAGATTTATCAGGGAAAGAATTCAAGCAGAAACCTCAAGATAAAAACATCTCTGAGTTCTACAGGTTACCATGTACTCTGATAAATTCACTTTCCAAAATATTTCTTTTTCAACTTTGAAAGCTTTTCTCAGATATCGTCTCCAATGATCACTTTAAAGGCTTCTTCTCCTTCTTTGTATTTACACTTCCTTTTGGTTTCCAGGCAGGACTGTTTGAACACAGCATTTTTTCATTAAGCTTTGCTATCCATTCCTAGATAGTGTTTTCATTGTTATCTTGCCCTCCTTTCAATTTTCTCAAACTGAAAGCACCTTTCTCTTTCACACTCTTGTCTTTGATTTATAACATAATATTTCTGTATTTTCTCTTCAGAAGAGGTGTTTGCTGTTATCTAGGTCCCATATTACTTATTGGAGGACATTATATCCCCAGAGGCCAAACAGAGCAGCACTAATTTATCCAGCATTTTTTTCCCCAGAAACAAAATGAAGTCTGAAGTCTCTCACAACAACTATAAGAAACATTTTCTTTCTGGGATGTCATCCCATCCATTAAGGGTATATTTGATTCAGCAATAGAAAGAAGTGCCATATAAATCAAATAAGCAGTGAGCTAATAACCTAATAAAGAGTTTCTCAAAGCTTGTGTCCTGATTACAGCACTGCTGTACCATGGTTGTATTATGAACTAAAATCTGGCACCAAGTGATGTCTTGTTAGTTTGTTACTCAAGACCCAGGAACCCGGGGCAAGGGGATGATGCCAGTAGTCTTATTTTCTAGCAAGGATGAGAGTTACTTGGCATGTGGAGGCTGTTCCAGTACAGACAGATGTTACATGAGCGTTCTTGAGATTGCTGTTGAGGAAGTGAGTGACTGCTCCCCAGCACATGGCCATAAACCCCACGGGCATCCTGCCACACCAGCAGAGAGGAGAGCAGCTCTGGATGCTCTCAGGACACTTCTTTCCAACTGATGTAGGACAGGCTGGATAGACATTTAACTCAGATTATATAACATGGGGGTTGGGTGTTTTTTTCTGCAGGGCAGCAGGCTCCACAATTCATAGAACTCCCTATTTTTATTTTCTTTTTCAATTATGTCATTACATGTTATTTGATTAGGCTGTCATTCCATGTTATGGACTTCATATCCCTATATCTGTTAGGAAACATTTTTAAAAGTTCATTAAAAAACGAGAAGGTGTAGTAGAAATAGGAAACAAGAAAACCCTCTTGAACCCCAACTTACAAGGTCTTTTAGTTAAATTTCAATGTTTCAATGACAAGATGTGCACAATCCTTAAATGATAGGAGGTAGAAGTTTTTCAGAAATCCTCATCTCCTTTGGGATGTTTGTTTATACATTTGTTTGAATGAACTTTGGGAAGATAATTTAACCTGACAGCCCTGTGTCAGATAAATTTGTAACATGAGTATTAGATGAAAGTACGTATAAACCTGGTTTATTGATTGAAAAAATACATAATTCATATCAGCTTGCATTGCAAATGATGGGCTATTTCTTGTGTCTTAATTGTAGACTGCAAATAGACACTGAAATGACAGATTTTGTGATACTTTAACAAGCTCAGTTTACCGCTAGGAGGATATACAAGGCCTGTATAGATGATTTTTTGGGAAAGAAATCTTATAAATGTAAAAGAAAATTAATTGTAAAAATGTCAGTCGCACAAAGACTAAAAGAATTGATCAGAGAGCCTGAAACTAAAAGTCTGAATGCTCATTATCAGCTCAGATCTGCATATGGCAGACTAAGAATTGTTATCACAAAATCTCAGAAAGTTTGCAAAATAGGTTTTCTGCCTTTATTTTAGGCTTTCAAAATAGGTGTGATGATGTTATTATCCTCCCTCTGCAATTTAAATTTCATTTTTACTCATTTACTAAAACTGGTTGAACATTATCTCAACCTCTGCTGACATTTATGTCTTCTGAAAATAAAAGAACTTGAAAATAGACTTTTCTTCATCAGTGAGTAAGCACAATCTGACTATTTATGTGGAAGGTTGAGTTAAATAAGCCCCAGGAGGACCTGAAATGTAGTTTAGTTTCTTCCACAAGCCATCTGCTGTCCCTATTTCTACAGAAAAGAAAACAGACTTCACCTTATGTCTGCTTTACAAAGATCTGCAGGCAATGAAATGCTGAGTCACTGTGGAAAAAGTTGGGTCATGCAGCCTGAATTAACTCCTGCCAAATGCAACTTGAAGGTTAGGAGTAGGGAAGAAAGTCTCCTTTTGGGCAAATGGTTTCATAATTGTTCACAACAAGTCTTTTCTACACATTTTTTCTCCAGAATCCTGTATCTGATCCACAAGCGATGCTGTGTTAGAAGGGCCAAGCAAAGCCAGGGATTCCTGGTATAATTGGGAGACCTGGATCTGAGAATGATTTTTGTCAGTGATATATTTTCCTGTGAGTGGTCGGGGGCAATAAGATGGCTCAACTCATAGACAGAGATTAAAACTAGATTTAGCAGGGGAGGGGGTTGGAATTCTAAGCACTCTAGAGAAACCAGGGACTGCTGAGGCATAAGAAAGCAACAGGGAAACACCTGGGAATTGCCTCAAAGGAATTAGGAAGAACTTTAAAAGAGAGGAGTCTCACTATTCCTCCAACTGTCATCAATTCCACAATTTCTTATCTGATTTTTCAGTTGTCCAAGTATAAAGTTCGTCACATGATGGATGAGATAGAGTGCTTCATAAAGAACTAAAGTGTTTCTTTCTTATTCAAGTCAAAGACTTTACCTCTCTTTTCCTCTGGTGTCAGCTGCTCAAGTCACCTTTTCGTATTGTTCTTTCTAGACTGATGCCAGGGAAACTGTCAATGCTCAGATGTTTTAACTTTATTACAGAAAAATACCAGCAAGAAACATTCTAAGGCAGAACAAGATTTTGGCACCTTTCTGATATGCCTTGCTTTTCCTATGCATATATGAAAGATTTCTTGCTGGAAAACAAGAGGCCTTTTGTTGATGTATCTTTCCTCCATACATCAGAATTGATTTTACTAGCATCACATGGAGATTTTGAGTTTCTTTTTTATGTTCCTTTCAAACTTTCGTGTTCCGCACCACAGCTTTAGAACAGACTTTCCTTTTCCCCTTTTCTCCTAGCTTCACAACTTGCTGTGAACATCACAAATGAAGAGTTCTTCTAACAGTGAGTAGGCAGTATATAATGACAGAATTAAGATTTATTATTGTGCAATGCAGGAGATCTGTGCAATACCTGGCACAAATGAGCTGAAATGGTGTGCTCTTGATCATTTATCCTTAAAATAAATCCTTATTAAAATAAATCACATTAATTGTGGTTCAAGCATCAACATTAAGTTCTTTCTAACCATGTCAATTACCTCATCTTCAGAATGACTGATAGTAAAGCGAGAGTAGTCTCAGCCATAGTTCCTTGGCAAACACACGAACGTCTCACAGCGTTACCATGAGGGCAGTGAGACACTGGAACAGATGTCCCAGAGAAGTTTCGAATGCCCAACCCTTGCAAGTATTCAAGGCCAGGCTGAAAAGCGCCCAGAGTAACCTGGTCTCATGGATGGTGTTCCTGCCCATGGGAGGGTCAGAAGTGTGCCCAGGCAGCCAGGAGGGCCAACCATGTCCTGGGGTGCATCAATCACAGCATAGCCAGCCAGGCAAAGGAAGTGACTCTCCTGCCATCTGCACTGGTGTGGCCTCACCTTGGGCACTGTGTGCAATTTGGGCATCACAATATTAGGAGGTTGTAAAGCTATTCTCTAATAGCTTTACGAAGTTGCAGTGTCCAAAGGAGGGCTACGAAAATGGTGAAGAACCTTGAGCAGAAACCTTATGAGGAATGGCTGAAGTCACTTGGTCTGTTCAGCTGGGAGAAGAGGAGTTGGGACACCTCACTGCAGTCTACAGCTTCCTCATGAGGGGAAGAGGAGGGGCAAGCACTGATCTTTTCTCTCTGGTGACCAGTGACAGGACCCAAGGGAATGGCCTGGAGCTGTTTCAGGGGAGGTTTAGATTAGATATTCGGAAAAGATACTTCACCCAGAGGGTGTTTGGGCACTGCAACAGGCTCCCCAGGGAAGTGGTCACAGCTCCAAGCCTGACAGAGTCCAAGAAGTGTCTGGGAAATGCTCTCAGGCTTATGGTGTGACTCTGGAGGATGTCCTGTGCAGTGCCAGGACTTGGATGTCCATGATCCTTGGAGGTGCCTTCCAACTCAGGATACTCTGTGATTCTGTAATTCTGACTAGATGATCTTGAAAATCCCTTCGAGACCCAACCATTCTATGATGATCTTGCTCATTACCCTGCAGAAAGTGTTTGCAATGGGCAGCTGAGGTGATCTTTTTATCATCACTACAATGTGCAGCAGCTAAATGAAGTCCACATTGTCACTTCAGGTAAAATAAGGAATGGTTCTGGAGACCTTTCTTCAAGACTGAGCCTTTACCACCTGGAGAATGAAACATCATAGACAGTGTACTCTACAGCCAGTTCTGCACAGGTACAGAGAAACACAGTTACCACATAGGCGTGGGGATGATGCTAAACAGAAAAATGGTGAAATGGCTTCTCCTTGTTCAGAAAGCCTGCCTTTTTTTTTTTTTTAGGGATGGAACAAGGCAGATGTGATATATCTCAGCCCATGTACCTCAGCCAGTTACTTTCCCTTCCTAGTTCCCTCTTACACCTATTAGAGGGCTTTCAAGCAAGAGAGGAAGTATTTTGTGAGATGGGAACAGTCTTTTAGGTCCCATTGCAACTTCTGAAATCATGAGTAGAAGAAGAATAATCCAGGAACCAAACAGGATCTGAGCCCAATACGGTCTGGTGTCTCTTGTCCCAGGACTACAGTTGGCAAGTCACCAAAACTTTGCCTCTGTTTAAAAAGGGCGTAATGATACTTCATAGCTGCTGTTGTAAAAATTCAATTTGTTGCCTGATCACATCAAAAGTATGCATGGTGTTATCATGTATGTTACATTTTTAAATAAAGTAGCTGTACTATTCTTCAGGAAAAAAGACAGTACAAGTTGGTGGCAAGGAAGGAAACTGAGGTGTGACTTGTTCTGGGCAGGAAGGGTTTCTTGTCTGCCCTGCGCTGTATCTCATTTTTTATGTAACTTTAAGGACATTTGCAGTGCCTGCATGTCTCTATCTTTTCTCATTGTCTGTAGAAACTTCAATATCCTGGCCGGAGGATACAGCCCCTGATGAAACCAGAAACCTCAGGGAGCTAGTTGAAAACAGACTAAACAGGGAAGTAGGTTTCCCAAGCACACATTGCCTTTTATTTAGGCACAAAAACTTCACTTCTACTAGCTTCACTGAATGTACACACAACCCTCTCTTCGTTAAGGCTGGACTTACAAGCCCGTAATCTGTTTTGTTTAACTAACATTTATAACCTTCACTCCCTGTGGCTTGCTATAGGACAAGCAATAGAACAACGCTTCCTAGCCAGGGGAGGGATGAGTTCCGGTAACTGAAGGAAGGAATTGGCCGAGCAACATGCTGCCTCCAGGGAAAAAGAGAGATGGGTCCACCCCTCAAAGAGGAACAAAGTGTAACATCCTTGTTACAGTATGTTTCCTGAGGCAGGCTCTTGGGATAAAGCTGAAAGGTTAACCCCCCACCCACCTGCCTGCTGAGAAACTGCTCTGAAGTGTAAATAATGTGCTACCCAGCCCCATTGCACAGTTATGTTATATTATGTTAAATTAAACATTCAGGGAAAGGACTGGAATCTAGCTTTCCTGAGCTTCAGCTGATGTCTCTAATCTGTAAGCCAAAAGATTGCTCTTTCCTCTATGGTGACTATTTTTTCTCATTACTTGTGAGCAGAGTGCTGAGAGCGCACCTGAGGATGCAGACCCATGCTGGGGTTTAAGACTGTTGTCAGGAGGTAGAGCATGGATTGCTGGGGTTCTGTGCAAAAGGACTACTTATGCTAAAGGTGAACAAGAACCCTCTCCTTCCCTTTTGAAGGGATGAGAAGTCTTTTCTCTCTTTGAAAAGAAAAGGATATCTGAGCCTTTAGCTTGGGTCTGAGGTCTAAGCAGTGAGCCCTGAGCAATGGTAAGTACATCTCTATCTCAGAATAAAGTACACAGATTTATAGGAAGGAATTCCTCTGGTTTGTGTAGCTTTAGTTCCCATTTCTGTCTCTCTGTTATTTGCTGTGTACCTCACAGGAAGCCTCCACATTTGACTCTGAGTCCCATGCAATGCCAAAGGCACTCTTACAGTCTCCTCCGTGTCAAATGCAAATATTCAAGCCCTCAAGATAACCAGTTAGGGAGTTTCTCCCCCCTTGCATAAGAGCTCCCGCATCTATGGTGAGCATGTGCATCCATCTACAGATCCAATATGGAAGATTCTGTCCTATTACAAGCCAGCAAGCACACTATGTGTATTCCACAGGACATATGTCAGTGTTTCTGATAGCAGTATTAGGTCCAAAGGGCTTTACATCATTTTCCTTGCAACTGGGAAAGCATAAAAGTTAAATGAAATTACATATGTGCACATGAGAATGCAGAGGCAGCAATCATTCTTGCATTGGAAAGTGGTCAAAAGAGGTTGTCCTCATTTTCTTCACACATGCCATTTCCAACCACAATTGCAAGTACTGAAGTCCTTGCTGTAAAGAGCCTGGCACAAGCTAAAGTCAGATAAATCAGAAGGTGTTAGACTATTTCTTTTTCTCCTCCACCTACAATGGTAAAACCTAAGTGATTCTCAGGTCCTTCAGGCACAACCCTAATACTGTTTTCAATTGCATTATCAGATGATATAAGCATGATGATACCGAATCTTCCTGTCTATAGTATTTGCACTCCAGTAATGCCTGAACATGCAGCAGTTTCAGTCTAGTAAAAGAGACCCTGCCTGAGAAATTTGCGGTCTAAGTAAGCAAGGATGGAGGAGTTATTTCAAGAGACCTCACTGAGGGATTAGGGGATGTCAGACTTTCTGGCAGGAAGCCTGTGGGAGGTCAGGGAACTGAACCAAGGGCTGCAAATCCCCAGCAGCATCAAATTGTTCTTTACCTGGCAGATGCCTGCAAGAGAGACATGGTGGCTGCTAAATGAAAAGCAGATGGAGTTAAGTTTAGTTAAAGTAGACAGTCATAACAACAAAGAGCTCTCATCTAATCACCCAGCGGTAGTAGGGCTGAAAATGTAATCAAGTTGTTTTCTATAAATCATTTTCACAAGATAAGAGGCCTGGCTATACAGCATGGCTCACTAAGTATTTACACTGTAAACTTTCCTGCCCTCAGCACCACCCCTTTGCTCTGAATTATTGCTTTAATGAATTTAATCATGAAATGTAACAGTTGGATAATAAGAACCCTGTAAACTTCTCCCTCCTTTCCTTTTAAATTAAATTATATACTGGTAGTAAAAACATGGTTATTTGAAGGTTGTGTTTATGAGAATTCTTGCCCTCTGAGGAGGGTGGTGTGGAAAAAAAAGAATTCGTTTTTACTTACATGAGAAAACAGCTTGTGGAAATAATCACACAACTTGTGAGCCCTGCACAGCATCTTTACTTAATAACATTATACTCAAGCCTGTAGAAATAGGCAAGTAGTCTGTCTTTCAGACTGTTGAATACATAAAGTGTCTCAGTTATGGTACTAATTTACTAACATATTGCCAAGATATATATTGCCAAAGTGATTGAATCTTCTGAAGAGGAGGGGGAGGACGCCGATAATGTCTATTGTAATGAGGAGCCATAATGGGCATAAAAGTTTATTAACAAACTCCACAGGTCACTGCACAGCAACAGCAGAGAAGCAGTAAAAGGGAAATTCAATCATGTTCTGTGGGAGCTCGCAGCATGCACTGAACCTCCTCATTAGGTGGGTTCACAGCCCTCCAAATGGGAAAGGTCGCTAGCAGATGGAACAGTCGGGGAACAGAGCTTTGCTACCTCAGCTGCACCTCAGCCTGTTTCTGGCTCATGTTCAGACAGCTCTGCTAGTTTCCTCTGATTGGAGTTTTTAAAGATTTTCAAGATTAACGTGTTTTGGTTTACAGTCCACATTCCCATTTACTTCTAGGTTCTTACAGGCTGGCAACACCAACATCTTTTCCTGCAGCCCCAATCTCTTACGCTGAAGTCAATTGAAAAAAATGATTCACTCCGATATTAAATAAACTCTTGTCCACTCAGGTCACTTCTGTGGCCTCTGGAGGATTCAAGGTAAACAAAGGAGTTGGATGACAGTGCATTTTTTACTTACTTTGTTTAAACTTGTGCATTGTTTTTCTGGAAAGACAAAGCACTTTCCCTTATTTTGAGTTCCTGCATTTCAGTGATGCTGGAAAATGGTGATGTTTCCCAGACTGGCCTGTTTCCTGCTGCCAGCATCTTCCTGACAATGTTTGAATGACTGCAGGGACGGACATGGCCCAGAGCTGCCCTGCAAGCTCAGGTCTATCAGAAGACAGATACAGGGCTGGTACTTATATGAGCTCTCTCAGATGAGTTTTTCTTTCTAACTCACACACTTATTTTAATTATACAACTTGATGCATAGAGCCCTTCAAGCATTGGCAGCAGAAGCAGAACAGCAAAAGAAAGAGAGGTATCTTACAGCGTATTTTCTGAGGATTTAGATGCTTTCCTTGTTTGGTATCTAGCATCTTGTGCCTGTTTAAATAGTTGATTTGACAATAATATCTAAAAAGTCTTTGTTAAACCCATTAAAAAACCCTGCAATAGTGAAATTTAACAATTCAGTAATAAATACAGCCTTATTTGGTGCAGTAGTTTCTATTTTCCTCTCCTACAGTTTGAAATCCGACAATGCTGCAGCAAACAAACAGCAGATGGGCTTGTAACAGGGCTTTTAGAATAATGAATATCCGTAATTCTGCACTAAGACTCAGCCTCTGCCCTTGGATGGCATCTAGGGTGCTGGTAATGCCACTAACAAAACAAGGCAGATTGCTGTTTTTCTCACACACAAGTGAAATACTACCAGCACAGCGTGCAGGAGTGTGCTGAGGTTGTATATCAAGGGCAGGCACTTGAGACAGAGGAGAGGGGGAGAAAGGGAAGCTGCATGAAGACATCAGCACAGTGCTGGGCCAGAGCTGTAAATCCTGGGGACGGGGTTTATGGGCTGTGGGGCTCCGCGGTGTGTTACACACTCCCAAGGTTCTGGGGCAGCCCATGGAGGGGCCTGAGAGAGGTCTTGAGTTAGCTTTGAGCACAGAAAGAGTGAGCCTGCCTCTGTACAAAATCTAAAGAGTGTCTGTCATCCCGCCAAGACGAAAGGAAGGAAATGTTAATAGATACATCAAAGTCCAGTTCACACAAGCATCCCCCTAGGATATCAGACCAGCTGTGAGAAACACTTCCCGCAATCAGTCATGTAGGGCTTTGCTTCCTCCTCACAGGACTGCTTGCAGATTTTGTCCCAGGGAGATTTCATATGAAAGGTGCATTGTTCAAGCCAGCCAAAGCCAGGGTCTTCTCCCCAGTCCTCCAGGTCCATAATAACCAGTTGAGTCTTCCCCGGGCGTTCTCTGAGTGACCTCCTGGGTCTCGCCTCCTTGACTGCTTCTGTGTTTTAACTTCCTAGCCTCCTGAACCTCAGCAGCACAGAGCACCAGTGCCTGGGCATCCAGCAGCCCTTGGGACACAGAGTTGGGCCCCTTCGTGCCTGGGATCCTTTCAGGGATGAGCCCATGGTGGGGTCATTGGGGCTGTCTTCCCAAGACCAGAAAATCGTCTGAATAAACAAAGGAAACAACAGACTGTCCAAGGTGACTTTGCAGGTTTGCAGACATACCTGTCTTCCCCCAGGGGGAGTTTAAACTATTACACTTGGCAAACTGGGTTGCTCAGCTAAAAATTGTCTTCGACCGTGTTAAGGCTGGCAGCTAAAATAGAGAGACTGTATCTCCCCGCATTATTAGAAGTAACAGACTAGCTTGGATTTTTTTAAATTCACTTTTATTATTTCCTTTGCAAATTGCTAGGCACTTCTAAACACAAACCAGTTTTGCCCTTTCAACTTTCCTCACATTACAGCCCAGCTAATTCCATTAGCAAATAAAGTAAATAGCCAGAGCACTCATGAAAGTCTAAATTCCCCGAAGGTAATAACTGTATAAAACACATGGGAGTTGTTATTTCAAGGCAAGGAAATGGAAAGCTTTTAGTTTATCATTAAGCCGGCTTAGTATTTTGGTAGACCTTGGCACTATTTATTAACAATTTATAAAGCCAGACTGAGGTGAGTCTACATAAGTGATACATATTTTTGCACTGAGATGAGGAACTTGTGCTATTTCTCCTGAACTTCATGTAAACAGTGCTTAATAAGCTCTGACTTGGCTTTTCCCATTAAACTGTTTGCCTGTGTGGAGTGAACTCAGGTCACTGCAAGTTCTTGCAAGAATTACCCTTCAATGCAGTACTGATGTCAGGAAGCATCTTTCCCGGCTGCCATTACTTCAGAATTAAATATTTAGAAACAGTACCAGCATGAGGAGCCTTTGAGCTCTCACAAAAGGTTTGGAAGGTGTTATAGCCTTACGCAAGAAGGGGCAGGGATGAATAAGAATGAAAAACACCCCATAAAGGAGAAGAACAAGAGGAGAGACTGTCACAGATGTGATCCTATGGGAAGCCAAGTCCCTCAGCTTACAGTGCAAGGCCATGTAGGTTCCATCTTCTGCCTGACATATTTTCTATCTCTAGCCTGAATTTTCTGGTCCCATCTTTTAGTTCTTCTAAAGATGAACTTCCAAAGTCCTTCTGGTTTTTGTTTGCCTGAATACTCTTTCCTTTTGCTGGTTCCAGCGTTGCAATGGTTTGACCAAGGCCATATTTGTTCTTTTAAGGTATTTGCAATGCTCAGCAAAACTGTGAAAATGTAGTAATAAAAAACTCAGGTACTAACTTCCGGCACCAGTTGGTAAGATTGGTGCTTTCATTTAGAAAAGCTCTGCTCGTGAGATGCCCACCTGAGGCCTCATTCACTCTGTCGTGGACGCGTGCCACCTCAAGGGAGGACACTGGGCGGACACCAAGATGTGCACAGTAGTTTTCTTCTGATATTCCTGCAGAGCTCATGGGCTTTCTATAAGCAGCCACAAATAGACTGATGTTGCTCAAAAATCCACCCATTTGCAAATGCTGATGACACCAAGTTTCCAGCAGTGTAGCTCGTTATGTTAATGTTATTTAGGGTACAACCAGACTGGCATTTTTTGAGGTAGATTCTTAATAGCTCACTCTTTGCTACTCATGAAACTCTTCTGACAGTCTAAGGGCATCCTAGCTCTTTGATATTTTGGGCATTCACTCACTTGTGGTATCATGCAGCATCAGAGGCTCTGGGCTTAATTCTGTGGGCAGAATTTGTCAGTTTTCCTGTCTGCAATACATGCTGCTGAGACCCATGCCATTCTCCAGAGAATGTGGGGTGGAATTAACGTTTTGCAGAACATTTTTTTTTTTTTGCATGTGTTTTTAATTTGCTGAGGCTCACACATTGGTTTTGGAGGAACTCGAGCTCTGGGAATGGATGCATTGATAGTGGGCCTGAGAGACAATACGTAAAGTTATTGTGGGATTACACAGAGCTTAAACCAAAACAAGGCAAATCAACAACCCATACACTTCCTGTTTCAGATTATTTAATTTCTTATACTTTCCACTCTGTGGGTAGTGGGACTGTTCAAGCCTGAGATGACAATTATGAACAGCAATTAGTGGAATATGCTGCCTGTTAACCTTGACACAGCCTCTGTTATGAAGCACACTCTTCATATATGAGGAAAAAGTAATGATTTAGCATTTTTGTGTGCCAGTGTTTCTGCAGTAATCCATTTCAGAAACAAAAATGGAAGTGGCGTAAGTAGAGGGAGGAAAAAACCCAACCCTGTTTGTTCTTGCCTTCTGAGGCACCAGAAAGGCAGGGGTTCTCACTATACATATGTTTAGGTGTAATACAAAAATTCCCTTTCTATTAGAAATTTCTGTTTTAAAAATCTATTTTTAGAAATGAATTGCAAATTGGAATTGCAGGTAGAATCAAAAATTTTTAGTATTGAAGGTTCATTACATCACTTGTTGCCTGTTTCTCTCTGATGGCTGCTCAAGGAAGCAGGATGATTAATCCAGATGTAGAGACATGCATTGTAACTCACAGGCTTTCCACCTTCCAGTGAAATGGAAAAGACTGGGCTGAGTTTACTGAAAGCAGACTGTCTTCTGCTGTTCTCTGTTGTTGGCTCAACCAAGACTGTTCCACCAGGGCCTCCTGCTCACGCTGAGGATTGGTATGGTTGTGCTGATTTTTCTCTCTTTTTAAGAATCCAATTTGTATAGTAAGTCTCAGTTTGCTTGTAAACAGGTTTATTTATGTTTTTACTGATGCCTTCTATCAGATTGTACTCCCCTCAGGGAACAGAAATATAATTTCTTTTCCAATCTGCTGTGCTAAACAGACTTTTTCCTTTCCTTTACTCATTCAAGGTCAGGTCTAGATCCAGACATCTGTTTACAACATCATATTTTGTATAATGCTTCTCGGATTACACTCTGTGGCAGCAAGAGTGAGTGGGACACGAACACTTTACAGAGTATTTAAAGAATCAGTTGCTTCTTTCTTGCGTGTTGCTACAGCCAAGTTCCCAGAAATCTGTCCATTTCCAACTTAAAGACCAGAAACCACTTCCTTTGGAAATGTTTGAAATATGGGTTACTTTGGTACTTTGCTCTTTACTGCAAATGTTTTCCTGATAAAATATCACAAGCTTTCCATGCATGCACACAGACTAATGAACTCAAAGCTTTCTTTAGTTCAGGAGCTCTATTATCATGATTACTTGATGGCTTTACATCTTTGGACTAAAAAATATCTAATTTAGTGTTCACAGGTGATAAATAGACATAGCTCTGTGTCTGACTGTGTTGTCAGCCCAGATGACATGCATGCTTTTGGGTACAGATATGGCACACAAAAAAGGCCATCACCTTCCTCTTTACTCCCCCTCTACTGGTAAATACAAGAGTGACTAGCTAAACCACATCAATACAGAGTTCTTTACAGTGCTCGGGTGTTTGGGGATAATACTCTGGTGTTCTAAACCCCATGAGAAAGAATACCAAGCCTCACATTAAAAGCCTGAAAAGGAACTTAATCTGGACAAACAATTCATCCCAAACTTGACCTGATTTCTTTGTTATACAAATTATACCATTTTCTCTTGGTCTTCAATCTTCTCTCTTGGTCTTCAGAGCAGCCACCTGCAGTTCTGCCTCCAGCCTGCCTCCCTGCTCTGTGGGGCTGGGCGTGATCCCCTAACCATGGCCTTTCTGAATCAGAGCACTGCACACTGTCCTGCACTCATTTGGCATTCATGCACCCCAATTCTCCTGCTGTGAGGGTCACATAACATCATATCATGATATTTCTATGTATAAAGGACAAGATAATGCTTCTGAAGTTTGTTGCATAAAAGAGGGGAAAGATACAAGCTTCAGTGCAGTTTAGCATCACAAATATCCTATAGAGCCTTTATCAGGACTTAGAAACCCTGCAAGGCAGACTCTGACTTACAATCCCCCTTTCCCATCCTGACATTTCTAGCTTGGCCAGAGCAGTCATGAAATAATTACGAAGGGCAGAAAGATTGTTGTAAGAATTGATCTGCATTTACATGAAATTCGGTTGCAGAAGAGGAGGTTTTTCAGATTAGAAATCAACTATACTTACAGTGAAACAAAAGCATTTATTATTTAACCCTGGGATGGCAGAGAGGAAGAAAGTTAAAAATTATTATTTAGCTCTAAGCTAAGAAAAATATGTACTAATATTGGACTTTATTTCCTCCTCTGCAACATCTTCCCCCACCGACTACCTTTTACTGACCTGCCTGTTCTGATGTCAAATCTTTTTTTCTCCCTGTCCTATAATATCATTAACAAGAATTTAATCAGAAAACCCCGCTTGCTGCACTGTATGCATTAATATATTACATACACACTCTACATATGATAATACATTATATAGACATTATATGAAATAATAATCGAGGGGTTTTCAAGGTTTATAAAAATGCCAGCTTCCAATTCCTTATTGACAGCAGTGTCTTACCTATAAAATGTTATGATGCTGTTTTTCAGCATCTATTTGGTCCTGGGAAGGAAGAAGGAGGTGAGGAGAAATGGACACTCAACAGCTTTTCAGGCAGAGTCTCCAGCTGCCAATGATACAAGACATCATCACTTTTGGGATGGTAAAGACATGGAAATATCCACTCTGGGGGGCTTGTGGGAGGTTGGGCAGATGTCTGACTGCTCTGTTCTGCTTCAGTCTCAGGTAGATACCTTTCACACCCTCCACTAATCAATACTAATCACAAATACCATCTGCCAGATGCTCAGATCACACAGCAGGAAGGGCACTTTCATCAGTGCTGGCTGAAGTGACACACAGCACTCGCGCCTCTGGAAATCAGGCTGCTCGCCACACAGCTCTTCCCCTGAGCACAGTGAAACCCTGAGACTCGGTGCAGTAGCTGCCATGTGGTGTTTTGGGCTTCTTGCCAGCATCAAAGGAGTGACCTGGCTTCCCAGAAGCTTTCCAAGCTTTCGTAGCAGAGGTGTCCTCCTATAGTGTCTGGTGCTGCTCAGATATGCCACTGGCAGAAATACAAACAGGTATACTGGCACTTTTGGGACAGGTCTCTGTTTCCATTAGTGAGGTGCAGAAGAGGTATCTGCATACAGAATATTGGAAGTTCCTAAACCTGCAACCTAACCTAAGAATAACCTGTGTGACATCCCCTCTTAAAGAATTGCTTACACCTTTAAACAATAAATATAATTTATTAATGTTTGAGAGCAGAATTCATAAAGTTCATCCAAAGTCCTTTCAACCTTCAGCTTTTAATTTTTATCAATTTTACAAGACATTTATATTAGTGCACATTCTGCAGAGATAAGAATTTTTTGTTACGTGCTGTAATTTACAGGATCATTGTTCAACACACCAGTGTTTCCATAATTGTGAGAGTCCAGAATTTCTTGTTTAAAGCTTTAATAACTTCATTTACTATGATACTCAAATTTTACAGTGCACATTATATGCAACTTTGAAGCACTGCATAAAATATTTATACCAAGCCTAGATGTGGCAGCTACATTTGTGATTACATTTTTATTCCTGTTAATTATAAATCAGCATGAAGGGGTGATTGCTTTTTTTGTTCCTTTGGCAAGAATATTTGCAATAAAACTATCTTTGTGCAGAGTCCTTCTGACAGCTCACCAGCACATCAAACTCCAAATTATGAAGAAAATTCCCATATAAAATGTACAAGATATTATTCTGTGGAAGTTTTCAAGGTCTCCTTCAGGCCTGCCACTTGACTTTTGCTTTGCATAAATTGTAAAGCTCCATCTGAGTGGTGGTCATGACAGATAATGGCATCATAACTCTCTATCAGTACTCTTCTGGATCACCCTGTTTTCCTGCTAGAGGCTGTCTGCAGCTCAGTCATCAGCAATATTGCCTGTGTTCATGCAATGATTCACTGACACAGGCAGCAAACTTTTGGGTGAAGTCTATGATGGTATTCCATTGAAAACTAACCTACTTGCTTTGCTAAATAAAGTAGGGATTGTGAAACCCTCATGCTGAATCCTGACTCTCATTCTGCCAGGCCTGACAGCAGAAACCCGGCCATTCCACCTCTTTCTGAAAGTATCTGAGGGACATTTAGCCCTGTTAACACATATAAATCATTTTGTTTTGCTATCCTACAAGCTAAGAGTGGTACACTCCTGTAACTTTACAGTCTGTTCTCCAGTTATGACTGATTCAACCTAACAGAACTGCAAACTGCTCTATAAATTATAGAGAATGACATCTGTGGTAAGGCTGGTGTACTTGTTGTAAGTAAGTCAGCTGAATTCTTCTGCACTGGCTTCAGTCCTATTTCTCCTTGCTCTAACTGCACACTCTCCATCTTCACACTTGTACAGCTGCAGAGGAAATCATTTAGCCAGATTTTATTTTTTTTAATAAACTTGTGCAAATGGACCACCCTCTACTCACTGGTGCTGAATAGCAAATACATAATAAATGCAACAGTGCTGAAAGTCTTGACAGTACACGTATGCAGGACTGGATGTCATAATTTTAATAACACACACTGGTTTATATATCATAAACACTTCAGCTGAAATTCTCATGTCTTAGAGGCCAGCTTAAAATTGTGTTCTTCATGAGATTGAATGTCCTGTTATTTTAGGACATAATTCTATTAGAGAAATAAACCCTTAAGATGAATTTTTAATGAGAGTTTCCATTTAATTACATGAATTTTGTTCCTAACTGGAATTTTTAATAACTCATTTAATTACTGATATAGATCTAATTTCTTTCTTTTTTTTTCCAGTAGCAAATTCCACAAACATATTGATTGAAAAAATTCAATTAATGATTTTTACACACAAATCATTCATCAGCAATTCATTATAGGTGTTTGCTGCTTTAAAATCAAGATAGCAGTTGCTTTGATTAGAAACATGAGCTTCTGTACCATAAATTGTTTCTGAGCTTTGATGGGATAAGCCACATTCCTAATAACATGAGTCATAAACAGATAGTAAATAAAAAGCTCATGAGTGTTGAAGTGAGACCTTAATGGATTTTTTCCCCCCAAATACTATTTTTGTGTTACTATAGGCAAGAGAAAGGGAATAAATATGTGCCTGATACAGGGATACTCCTTTCTGTATTCGAATGCATTCAAAGAGATCAAATTCCGCTTTTTATCCTTTTATCACTAAAGACAAAAGGCCTTGCACAGCAGACATCATCACTAAAAAACATCCCCAAAAAACCCAACTCCAGGCCACATCGATACAGTGAGAACTATGTGGACAACCCAAAGAGAAGTCACTAGTGAAACGAGCTCATGATGCAACTACAGTCTCCCCCCTCTATTACAGTTTTAGGCTGAGATTTCTAGAGTGCTAAATAACTGTGCAAATGGGAGCACCAGACTCGCTGCAAGCATTTGACTGAAATTCTCTAATGCAGATCAATGATCGAGGCCGTGCTGCTTTTCAGCTTGTTTTAGGAATGGGTTTTAGTCAGGCTCTGAAGTAGGATGTATTGACAAAACTCATTGAACCACCTTTGTTCTTCTCAGTCTCTGAAATAATGAGTCGGTGTTGGACTGCAGATTTATGAGCAAGTAGCTGTTAGGCAGGTATGGCTCCAACAGAGTACAAGCATTCATTCCTTCAGAGAAAAAACCCCCCAAACCCAACAACAGTCTGTATAAAAAGAAAGGAAAGAATAAATAACCATGAATTAAAATCCTCCTGAAGCTCCCCTCTAAAAGCATGACATGTGGTAATGTCTGATCATCAATAAAGGCAATAAAATGCAGCATTAGCAGAGCTTTGAGTCCTCAATCCCAAGTTCAATATTAAAGATTTATTTTTATGGGGAAATCTAGGTGCTACTTCTTGATTTGCTAAGTCAATATTTTTACAGACAAAACTACTCAGGAAAAAAAACAGAGACTAATGAAAAACTCATGCTTGAGAGGTTATTTTGAAGTGTCAAACCAAGGAAACTTGCAGGTGAGGTAATCCCAGCTATCTGTTCAAGGAGTGCACCAAGCAGTCAGGATGGAAAGGGTCCAGGAGGACCTCAGGGGGCTTGTTCTTGTCCCGTGGTGGTGGTTTTCAGTAGGTCTCCCTACCCAGACAGGCTGGGAGACAGACCTCCAAGGTTTCCCCAAGACTTTCCCCTTCCCCTTCCTACCCCTGTCTATGCTGAGCAGTGCCATGGCCAAGGAGACCATCTTAATAACACAGATTTTACTGGGGAAAAGGGTGTAGAAGTGTTTTAGAACAAAAAAAATAAAGTCAGCACCATCCAGGAGGTGTTTCCTAGCTGTTGTGCTGCTGCTCCGCACAGGCTGAGCTCACCTCCAGAAAGTGTAAAACTGCTGTCTCCACTGAGGTCAGAGTCGTGCAGTTAAACAGAGCAATTAATCAAGAATGTATTCTGTACCTGGCAAACAAAAAGACCGGGAAAACTGAGTTCACTGCTGTTAGAAAGGACTCTTAACAGCACGGAATTGTCTTTGCATTTATTTCAGTTGGGAGTTCCTGCAGCTATGCTGTGAAAGGTCAGGATAATGACAACAGCATGGGCCTTTACCCTCTGCTCGTGTTTCCAGCTACTGCCTTTCCCTATCTGCTGCATTTATAATGCTGAGAAAAGGTGAAACTGGTCTTACACAGCTGAGGGAAGAGTGTTGGCTACAGAAAATGAGGCATCTGGCACGGTGGTTGCATATTATCTTTGGAATTAAATGCTTGAAGGGAAACTTGTACCCCAGGTGTCTCTGGGTGGGCAGAGAAATGACAACCACAGTTGTCCTGGGTTCTGAGTGCATGTCATTCTAAGAAAACAGACTTGAGTATTGTGACAGCTGCAGCCCTGGAAAGCAAGGAAATCTACAGTCAGGGTGACAAATGGAACCTCTACTTTCCCTGGCAGAGAAGAAAGTCTGTTCTTATGACAATTAATTCCTGGATTTCTAAATAATAACTATATTATAGAAGAGAATAAAGAAAGTCTCTTCAATGATTAAGTAATTAACATTTAAAGTATTGAGGGAAACAATAGAAGAATAGATTTCTGAGTAAGCTTTGATGGCAATTATTCTGGTGGGAAAAGGAGGTGGATTCTCAGCTTTCAGATAAGCTCCACTTGGGATTTCAGTGTGACTGTTCCTGGTCCTGCATAATGGACAGCAAAAGACATGGTTCCAACAAAGCCCTCCACAGGAATGGCAAGAAGGCTTTGCTTTTAATTGTAAATTCACGTATTTTAGGTTCTTCTTTTAGGGAGGCAAGATGTACAATCAAAAAAAAAACCTTTGTGCTACCTGAAAAAGGGTAATTTCACTAAAGGAGGCTAATTTTAGTGTGGAGAAGACTCACCAGCACGATTCTGAGCTATGCCCCTGCCTTGCCCCCAGGCCAGCCCTCCATGGGTGTTCTCCACAGGACAGCTCTGGGGCACAGCGTCCATTGCCGGCACAGAAGGACAAAGTGGAGTCCAAGAAAAGGAGGATTTTGAGACCATCTGTTCTGCTAAGACTTGAATAAAGGGACAACAGAGAACAACCCCAAACTAAGTCAGTTTGACTGACTTAGTCAGTCTCTTCACCTCTTGACCTTGTGAGAGGTGAAGTATAGGTAAAGGGACAAAATCAGAGCTTACTGGTACTTACCATCTACCGATTTCTTCGCCAACAGGGTAATTTTGTCAGCGATTTCTAAATTTATCATGAGAGTAAAGTGCTGCACCATACTCCTTTCATGGGGACATTTTGCTCTCCCCAGCTCTGGCTGTCAGACACATTTTGGCTAAGCTGTGTCTTCTAACTCCCTTTCAGAAAGCTAAAGCCCTAGCAACAGCCATTAAAGAAATGTGTGTCAGCACTTGAGAAAGGGAGGACACATGTGAGCTCCTCGGCTCATATTTAGAAATCGCTTCAGCCTCCAAAAGCCTCTTGTTATCCTACCCAGTGAGTCTGACCTTCTGCCACCCTGGTCAGCACATCGTGTCCTTTCCTCCAGTGCCTCCATCCTCTTTTACGTAAAACAAGCATCTGCAGTGCCAGTGCTCTGCAGCATCACGGGGACTGTACAGCCACAGCTGCTCATCTCTGCAGCCCCCCACGCACCTCTTAGAGCCTGCATTCCAGACCCAATGAAAAGGAGGCTAAGAGATAAAACAATGCCTGTGAGAACAGGCAGCCTGTACAGGCTGATACGATTTGTATGGCTGTAAATGCAGGAGTCTATTTTTCACACACCACACAGAGCAAATCCTTGAAAGGCAATGAAAACAAACACCTCCAAATAATACTTTTGTTCTGTGTGGAAACATCTTCATTGCAGCTATTTTGATATGTGAAACCATCAACAACAAATACTTTTTTTTTTTCAAAGGAAGAGGTTTTCAGGTTAATGCGGTTTTGTCCGCAAACTCAGAAAAAGGAGGCAGAGACCTCCTGATACTTTTTGCCAGCACAGTATTCAGTGCTTATTAGTATATCAAAATTAGTTGTCCCATGATTTTGCCATTTCCATTCTTTCACCTCAGAGGAAAGCACCCCCTGGATTTTTCTGTAGCACCTTGTTTTCTTACAGTATTTATGAATCAGACAGCAGTGATGAAGACGGGACAGAGGATAAACTGGAATGCCTGTCCTTACAAGGACCTTGACACTTCCATTAAAAGCAGTGGCCTGCTCTAATATATGACATACCATCATACTCTTCTGAGTTTTGCTTCTGCTACCCATGCCTGTTCTTCCATCTATGAATAAAATTAATTTTCCACTGCAAAATTTGAGGAGCAGACAGGGACATCAGAGCTTTGCAATGGAAAAGGAATCTTACTCATAGCTGATTGAGACATCCAAGTAAAATGCCAAGTTAGTGTTTGGTGATCTACTTGAAATCATCCAGCCAATACCATTCCTAGTGCCAGCCTACATGAAACAGAGGATCTGAGAGGGCAGCAGCAGACAGGCAATCTAGGGAAGAAACAACCTTTGCTGTCTAATGCATGGCACCTCATTACACAGAGGAATAACCCCCTTTCTGGGAAGGGACTTTCAAATAACAGTAATGGCTTATTTCAGCCTGCCTGTATAAAGAAGAAGCATTGCTGGAATGGAAGGTACTCACCAACTTCTGTTTATCCTCTGGAATTTTACCCCAGGCAACAAGGTTCCTTGATGCTTATCATGAGGTTCCCTTTTGTAGCACAGTGAAAGTTATTGACGCCCATAATCATAACACAGCAGTTTCAGAACTACTCCAGGCCCACTAATGTTTTTAATGAAGAATGCAGGATATACAAGAAATTTTACAACACTAGAATTTGGAAGTTCCGAGCCAACCTATTCAAAGTTAATTGAAAAAAATCCAGAAACTGAGGTGGAACTGGCTGGGCCATCTAATCCTCTACTGTCACTGTCTAGACTCAAGAATTGCTGTCCACCACACATTACCAAAACATAAATTGCATATCTGGAAAAGTAAATGAAATGTCAAAATATGTGAGTTTCCAAAAGATGCCATTAGAAAAATTGAAGGAAACTGATTAACTGCAGAAGTCTCAAAATGCGAAGCTCTCCTCTAATGAAAGAAAAAAAATTCATTTCTTTTCATCCTTTTATTCTGTATGGCTTTAATAAACTCCAGGAAGCTGTTGGGGAGGGGGAACTATCCACATGCACACACAGCTTCAAGCTTATCTTTCTGTAAAATAATGAATTGCTTTAAATCCATGCCCTACAGCATGACCCAGCTACCCAGTAACAAGGTAGGGGACTGAGTGTGTTTCCAGTGCTTGATTGCTCCTTAATCATATTCTGTGCACAAAATGCCTTCAGAAATCTATTTTACTTTGTATTGTATTCTCTGTTCAGAATGAGAATTCATTCAGCACCAAATTAGTACCTGAGCAAATCAGAATCACAAAGCCCCCTGTATATAGCAGTGCAGACATACAAAGCAAAAAAACCAATCAACATATTTCGAATTTTAAGTCCCTCACATGAATCTGGAACAAAAAGTCATTCATAGTAAGTAGAAACTTACCTTTTCAGGTTATTAATTCTTTGAAAAAAAGTAAAAAAAAAAAAATCCAAATGCATTACCTCCTATATCCTCTATTTGTATGGTTACTGTTTTAGTTCAGAATCTGTGGCTTTTCCAGTTGTATTTCAAGAACAAAAATGAAACATCAATCATCTGGCAGTTAGCTATGGAAATCTTCCCCAAATTCAACGCTGAGACAGATACATCTCATCTGTGTAAATGTATGCAGGACACCAGCTGATCTAGGAGTGCTACTTTTCACAATATATCCATTCAAACAGTATTTCTTAGGTATTATTGAGTGGCATTAATTTGCTCTAAGAACTTGGCTTCCCTCAAGATCATCATAAAAAGCATCATTTCCATTGCAAAAGGCACAGCATAGCATTAGCAGAGTTTTCTTTTGCCTTGCTGATTGAAGCAAACCGACTGGTCTTCTACAGTTATTTTACTTTTGCTGATATTTAATCATTCTTTTTTCTCAGGTTTCAATCAGATTTGCCTTGCTTGCATTGAAGATAGCTCATAGCAATAGCTCATAGACTGGAAGAAATAGACAGTCTCATGTCAGGCACACAAATTCCTCTCTAAATAGAGTACAGCCCAACCCAGGGTGACAGCATGTGGGTTATATCACTACTCCATCTCCACTTAGACAGAAAAATGGAAA
The DNA here is from genome assembly GCA_013398015.1 of Oreocharis arfaki. Lineage (NCBI taxonomy): Eukaryota > Metazoa > Chordata > Aves > Passeriformes > Paramythiidae > Oreocharis > Oreocharis arfaki. Next base: position 493,682 of record VZRR01010834.1, on the reverse strand, counting down.
GGTATGAGCTGTCATAAAACCTGACTCTCAGAACAGCACATGAGTATATCCTTTAATTCTGATTTTGGTCAAAAGTTGTGCACCAGAGAGAGAGACTCACAAAAGCCTGAGCTGTAAGTAGAATCCTAGGAGTTTTCTCTGTAAAACCACTTCATCCCACTGCTTTTCCCAGCAGGAACCGAGCAGAAACAAGAGAAGACAGGTCACCTCTTGCCCCAGGGCTGCTGTTCTTCCTTTCTTATGACAAACACCTGAGGGCCCCCAGTGACCATCCTGACAGGGGCAATGCTTTAACAACAAGTCATGTCACTCTGCTTAAGAGAGCTCGAAAGATTAAGAAGGAGTAAGAGTTGGAGGACAGAAGGGAAGAAAACATTTTCAAGGGGGAAATACCTGGCTGGGTGGGGAGGAGGGCAAGGGAGCTGTTGCTGAGATGCTCCTGCACAGCTCTGGTTCGGAGGGTATTCATGGGTGTAGGAGAGATGCACATGGCACAGATGCTTTACATGCTTGCATTTCCATTTCTTAAAAGCCGTAATTCAGGCAATTGCTGAGTGTCTTTCAGGTTCACAGTATATTTTCTTTAACTTCTCTTTTCCCCATGAAACTATAAACAGCTTATTGGAGTTTTTAACTGAGTGAAACAGGCTTTAGATGTAGAGAAAGTATCAAATTAACCTGAGCAAAAGAATAGATTAAGCTTTAGCTGGAGGGTAAAATAGTCATAAAAATACATGTGTATGTGTATGGTGCATGTCTGCATATCTATATGCACTACCATATTCATTTTATGGACCCTACAGTGAGCTTGGGAGGTTAACAACATTTTGATCTCATCCCAAAAACCAGTCCAGGAGCTGTGGATATCATTTGCCTGTCCAACGTAATACAGACTCAGTGATGATATCTGTGTTTCTCGACATGAAACGGTAGCCTGCAAGATTAATATAAACAAAAAACAAACAAAAGAAAAGTGAGATTAAAGAAAAAAAAAAGAAACAACCTAATCCACTGAATGATTATTTTCTGGAAGGAATGGAGGAAATCTTACTGCAAGGAATATGACTGACTATAACAGAAACACTTGCCAGGTTTCCCCATGGATTTTATTTTAATAATAAATTTAATAATTTGTGGCCCCTGACTTCTCATGTTAACTTCCTTATTGTCCTAAGGAATTACTGCACATAACTGACCCATCTCAAGGCATATCTTTGTGTCAGCTGTCTGATCTCGCTCACTGAGATGGCAAGGGCCAACTTAAACTCACAAGTTCTCGCTACTGCCATTATCTGTGGCCTCCTTTTTCTGCTCAAATGCTGTAGTTTGTTGTCCCTTTGATTGTCTGGTTACAGTCCAGCTTCTGTAACTAAATGCAATAAAAGCAGAACTTCATAGAAATGGGAAAGAAATAAGTAATTGCACATGGGAAGGAGGTAATCTTTGACATCAAGGCCTATGTGTATATATATATAACTGAATGCTCTCAGTTGCCATAGAAAATGCATGTTAAACATGCCAATTATTAACTAAAGTGCAACACTTGTGCTGAAACACTGTCTCTTCACTCCATGCTTTAAAGATAAACATAACTGCATACAGTACAAAGTGTTCAAGACATGCACTGATTCCTAGTGACTATAAATATGCAAAATTTGACAATCAAGTATGGCCAAGGAGTCTGAAGGTCTTAGACCCTCTTATATATTCAACAGAGACACTTTCACTAAGTTGCTGCATGGACTGGAAACTGGGCTTGGATTTTCTGCTTGTTGTGCCCTCTCACTATGCTAGGCAGTAAAGCGGGCAGTCCTGTCAGGAGGATTTCTGCCTGGGGTTTCTGAGGTCCCTCTTGTACAGCAAATTCCCACCAGCATTCAGTCCAGAGAGCTTCTTCTTCCTGACCTTCTCTGCTCTACATCTGGCTTAAAAACCCCGTGGTGGAAAAGACAAAGTGATTTGCAAAGCGAGTGAGTGCAGAGGGCTTGGTGAGAGCAGCTGGGGGGCATGGCGGCTTCAGCCAGTCAGCAGCTGTTCCCTGAGGGCTGTAAGGTGTTTTGGGGAGTGTTGTAAAGCAGACCTCACAACATCTGATGCTCAGGCTTGGGAGAAAGGCATAATGGGGTTTTGTGGGATTTTAAAACCCTTGTTGTTTTTCACAGATTTTATATAGTCTCAAGAAATACCCCTACTAATGGTGTTGGACCTCTGTTTCATATCTTAATACAAAAGCAGTGCAAGTCAAAAAATTTATTAGACAATACATCCTTTACTCCTGAATTACCAAAAAAAATAAAAGGACACTCTGCAATGTTGAGTTTTAATAAGATGATTAAAAATATTCAGGTTGTATTAGCCATTCTAATATTACAGCAATGAAAGCCAAACAACCTCTGCTAACTTTTATATAATGTATCAGGTGATATGCAGCCAAAATACCTACAGAAGACTGGTTTTCAAAGATTGCATACTCAGACCCTTGATGAGCATTTTAAGAGTGCCATTCAGAAGAAACCAAAGGAATAGTGCTAAAACTTACAAAAACTTCCCACTATGTTTTCTGCAAGTCTGTATTTATTATTGAAACCCTTCCACATTTAAGTATTCTAACAGCCCCTGTGAAATACTGTCAAATCCACTGAAATCATATTGGGATCCTTTCTTACAAACCTTTGCTGATGAGGAGGGACAGCACAGGAGCCTCTGGCCATCATGGCTCTGGCATCGGTCTGGCTCTGCGGGACACAGCCATCTGCTAAAGGTAACAGACAGCTGAACTCAAAGCAGCATTCACATGGGTCCAGCAGTGGCTTCATGGGGCTAGAACCAGTCGTGTAACTGGGCCTGACACAAAGGAAATCTTATGGTCCTCTTGAAGCAACCAGCCGCTTACGAACCGCTGCTGAGAAGTACAATATTGGAGACCAGCACTTCAGCTCTTCCAGGATGTAAAGTGTGGTGGTTTAAGCCTTGTTTTTCCATCCTTCCAAGAGCTGAAACAACAGGCTTTCAAGCAGCAAAATATTTTTCTGCAGAGAAAAGCTTTTAGGATCCAGGACTGAATGTAACCAGCTGTTGTCCTTGGAGAGGTGTATTATGGAGTGGAGGAGGAGGAAGAGGTTTCCTGTTTGGAGGAGAAAACTTGTATCTATTGATCTGCAGCTGCACTTGCTCACAGAACTAGATTACCTGCCAATAAGATAAATTCATGGACTGGGGTGCTGAGAGCAAAGGCAGCAGTGTGAAGTCCAAGATAAAAGCATGATATTAAAAGCATGATATTATAAGGAAATTGCTGTAAATGGCATGGCTCTGAAATCTGCTGTGTTTGGACAATGTATCTTTTTGTAGTACAGCCACACTTTTGTTTGGGAACTGGTGTCCACCCTTTCAAAGCTCCACAAATAAGAGCAAGATAAAGAGGCCTCAGATTGGTGACAGGGCACATGTCCTAGCTTCAGCTGAGATAGAGTTACTTTTCTTCCTAGTACTTGGTATAGTGCTGTGGTTTTGGATTTAGCATGAGAATGATGTTGATACCACACTGATGGTTTAAGTTGTTGCAAAATAGTGCTTATCCTAAGTCAAGACATCATTATTTTTATTATTACCACCTTTATTTCAATTATTAAGCTGTTCTTATCTCAATCCATGGTTTTAATCTCTCTCTGATTCTCCTCCATATCCCACTGGTGGGTGGGTAGGGAGATGAGCAAGTGGCTGTGAGGGGCTTAGTTGCTGGCTGCGGTTAAACCACAACAGTATAGATTTAAAATTCTGGGGAAAGAGTCAGTAAAATAAGCTGGGGTATATAGGCTCCTCTCAGGCAGCAGTAAACTTTTTGTACTCTTAAATCCTACATAAAATATTATCCTTTAAGGGACCTAAACTCCACAGCAGCCTCTGTCATACTTTGGCATGTTCTCATGTTAACAGCGAGAGCTACACAATTCCACTCAACCACCCATTTCACTGAAGTGCTGGATAATATATTAAAAATTATAAAAAAGCTGCACTGTTGTGAAGGTGGAGGAAGAGCAGACCCTTCAGTAAGTGCTAATTGTCCCAAAGAAACTCTTTCTAGTGTCTCAAGGCAGGAGAGTTTACGAGCAGGTATAGTAAAAGCTGGCAGGAGGCACTTTATTTCATGTTTCCATCTGCCAGCTATATTTCGTGAAATGGAAGATTGTCCTTTCACCCCATAAATTCACCTTTTTTACTGCAGAAATTTTAGATTAAATACTAATAACATTGTTTCAGGGGATCAACCAAAGGACGTAACTGGCAATTAAAGAGCTCCAATTATATCATAATTTTCTGTGTTGACTTATTTCAACAGATTACTGAATTTCTATTGAAATGGTATTCCAAAGGGGCTTAGAAATGTTTTAAGCATATGTTCCAGGGCTACAGTCCCAGCACTGAATACTAATCACCAGTTTGAGATGTGTTCTCTCATGTGTCACAGATATCATAGTTTCTGTTCATTTTCCATGAAATATTGAAATGAAGAATTATTTCCTGTTTTCTTTATCGAATATTTTACTACCAGCAGAGCTGGAAGGAGTAAAATCCAGGAAATGTGCTGCAGTAGATAAGAATTGAAAGCAGTGTGTTGGGGATGGTACCTGTATTTACATATTTGTATTTTATTAAGTAATTGAAAGAGCCTGCCCATGTTGTATAATTCATGCATCATAAATAAACACAAACCTGATAACTGGAAGCAAAAGGCTCAAACTGTAGCAACAATTCATACCTCCTCTGCAGGGATTGTCTGCGCAATTCTCCACTTTGTCTTGCAAGATTCCCACTACCCAACCCTTTCAAGGATTGTTTCAGCTCACTGGGAAATAGTGTACAAGGTCTTCTCAGGGTCAAGAAGTAAAAACAAGAGATATGAAAGGGCACACAAATTTGAAAGTTAAATTTAATCTTAGGAATTTGATTCGTGTTCTGCGTGGATTTCTGAAAAGCAGGAATATGAGGAAAAAGTGGTAAATAATGCCAGTTTAATAGCCAGTGTAAATCAGATTGTACACAGTTCTAGAGGCGTTATGCAGCTATTTAAAGGTGTTCATGGTTTTAAATCACCTTTCTGTGCCTTTAAAAGGCAGCCCAAAGCTAAGTGTCTAAAGCAATATGCAGCCATGTGCCTTTCCCAGCTTAAGGCACATCAAAGAATATGGATGTATCGGTGTAGATTTATATATAAGCATGAAGAACAGAGAGAGTTCAGAACAAAAGCTTCCACTTCGCATGCTGTTCTTGTAGGGGGCAGCACGGAAGGTGCCAAGAGGTAGCAGCTAAGTTGTCCAATACTTGTTTGGGACATGATGAGCTTGGGATACGATAAGCCCAGCAGAGGGGCTTGGATGGACCTGGACTTATATCAGCCTGGAGCATTCCACAGTTCTCTCCAATATGCGCCACAGTTTTTGAGCTCTCCATACTGTTAATACCTAGGCAAAAGTAATTAAAATATGATTTCAATTAAAAAACCCAAACAAAACAAAACTTCGCTTTTGTCTTTAACACAGATTTAATGCAAATTATTTTTGATATAACACGTGAGCTGTCTATGACAGATTGCACATACTTAGAGAAAAATTATATTGAAAATATCCAAATCTTCAGCCAAAATTACGGAAGGCTTCAAACTGGTGAAGGGCCAAGCCTGGAACTTTAAGCCAAAACATATTAAGGTGATACAGTGTTTTTCAACACCAGCCTTTCTTTCCAACAGTTATTTCAGTTATTTAGTTTAGATCAGTGCTACAGCTACATCACATGACATCCAGAAAAAAAGGGCAAAGACAGGTTGCTTTCCTCTCCCAATCTATCAATAAAAACAAGATACTGGAAGGTGAGATGCACTACCTCTAAAATTCTGAAAGATGTAGCAACAGGGACTAAAGGCCTCAGTTCACTAAACAGCAGTTAAATCTATTTAATAAACAAAAATCATTAACTGTTAAACATGGCCTGATATACAGAAAAACGGATTTATCCCACATATTTATTGTACTTATGTCAATTATTTAGGTATATTTTTAGGAATTTTATTAATATCCATAGTTTTTTGCTAACTTTATGGCCTTAGTGTATAATAACTCTTAACTGCGCCAATCATCTTCAAATTACAAAACTAAGTAAGACTTTTTTTTTTTTTAATGAGTATGGACAGCTAAACATCTCAGATCACAATCTAATCCAGATGAAATGATTTTTAACATCTGCTCCAGACTGCAATTAAACTATGCATGTTGATGAGAGAGAACAAATTGTAACGTTCTCTAGAGGCAAAAAGTATTTTTTCCAGGCTGGTCTACATCATGATAAGAAAACTTCCTCTCAGACTCTCAGTTTTGTAGGCCTGACATACAGAATCTGTGCTCCCTTCATTTTTTCTACAGCCAGTATTTTGCAAAGCAGGTTTGTTTCAAATGGTCTCCATGTCTCAGTTTTCTCTTTTTCTAAAAATACAATTCCCATTTTTCTCACCCCTCATTTACAAAATCTGACTCACCATTGTGCATTCGTTTATAACACAGCATGACAAAGAACTGCCAGCAGGAAACTGGGATTAAGGGCTTGACTTTTCTCAAGTTAGCTAAAAGTGAATATTTTATTCTCTTGCTCCAAAAAACCCCAAGTGTGTACTACACATTTTCCAAGGACACCAAAATATTTCATTATGTATTTTAGACAACTATAAATATATTTTATTTTCCAAAACCAGGGGATGTTTCTTCTCCTAAAACCATTCTGGGCTCTCGGTTAAGTCTATATTCAGGTATTCATCAAAGAACTCATCTGATTCCCTTTTTTAAAAAGGAAAACTTATTACAGAGTAGATGTTTGTCCAAGTTTCTATATTTAAGTGAGAATTGTGTTTGAGTACAAGAATCCATTCTAATACAACCTAGTGATTTGTGTTTCAGGAGACATTTTTTGAATGTTTTTATTACATTTGCATAAAGAAGCTGAGCCAACTTTACAGACCTGGGGGCTTAGGAAGACAAAAATGAATATGACTAGTGGAGACAGAAAATGCCTTTCTCTGAAAAACTAGAGAACACCTAAATTTTGACTCATATCTCATAATACAGGGGTGCATAGAAGAAACGTCAAGTAAGCCTTCTCCTCGCTAACACAAGGGTTGCACCCCAGGTAATCCTGCACGTGGTGTGGTACTACTGGCAAAGACAGCTGCCACAGGCAGACTGGTTAACAGGGAAAAGTCCCTGTCACAACAGTGAACCCCAGGGGCTTTGCTGTAGGCTGGGGAGCATCATAGAATCTTAGCCCGGTGAAACAGCTCAATGTAATCCTTGCTCAGACTCAATGCTCTCAAGCATTTTGCCATTTCCGTGCAACAGGAACAAATGAGGCCAGATTTTGGATAATACAAAGCCAGTAACAAAAGAACAGATCTTGAAGGTTTGCTCACAAAAGCCCAATTTACCGGAGAGTTTTCTGTGTAAAAATAGTTATTTATTAATATTCTACAGCAGGGAGTTTGAGGTATAGGCAATCTTTGCAAACAGAACTCATTTATTTTTCACAGAGTGAAGAGAAATCTAAAGAAATTCTCCAGTGACTCCACTGAGCTTGGCTGAAAATACAGAATTGGCTTTACCAAGTATGTTTCTGGAATAGAACTAAAGATGACCTTTGAAATTAAACTGGTGCCAAAAACCTAATTTCAGACAGCCTGTAAGTCTTTCCTTGCAAAGTCTAATAATTCTCCTGTCTCTTTTTAATACAGCTTTTGTGTGCAGATTCAAACTGCCTCCTGAGCACAAGGAGCAAGGTTCAATTTGTGGCACCTGAATATTTACTTCTCCAAATCCCAAACACCTGTGCAACTCAAATCTTCATCATTTCTCACAGGGACGTAAGAGACGGGTGTCTTGGCAGAGTTTGTGGGACAAATGAGCACTTGAACACATTGCACCAGTGCTGTCAAGATCTTGACTTCCTGACTGCTGAGCTAACACAAACTGATAACACTGCCACTTTATCACTTGGCAGCATTTGCACACCTAATGTTCCACAGTGCCATAAATGATGATTCCTGTTACCAAAATAACATTCACACAACCAGCCATGAAGACAGCACATTTCTATGCCGTGCTCCTGACAATCCAAATGCAGTTTTGAATATTTCCCAACCTTGGAACCAAGTGTTGCTCTACAACCCCCTTTCTGTTTGGCATTATCAGCCAGTGCCAAGCCAGAAGTCACTGCTGATCTGCTGTGTTATTTGATTGGTGAAATGTGGTGATTCTGGGCAATCCCTTAGGATGGGCCATTGCAGGCTACTAGGGTTCTCAGAGAGCTTTGATATGTGAAATTACTTCATTTCCTGACCTGGATACCCAGGCTCCTGCTGCCGACCCAGACAACTTGTTCTCTGGATACACAGCTTCCCCGAGGCCCAAGGCTGATAACAGAGAGACATCTCAGCAGCACAGCAAACCTGGATTTGCAGCTCAACAGCATTTTTTTCTTTTCATTTTCCAGGGTCAAGTTTCAGCCTCAGTTGGCTCAGACTCCCAGATCTAACCCACAGCATCAGGAAGCCAGCAGACTTGAAAACAGACTCTGAATAGGAACCTTGGAATTTTTTTCCTCCTTTCCTAGCTCTCACAGATGGACACGTTACATTTGCTTACCCAACAGGGCTTCTTAATCCAGGAATCATTAAGTCATTCCTGCTTCACCTTCTAGACGTAGAAGCTTGGCCCAATTTGTTTCATCTAGTTTTACTTTTTTTTTTTGCTTTATGAGCTAACAAATTCTGCATGTGGGCTTTACAGCATCTCATTATTAGAGGTACATAGAAATAATACATCCATAAACACAATTTTTATATATCGTCATCAAACCACACGCAGCTTTGTAGTCAGTCTTACAAAAAACCCAAAAAGCTAGATGCCAGTGTTACATTGTTAATGAGAAAGATAATCACTTTCCCTCTTCCAATTTTTCTCTTTTTGAAGGATTAATATATTAGAATGAACTAACCGAAACACCCCTCTAGGTAGCTAGTAGGTTGTGAGACAACAAAAAAGCATTATGAGAACATTGTCTTAAGCAAATAATATTTATAACACAGATGAAAAGATGTTTTAATTTTCTATATGCAGGAATAATATTGCTGGTCCTCATATTTGGACAGAAAAGTAGAAACACGTGGCTTCTCAGGATGGAAGGAAAAAAGAACTCTTCCAAACACAATATTCATTTCAGTTCTAGCCATACCAAATAATAGTTAGTGATTTATTGTCAGTTTGATTTATGGCATGAGCAAGGTCCTGCCAAATTACCAGTTCCTCGAACTGCAGTTTCCATTCAGCTCCTCCACAGTTCACAGGAAAGTGAACTCAAAAGCTCAAAAGATGTGATACGATGCCTAAAGGGACTTGGTGTAAGAGGAACCAGGAGATAGCAGAGCGCAATCTGCTAAGGAAGAAAAAATGTAGCTTGGCAGGAAATGCCCGGAAAATGTGAGGCAAAGGGAGACTGAATCAGACTGGAAGCCAAGGCTGTTATTTATGAAATCAAGCCTAAATTACTGCATAATGTTGTGTCTTCCAAACCAAAGGAACAGCACACGCAAGGAAACTTGCTCAAAATAACCTTGCTGCTCTGTTAGTGACTTCCTCTCCTGAATCACCTACTATCCTGAGCTAGTGGGTAACCTGAGGTATTAAACATACACCCATGTGTTGCAATTTAGAGCTATAGTTACATTCCTTTGAAGATTTATCTCTCTTTGCTGGGAGAAGGATCTGCAATTAAAATCTATGTCAACAAGCAGAAGTCAAATGCAAGGATAAGGTCACACAGATAGAGGAAAACATCTGTTCTATACACTTTACAGAACATAATGACACAATGTCTTGGAGAAACAACTGTTTCACTTTAATTTTAGAAAATCAAAGAAGTAATGATAACTGCAAAGATGTAGCATGATTTATAACACAAAGGCAGGGAAGAAGAGATTGTTTCTAAGGCCGTATTAGGAAGATACTTTGCCTGAAGCCCACGATCCACTTCCACAAACTTGCTGTTTTGAGAACATATTTAGAAGTAAATAAATGTTTATGAAGTGTTTGGAATCCAAACAGATAAAAGCTGATAAACAAGGACTATTTTACCAATATTTAAATCTTGATAAATCTTACAATCAAGATGTTGGGGGTCCTAATTTTAAGTAATTTTAGTTCACCTTCACGTAGCAGCCAGGAATAAACTGCAAACAAATCTGGTTTCTAATTGCACAAGCACATTTTTGGTGTTGTGCTGCTTGAAGTCAGCAGTGGGCTTATGAGGACACTCGGCAATTGTAAGAGACGTGTTCCTGCAAGAATGAAAAAGGTGACAGAAGTCACTCAGCAAAAGTGGCAATGGTAGCAGATTGGAAACCCTGTTGGAGCGGGTCCAGAGGAGGGCCATGAAGATAAACTGAGGGCTGAAACACCTCTGCTGTGAGGACAGGCTGAGAGTGCTGGGACTGTTCAGCCTGGAGAAGAAAAGGTGCTGAGAACACTTTGTTGTAGCCTTCCAGTACCTAAATAAGGCCTGTAAAAAAGGAAAGAGAGACTTTTTACACAGGCATGTAGTGCTAAGATAAAGGGGTAAAGCTTTAAACTCAAAGAGGGTAGGTTTAGATAGATATTAGGAAGAAATTCTTTACTGTGAGGGTGGTGAGGCACCAGAACAGGTTGCCCAGAGAAGTTGTGGGTACCCCATCCCTGAAAGTATTCAAAGGCCTCTGAACAATCTGGTCTAGCGGAAGGCGTCCCTGTTCATGGCAGGGGGGTTGGAACTAGATGATCTTTAAGGTCCCTTCCAACCCAAACCCTTCTATGCACCCAAAATCTGGAACAAAACCAGACACAACTCTTCATGAAAAGCTAATAGCCCAATGCAGACTTACCCAGGGTTCAGCAGTTGAACAAACAGCACTTCCCTGATAGATAACGTAAACTGGCAAAGGATCTGACAAAGTGCAGCAGCAGCGTCTGCCTTTCCTTGAACTAAATTTACAAATGGGTTTCCCATTTCCTCACTGTACATGTAATTTAAAAACCCGAGAGCTTTGTCCCTCTTACCCTACTTGGTTTTTTTGGTTTTGTTTTTTGGGGGTTTTTTTTCTGCAGGTAAGGAATGAGTTGTCCATTTCCTCTTTTAGTTTTTGTTCCCTCATGCCCTTCTTGCAACATAATTTAGCTAAGATTTATTTCGCAATCCTGGTCCAAACAGGTGTCTGTTTTCTGGCTGCCCCTGCAAACACAGTTCCAGAGACCAGATGGTAATACTTAGCTGCCTTCTGCACCTGCACGGATGAGAGCAGACCTGAAGAACCTCTGCTGTATGTCGAGTAGCTCAGAGCAATATTTAGACGACCCTGTGGTTAACAATAAGTAGCCAACTGTATCTGGCTTGGCACTGAAATTGTGGTGATCATTAGTGGAGCTGAATTTAAGACAGAAAATGGGTTTGGGAAACTAAGATAAAGGCAGGACAATTTGCCACATCATCAGCCAAAAATGTACCTCAGGAATACCAGCATGAATGAACAATACCTGCCCACATCTTTTCCATCATGTTACAGGCTCTCTTACTGCAATCACACATATAAACTAATTTACTGTATTTCAGATCAAGTCCAGCTGCCAGGATTCAGCCAAGGGCTTGGGAACTTCTTAATCAAGTACAGTAAAGCAGTGTTGATTTTCCAAACATGCAACAGTTTCAATTGGTTACTGAGCCAATCTAATCTATTATGTTCTGACACAGGGTAAGGAAGGTGTGGGAGAGAGATATGAAGCCTGAGTTTTTTGGAGATGATCAGCCTGAGAACTCGTGAGCTAAAAAGAGAGTGAGAGAGAGAAAAGAGAGAGAAAGAGAGGTGAGGATTTAAAAGGCAGCTAAGGAACATTCTTCAAATTCATGCAGCATAAATATGGGAGACAATTACTGAAAGAAACAAGTAAGAGGTTGGATGGGGCTTTGAGGCACCTAAAAAAAATCCAAAAAACCCAAATCAGTGAAAAGTAAGAAAAATCCGGAAATAATCACTAGAAATTTCAGTCCACGGAAAAGCTGTACGCTGGAAAAAAAGTTCATTTATTCAAAGGGTGTTTCTAGACATGTTTTGAGACAAAAACTGCAAGACGTTTGCCTCTGATTGGCGCAGATCAACAGCAGTTCTAGGCACCAGCTTAGGCATTCAGCTGCTCAGCAGAGGAGTCAGGCTCAGGGAGATAGGAAAGTCCCATCTCTAAACCAGCTCCACAGGGTCCACAGGAAAAGACTCCTACCTCCACAGGCACTTATTTCTCCATGGAAGCCTTTGCCAGCTCTTCTGTGCTGAACATTCAGGGGGTTGACTTCCTGGTGGGATCCAGGAGGTTAACTTCTGGTTGGATTTCTGCTCCTGGGTGTTTTTCACCACATTGTAGAGCTTGCTGGGAGCTAGCAGAAATGTTGGGTACCTCACTAGGCTCTCAAAGTCAACGATTAGAGATTTCAGGTACTTTTCCTGGAGGAATAAGACATCAGCATGTCAGCAGCTCTCTGCATAGCATGAAGGACACCTCCTCTCTGGAACATATCTTTTGTAATTAAAAAGAAGAATGCAGCATAAAAAAACCCCCAAACTGTCAAATAAATAGAAATACATGATCCTTCTAAGACACTGCAAAACACCAGTAGCATACACTGGCAAAAGTGTGCACAGATTCATTAATGCAGGGCTGAACTTTATATTTCAAAGGGCACTTCCATAAAAGTAGGTACTTTCTCCTGACTGCTACACTTTAGAAATTCACTGCAAAAGTAATTACTCTAGATTTGAGACTCATATTATTCAGTGGGAGAAAATAAATCTCTCTAAGAGTCCTGTTAGCAGAGAGGAATTATAACTCTTTAGAGGTATTACTGATTTCAATATTAATAACACTATTCTGCAAATCTATTTTTCTAATAATTTTCTGAATCTGTGATCAAAATTTTAAGTCAGGTATTTCTTTTCATACCCCATAGTTTTCTAATTCCAGGGAGAGAAGACTCTAATAACATTTCTTCAAATCTCTTTTAAGAATCACCTCACGTACAGAAAAAATAAGTGCCTTGTAAAGACTGATAGGCTTAAGCAGTTTTTCCTCTATTAGAGGTGAATAATATTTAAGACTTTCTTATCTTGAAATTACTCTTTATCATAGAAAATCTAAAAACTCATCACTGCAATTCTATTTTGGTGGAAACAAGCAATTTCACTCAAAATTTTCTCACACACTCTAAAACCTACGCATTTTCCCACTTTCGTTATGAGTAAAATTAATGGTCGTTTTTAACCCGCCGTTCACTTTGTTGGCACACTTGCATTAAAAGACTCCTACTGTGGGGTTTTTTCTAATGTTATTTTTATGCCAGAAAGCATGGCTTGAGGGTAGACACTGCCCAAGAGTGATTTGATCCTCATGGAATTTATGAAAAATGTTATTGGAAATGGCAGGATACTAATACAGTATAAGAATATGTATAGACTGGAAATAGAAATGGTAAATATGTTAAGTCCCAGACTCTTGGGAAAGGACCAAAGGCAAAACAATTTATTCCTTTGAATTATTAAGAAACTACTTGATTTTTTTTTCTCATTTGCCTTGTGCTGCCAGGAAAACTTGAGATGTTATACAGCAAACTAAATCTGAGGATTCTTGTTTTCATGGAAAATACACAACTACGAGCTGTGAACCACACATTTGGTCGTGGGTTAAACCAAAGGGCTATTTTGCCAAGTGCCTCTTGGGAACTGTCAGCAGAAGATTTTGGAAGGACTATGAGGGTGAGTGAAATGGCCTGTCATGTGTCTTCAATATAAGCATTCAACAGGAATCTGGAAATATCTCTTTAAGACCCACCCTTATTAATGTCACTGATTACATGAACCTTTGAATAAACTCATATCCAGTGGAGAAAAGCTTTTTATCACACATTGTGGGAAATATTAAACAATAATATTATGAAAGATAAAACTTGTTATATATCTGTGATAGCTCCACTCATCTCTAGCTCTGTATTGCTGTACCTTCTCTGTGTGTGACTCTGATGTATAATGGTCAAATGCCATTTTTGGCTCTGCAGGAATTGGTTCAATTTTGGATTAGCAGGCAATATAAAGGTATGTATGATTGTCCCTCTTTTGCAGGGGTACTCATAAAAGAGAAGATCAAACAGTTCATCAATAATTGTCAAAAGAGGTGCAGGGTAGAGGAGAAGCTTAAAAGAGTCCTTACCTTTCAGACAGCAGTTTTTCCAAGGACTATTTTCTTCTTCTCCCACAGCATGACTCACTTTTTTTTCCCCTCTCCCACATCATAATCATGAAGATCCCTATATCAGGTATTCAACATTCACAAGAAGTAAGGCTAAAGCAGAAGTTATTTATTCGTCCTATTTCAAAGTGCAGAAGGGAGCAGAAGAGACCACAAGCCAGAGGCACACCTGCCAGAGTTATCTTAGGCCAATACTTTAGGGAGCCAAGGGACATTAGAGACACTGGCACATGTCCCTATCCCTTCCCTCCCCACAGGCGTCTCCTGGCCAAGGGACACTTCCCCACCTGTTCCAGGTGGGATCTTAATAGCCATCAGTTTTTTCCCCCCACTACTACAGCCCCTACCTCATCCAATGGGTTCCCAAATCCCATCACCCCAGTTATCATCATGTTTCAGCTATGAGGGAAACCATTCCTCTAAAAAATGAGGCACTAGAGGTGGGGAAGAGCACTTCAAGTGCTATAAAGTGTTTGGATGCAACGCAGACCAAAATGCACTTTTCCCATTGTGCTTTCAGCCCAGAGATTACTTCTGGCTGAACCAGTATCAAATGAGATCAATTCAGCTCATATCTGCAGATAAGCTCCAGGCTGACACTGGTAGGATAAGAAGCAAAATTCAGGGCCATAACGTTTACTTTTCTAGCTGAAATTATTAATTATTCAGAAACAAGTATATCATAGGCAGAGCATTTCAGGAACAAGTCAATCATAGGCAGAGCATTTCCTTCAATTAATTCAAATTAACATTTTGTTTATAGCACAGAGTAAGCCTTTTACTTTTCATAGTTCAAAGTGAGCCCTGGGGGTTCTAAATATGCCTCCTGGTGATTTAATTGAAAGATAAATATTCATTCAAAAAAAGTAAAAGAAAAAGTACAGAAAGAAGGAAAAGCTACAGTTAAAAAAGTGGTAGCCATGAGGAAAAGGAATCCACTGTATAAGAAGCGAAAAGGAAAACAGAAGTGACTAACAGGAGTGCATAAACTACAGCAAAAAAGAAATCGAAGAAAACAGGTTCTGAATGTGAAGAGACATTAAACAATGCACAGGGAATACATTGTTTTGAATGCACAGGTGACATGACCAAGTACGGGACAGATCCACCAGGGCTTGGCTGGCTTTGTAGTGTGGAGGAGCAGGGCTATGGTTCCCCAAATGGTTACTGTTCCCCACAACACAAAACTTCAGCACAAAACAAGTCCCACCCTGTTCTAGGGTAAAAAGCTAACCAAAGAAAGGCTCATTACCAGAGTCAGGATCCCACTTGATGGGCCTTTGGAAGCCAGTGCCAGACCCTGATGGGGGAGCAGGTGAGCAGCCAAGTCTGATGCATGTCGTGTGCATGAAAGCCGTGTGTATTGCTGGCCTCTGCCACACTGTGACAGCAGCAGAAGTGGAGTATGAAGTGAGGTAGAAGCGGATGTAGATCGCCAAAGACAGGAGATGCGATGGAATCTTATCTGAGTGAACGCTACAGCGTATGTCCTGATTCCAAGGTCTGTTCCTCAGGCACTGCACATGGCACAGGTTAATCAATGACCACCACAGTGCTTCACAACCTATCTGCTGAGCTCCGTATGCTTGTGAGGAAGCAGGGATGATGAGCAGCACCAGCCTCACACTGGTGTGCTGAGATAACGCTGCTGTTGTGCTGCTTGCAAAGCTTGCCCACACTACAGCCTGTACTGGCAGCAGCATGTGGGGAGAGAGTCCCTCTGCTTCTGCCTCTGCTGCCTGGAGAGCTCCAGGTGCTCCATCATGATGCATTTTCCTGCTGTCAGAGCTGCACCACTTCAGCGATGCTGCTTCTGAGCCAGCCAGCCCTCAGTTCTCTCTGGCATGTAATTATAATTGCCTGCAATTTCAAATGACTACAGAAAATTGTGTTTTTGCTGACAATACAGTTATGAAGTAAGTGTTCTCCTAGCTCACATTCTTTTAACTGCTTAGTTTAAAGATTTTCATCTCTTTAAAACCACATCTGAAGTTCTATTATTTCATATTGACCATTGAGTGTTCACAAAAACCTGTTCCATTTCACAGCTTCCAGATGATACAACTCCCTGATATCCCGTGTCTCTTTTTTTCAGTCTCCAGATCCTAAACAATCTTTTCAGCTATAACATGGAGAAATTATAGTGGCCCAAAACGGAAAATTTTCAAGCACCAGTGGTAGTAACAACTATACACTCTGTTCAAGAAACTATGACAGAAAAATATTTTGTCTTTCTGTATGGTATTTGCTGCTGGTTGAATTAAATAATGAATTGCAATTAAAAAAACAGCAAATACAAGAGAATGAATTTACTGTCAATATTAAATTGCAACAATGAACCTGAAATTTAAGACCCTGCCACTGGATTAATCTTTTTAATACAATCGCTGATTTTTAAGGATGGGGGCATTTCCATTCATCCATTCCATCCACGTCTGTGGATGTCATTGAGCAGACCCAGTGCATGATGTTGGGCTCTGCTGGGCATGCTCTCTCTTAAGAGTAGCTATGTTAAATACAGTGTGAGTAAAACAAATGTGTCCTATGGATTTAGAAAGCTGAGGTATTTCTGGTCCTGGCCAGTGACTCTACAGTCTGTAATCAGTTTTGGATTAGGTCATCAAGCAGGTTGATTTTCTCATTGTTTCTCACAGTAAGAAAGGTTTCTTCTAGAAATGCAATAAACATCAATGTTTATTTTATTAAGATTAATATTTATTGTGTTAATGCATTGATATTTATTTTATTAATGTATAAACATTAATAAACATTCCTGTTAACAGGAAGACCCCACCAACTGAATATTCCCTTCTCTAAAACCTTCTTCCACAAGGACGCTTCCACATAGCTTCCATTGACATCAGGGGAAGGTAAGCACATATGGAGACATACAACCCTACATCCTGAACAGCTGTAACATGCATACGCACTTACACAAGAACATCCACTCTTCGCACCTCCACCCAGAAAGACGAAATTTAGGAGAAGAAGGACATTAAAAATTGTAACTGATCTTGTCAGGAACTCCAGACAATATTTAATTCTCCATCTCTTGGAAGAGAGATTAGGAAACAGTTTTATAACTTGGGTGGGGAGAAACTGTTGGATTGCAATAAAGATTCTGGGCTGATGAAACAGCTCAGCATTTCTGAGTTCCTGTCTTGCTGGTTATGATGTGGTTCTGCTCACGAGTATCCCAGCTGAAGTTCAGGAAGGCAGCAATAAGTTTCACAGCCTTAGGGTTGTTGCCAAGGAAGTGGAGTGTTCTTAGACAGAAAATGAGAGCATGTAGCTGTCTCTAGTGTTCATATCTTCAGTCTTACTACTGTGATGGCAGGAGCTGGTGGTATGGCTGTACCTGAGAAAGTCAAAGGCTGGGGCCCACTTTGAAAAGATTGTTTTGGGCATGAGGGATTAATACAAATGTAAGGTTCAGATGTATCTGAGAACAAAAAAATAGTCCCTGAGCAGCCTAAACCTGAATTTCTAATAAAATAATTTTTTTTTCCCACAGAAAATCTCATTCATCTGATAAACAAAATCTTAAAACCTGAATATTCCAATAGAAAATGAACTAATTAAAGAAAATGGGAGTTTTGGTGATTCAAGCTTTCATTTGCCTAGATGAGTCCAAATCTTCAGCTGAAATGTGTTTTTTCAGACATCCTGTGAGATTCTCTTGAAACACATGCTCCTTTTCCCTCTAAACAAGACAGTGTTGCACCAAATATTTTTTTTTCCTAAAATTTTGACCTGTGGGAGGTACAGTAAGCTTTTAGGTATCTGAAACAGAGGTCTGATAAGCCCCATCAAAATCTTTTATCTTTCCACCAGAAGGCTGGATGATCAGCTACGCAGCACCTTGGAACTGTTCAAAGGCTTTTGCTAACCGGTAATATAAAGATCAGAGTCAGTTTGCCTACAATCATATTCAAAAGAGAAGATACACATCAAATCCAGACAGCTGGTAAAAAATCTCTAGGCTGTATAAGTGGAAGCCACAATGCCTGAAGCAGCTTTTCATATCTTTCACCTCCACAAAATTTTCTTGTCTCTAAAATTCTCATATGCTGCAGCCCCATGGAAACATTTATTTTCAAATACATATTTATATATCTACCCTGCCAAAGGTAATGTTAGGACTCCAAAGAAACGGATAATCATGCAAGTTTGAATTCACTGCCAGTCTGCTGCAAGCATGAAGAAGAAATTTTTTGGTTTTTTGCCATCGGTGGCTGCACTGGTTTTTTCTGGGGTAGTTAACTTTCTTCACAGTGGCTATATGGAGCTCCCTTTTGGGTTTGTGCTGATGGAACAGAGGGATGTTTGTTATTGCTCAGCAGGGCTTGCACAGAGCCGAGGCCTTTTCAACTCCTCACCCCACCAGAGAAGGGGCTGGGGCTGCCCAGGTTTCCTGGGGATGGCTGAACACCTGCCTACCCATGGGAAGTGGTGAATGCACTCCTTGCTTTGTTTAGCTTGTGTGCAAGGATTTTGCTTTCCATATTCATCTCAACTCGCCTGTTGTCTCACTTTTACCCTTCTGATTTTCTCCCCCATCCCACAGAGAGGGAGCAAGCCAGTGGCTGTAAGGAGCTTAGTTGCCAGCTGGGGTTAAACCACAACAATTGTGTAGATATTTATCAGAACAATGGTATTTATCCTGAAGAAGCAAGGTATCACAAAATACTACCCTTACCTTCCTTTCACATTCTCTTCCCTGAAAAAGGTATGGGATTAGACACAAGGAAAAGTACAAGGAGTTTTGGTGATATGTCAGTGATTTAAAACATCTATCACGTACTTTTGATGGTAGAAATGAATGCTGGTAAATACTGCATGCACATGATGTGTGGGGATACTGCTGAGTTTTGTTCATCTGTGACGGCAATGCAAAGTATTCAAACTGCCTGACTCCTCTCAAAATGATTCACTCTATTTAACTGAATCTGAAAGAAATTGTGTGGCAGTACATGCATAATAGATATTTGTGCATTCAAAAAAATCATGCATATACATTACCTAAAAGGCAAACACACATCAGCCAAGCAAGGCTAACAATGATTAATCATATTCTCATTTCCATCTATCTTCCAAGTTAATATGGTGGCAATATTGCTATTATCTGAAACTGAGCTAAGTCCACAGCACTGCCTGCTGTGATTATTGATGGGCTGTGGCTTGATAGATATTTTAACTCTTGATAAAGCCCAGTGTACCCTGAATTTTAACAACAATCACCCTTTCTCAAATCTTCATTTTAAAAAAATCCTCATATGGGCAGGAAACTGCAGCTCATGAGACTATGCACAAAGTCTGATTCACTGGTCAGACACAGCCAAAGCAGTGCAGGGCAGGAATCTGCTTGGTAGAAATGCCACTGGTCTCCTCCAAAGATGATGCAATTGATAGCACCTTGAAGAGGACTACTTTGATCACTATGTACAAATCTTTGTCTAAGTGCTTTAAAAACATTTTAATGCTTTCCACTACCTTCCCATTTACTGGATGGACAGAGAATAAAATATTCTCCCACTTCACTGGCAGCTATGATTACACCCCAGCACAGTGAGAGCATGTTTCCTTGGTCTGAGCAGCTGTAACTCTGCCCTGCTTTTTTAATGATGTCGTGAACATCCTGGTAGCATTCTGCAGATTGCCAGCCAAGGACCATCATGTTCCCAGCACTGGCACTGACCTCACAGACCACTCAGTAGCCTGAGGAAACCCCTGGTTGGAGCTCCACTTCCAGTCATCTCTGCAGAGTGGTATGGCGGTGAAAGAAAACAAACTGAGCAGCTCTGGGGAAGTTTGGAAACATGTTTATGCCTAGTTGTGGCAGATACTGCTGACCAGGTCTCCTTTCAGACTCCTACAGCTCTTGAGTAATATGTTTTGTGCTGACCACATAACACGCCGCAGGCGCCTCCTTCCCCTACGAGTTTCCCTGTGAAATCCTTTGCAAATTTCAGAATTCCATTCTTTACTTCCTGTCTCTGCAAGCAATGTCAGAGGCCATGACTTGCCATGGGTCAGGGACCACGACTTTATACAGTGAGGACATGGGCAGTCTGCACACCTAACTAAAAAATAACAGCAGCCTATGTACATGCCCAAGATGCATCAGACCACAACAGATTTCCAGAGGACGGAATTGCCCTGAGGCAATGCAAGAACTCAAAGTATTGTGGGAAAATATTATACCCTTCCCATGGTATTTGCATTTTTTCTGAGGCCTTTCCAAAGGATGGGATATTGAAAAAAGCCGGCCTGATGCAACTCTTCTTCCACTGCTGCTCTGCAGGCTGGGGACAGGTGATCACCTCTGGCTCTCCTGTGGGAAAGGACTAGATGATTAATGTAGGTCCCTTCCAACTGAAATAGTTCCATTCTATTTTATTCCAGAAAGGTGCCTAGGCTGCAAATTGGTGCTTGTCTGTGATTGCCCTGGCTCATTTCCTCGCAGTCCCTGACACTCAAAACTCTGTCACCATATAGCAGGGCACTATTCATGCTTCTTCTTTCTCCTGGACAAGGAACTCATTTTCCAAATTCATGTGTTTTCAGGCCAAAGTCCCTCAGTTTCAGAAATCAGAAATGAACCTCCATCAAAAATGAAAATGTGGAGATGCAATGATCCTACAGAGTATGAAGCCCCAAGATCAGATGGCAGCTTCGAACACCCATTCACAGCACATCAGTTTTGCAATATCAACCAGAACTCATAAGAAACATTCCAAATAGTCATAACTCTCTCTCTCTGTTTTTTTTCCCAAGGCAGTTTAAGAGTTACACTCCACTAAAAAACTTAGCTTGTAATACTCCAAAGCATTTTATCTTCCCTGCTTTACAGGAACAAATTGAATATGCCACATTTCCCAGCAATATAAACTAACTCCATCTAGCAAAATGAAGTACGTCTTTAGTAAAAATAGGAATTTCCCTTTGCTCTACATTAATTATCTGAATCCTAACCAAAGAACCCACTGGTTTGTGTAAAATGGGGTAATGATTGTGATTTGAACTCTGTTTCCACACAGCTGGAGAACATCTTCTCTTTTCCTCATCCAAAAAGAGAAAAGAAATATCAGAAATGCCATCTCTGTTCTCCTGCTGCTTGTTTCATCAATCATTCCCATTTGTGATAATGTTAGCTGACTTTTTCAGCAGGGTCCAAACAACACAGCTCCAGCTAATTTCATTATTCAAAATGCACTTATAAACTCCACTTTATTCAGATGACAGGATGGGGTTGTTACAAAGTATTTATTTAGCCTTCTAACAACTATAATGCCATGATGGCATAGGACCAGCACAGATAAATCTATGTGACCCCAGTTCCTGGCACAAGAGTAAAAACTGCCAGGGGGGGCGGAAAAAAGTGTTGCCAGAGTGTGCTGCTCGCCAATAAAGAGACCTAGTCAGCAGGTTTTTTGTAGAAGTGTCTCTGAAGAGAAAATATATTTCTGAACATGACTGGAGAGGAGAAGCAATATTAATTTTTCTATAACTTTTGGATCTACCACTAAGAAGGTATTTCATCCCGAAGTTTTCATTTGTGCTCAGCACTGTGGTTTAGATGAATTAAAAAATAGCGTGTGCCTGCATGAGCTACTGTGGTACCTAACAGGGACAGCAGTCTAGATCCCCTTCTACTCCCCTTTTCTCAAAAGCACAGTGGTCAGGGAAGGACACAGTCTGGATTGCTTGGTCCACTAGGAATGGAATGGGCCTGAAGGATCTGAGCTACAGTTCCTAAGCCAAAACTTAGGTGCAAGTATTTAAAAACCAGTCCAAACTCAAATCAAATGTTTAAATACAATTTTTAAATGTTTTGTTGAGACAACTGCCTTTTTAGATTTTTTTTTTTTCTTACAGGATTTGTTACTCCACTTATGCTTTTAGAGATAATTTTTGCATTTTTTACAATTTAGGGTTACACAGGTATGTTGAAGTATGAGGGCTTTTTGTTTTTTACAGAAAAATCCAGTTTGCAGATCTGTTGGAAAACCTCAGCTTCCTTGCAGTCACTAAAGAGGATTGTGTTTTACTTAGGTCACAAATTGTATTCCTTTAGCAGCTGTTGAAATTAGGAGATCATCTAAGTCATAAAGATATCCTCCTAAGGTAAATTTTCTGTGCTGAGCAGAACTGAATAGAATTTTAATGTTGAGCGTAATGTAAAATGAAAAAGAATAAATTGTAATGGCTTTCCCCGCCTCAAGTATGCATACGATAGTGGCACATTTCTCCCAGTCTCTGTTTTCCAAAAATAAACAAAAAGTTTCACACAGGATCTGTTTTGAATTTCAAAGGTAGTGATGGAAAAGAGAGGAGAGGACTAGATACCATATGGTTTTGCATAGAATTGGTTGAACATTCTCTAAGAAAACAAAGCTATGTCATTAAGGATTTCTGCCCTTGAAAAAGGTATACATTTCCAGACATTTCTAAATTTTGCTTGTGTCCCAGCCAGCTCCAAGCCTTAATATGTTGATTTTGCTAGACAAGAGGTTTTTTAAACATGTTCTAATAATGCCATTCAATATCCTGGTAGGCAAATAAAGCTATAGGAACAAAATCATACACTGAGATAAAGCAAGAGTTTTGTACCTGAGCAAATATTTCCACACAACCAAATCATTCAACCCATCAGAATCCAAATTTCCCCCATCTCCAGAACAGCTAATGATGTGGCTAATTCAAACTAATTTTCATTAACCACATGAACATTTTGATTCAGCTTCAGAATAACTTGAGATAGCTCTGTGTGAGTGTCCAAAAGGTGCTCTTTTATTACTATAAAACCATGTTCACACAAGGCAATTGCCTTGAGTTGAACTGGATATAGTCATCATATAAGGTATTAGGAAACACAGCTGAAAGTAACGATGTTAATATGAACTGAAACAATAAACCTGACATTCGACACACATCGCACCATTTAAACTTATTTTCTTTCCTGCAAGATAACAATGCCACAGAAGAATGCAAGTTTTTTTCACTGAGGTGACGTTAGTGGGATATGGGAGTTCAGATTTCAGACTTCTCGTCATAACTTTCCTAGATTTATTTACATCATGGGAAAATTCAGGACCACTGAAGGTCACCTAGTTCAATTTCCTCCTCACGTAGTGTCAGTCATGAATTAAATCAGGCCAGGTCACTCACGGGTTTATCGTGTCCAACATTGTTCTACATTGATTAAATAGAGGGTATAAGCTTAAAGAAAAAATTAATCTAATTGAAAAATCAGATTCTAACAAACTAAAAGAACTTCAAACCCAGCAAATCATGCCAAAAAATTTTAAATCATCAATTTATATTAAAAGGGATGTTCCTTAATGGCTGCTGCCTCTGAAATAATTTTGTGGTGATGCCAACTGCCATTACTTTACCGGCAGTGATGGCAGGTCCTTTGCTGTCTGGGGCCTGAGGTGAAGACTTGAGCTACTTTTTTTCTATGCTGCCCAGGATCAAGCACAGATAAGACGCAGCTGAGCGGTGTTTCTTGGGAAAGTAGTTTGAATGATGCTTACTGAACGAGAATGAAAGGAGAAAATTACATCAGAAATGCAGCACTTTGAAAGCTTCTAGCAGCATTAATTCAGTGTATGTCAGTCCTGATACTATTCAAATCCATGCTAACTAGGAACGGACCAGATGCAAAACACAGAATCCCCACCAAGCTCACTTTTTTGAGTGTGGGGATCTGAACTATGAACTTGTGCTGATCTGGGGGGTTTCTAGGAGGTGCCCCCTCTCCTACTTTTGTCAGAACTGACCAGGATTGGTCAATCTTGCAAAGTCAACAACAGCATAAATGTTTAACTTCTGGCACTGTGCTCTGAGAAGTTACCAGGCTTAGTTATGGGATATCAGAAAACTAATTCAAAACCTGAAATTCCAGTTTTAGCTCTCATTTGTCCTCACCTTAAAGTGAAATGCCTGTCCAACGCTAATCTAGCTGAAAATTTTAGCTCTCTTCCCAACCTTTCAGTATTCTATCCACTCATGAAATACAAGTTCTTACTTCCTCAACTTGCAGCAGTGATATTGGTTAAAATGTGTGCTAGGCATTCGCTATTCAATCCTTCAGGGTAAGCAGGTCCTACAGCATTCACACTGAGTTTTAGAAACACAGCCTTCCTCTGTCTCCCTTAATGCAGTCCTGCAGCTTTTTGCAGCTCCAATAAGGATGTAGCACGTGACAGCTAATGGCTTCCCTTTTCCCACTGCATGTGGGAAATACGTAAGTCTTCTCCCTGGAAGTGCTGTGTTGTACTGTCACAGGATAGAACTAAGTCTCACTGCAGCCTGAAGCATTTCTTTTGGACATAAAAAGGCATCTAAAAGTCAGGCTTTCAGAGTGGGGCAAAAAGCATCTTTGTGCTTACCACTGTTGTCTCGCAGTAGCTACAGATGCACAGTTAGTCCTGACTGTCCACACGCCAGGCATTAAAATGCCACCCTGAGCGCAGGTGCTTGCCTTGGGGAAACAGTGTGCATCACCCAGCCTGGATTCTGCCAGCGAGTCTGACCAGTGGGAACCACCCACACTGTCACTGAGCCAGCAGACAAAATCTCAAGCTGTCTCTCTTTGCCTTGTCCTCCTGAGCAGGGGCACCCAGACACGGGAAGCTCAGCAGAAGGTCTCAGCAGAGATGATAACATTAGCAGAGAGAGGCTCTCAAGCCATCCAGCTATGCACTTTCTGAAGCACCAAGCACTTGGGTGGTGAGAGGTAGGAAGAACAAGTGCCATACTTTTCTCTGCTGCATGCTGGTATGATAGACAAAGGGATTCTTCTGTTAGCTCTCACTTCACTTTCTTGACAGGCTGCAGCTGCAGTAATGAGTTGATTTCAAGGTGAAAGAGGTGTCTAAGAGCTTTTGAAAGACTCAGTGAACCCTTATCTGCCTACCCTTAAAAATGTGGCCAAGGGTCATGGGGCCACCAAGCTGACAGACATCTTCTGGGGGTCACCTCTGAACCACAGTCATCAGGTGCCTTTTCTAGGGAGGTGAGTGAGTGCTATGCACTGTTAGGGTGAAACCACAGTGATCCTGGAAAAAGCTCTGTCCTACAGCAACCGCCAGCTCCTCACTTCACTTCGTGTTAGAAAACACATATTCTCCTAGCTGGGGAAAATAGTTCTAAAGTAGTGTGGTAGTAGAAATGAGTAATAAATTGTGTGCATTTGTCAAAAAGCAGGGCTTTCAGTTTCCTTGGAAACTGAACATTTTGTGGGTTTATGGTACTGTTCTCAGCAGAGACTGGCTGAGTCCTGTGTGAGTATATACACAGCCACAAAGGCCAGGCTCTCTTGGCTGAAGGTTTCAGTATCTATTATATGTTTGGTAAAATACAGCTAGAAGGATGTCTCTGACTGGGCAACTCAAAAACCATAATGATGGGAAATACTTTTTTCATCAAAAATAAGTGCAGTCAAAGGAAGAGAACATTATTTGAAATCTTCTCTGCTTAGTCACCTATGAACTTTGTATTTTATTTTATTGCACAATGAAACTGTGGTCAGAATCCAGGTTTGATAGTTCTGTGATCCTCCTCTAAGCAGTCAAAATACCAGCCAAACCCACTCCTTTCATCTCTGGACAGAAACAAAAACGAAGACTTAGTAATTACAGCATAACATACCGTAAGTAAGACAAAAAGTTATTCTCATTAAAACAATATTTAAGAAACTAGCAAATAATAAAGTCTTCAAAGTCAGGGACAAGACCCCAAAGGCTCAGAGAAAGAACATTCTGCCAACCTTCAGCTCCTCAAGGCCTCCAGACTCCTAATATTTTTCCTTATAAATTCCATTCACTTCCAGTTATCCAACAAGATGGATCTAGCCCATGGATTAAGCATTTGCTCCCTCTAAGGCTGTAACACCTAAAAGCTGTAAGCAACACTTGTCACCAAATATTCTTTCTGCTCAGAGCCAGAAATACATTCAGTTTTAACAAGGGCCAGCAGCAGTTTGGGCACGTTTCTCTGGGCACAAGAGCACTTTTCCCCAGTGGCTGTGCAACCCATGGTGTCAAACAGTTTTTCCAGGCACCATGTTAAAGACAAAGAAATACAATTTTCTTTTCTCATTTGTCTTGGTCCATTGCTCTGCCATGTAGTGTTTCAGCCCAGTCTGCAGGAAGATTGTGAACTGGAGTTTTTAGCGAAATTAAGATTTTTAAGCCTGAGGAGAAAAGCATATAGTTAAAGGATGTGACAAAGGAATCACATCACAGAATCACAGAACATGCTGAGTTTCAAGGGACCCACAAGGATCGCTGANACGCTGAGTTGCAAGGGACCCACAAGGATCGCTGGATGCAACTCTTGGCCCCACACAGCACCATCTCCAAGAGTCACACCGTGTGCCTGAGAGCATTGTCCAAACGCTTCTTGAACTCTGTCAGGCTTGGTGCTGTGACCCCTTCCCTGGGGAGCCTGTTCCAGTGCCCAACCAGCCTCTGGGTGAAGAAACTTTTCCTGATACAGCGCAAACTTACCCTGACACAAACTTCAGGCCTTTCCATCTGGTTCTGTCACTGGCCACCCCAGACTCAACAAAGAGGAAAAAAGGCCCAACCAAAATTAATTTCTGTTCCCCTTTTCACTAAGATACGGATGTCTCAGTCCTTAGCACATTATTTCTAGTTTTGGCAGTATGTCACTGCTCCATCAAGAGTACATTAGATATCTTTTCATGACGGCCACAACAGCCCTGGAGTAAAGATATTGGAGGAAAAATAACGAGAATTCTCTCAGACCCAATCCAAACACGCATGACATCTTTTGCACTACATTTAGGAGGGAGAGAGAGGGACTCCAGCTTCCAGCTGCAAAGCTGGAGAACAGATGTTTCAGCTGCAGTGTGGACACAGGTGTGAGGACTTACAACTGGGAAACAATAAAGTTTAAAGGGAACATTTGTCCAAGTAAATTGAGGGTGTGGTGATTCGTTGACAAGAGATTTCTGACATCCTGGAAAATGCTTGCAAATGATACTGTATCTATCAGGGCTTTAAGACTATTGCTAGCTTATGCTAGCTAACGTAAAAGTACCACATGATTTACCGAAAGCTCTTGCCAGGGGCAGTGCTCTGGGATGATTGCACAGCTCTGCCTTGCACAGCCAGACTTGTCAGTTCATACAGTCACAATTCCCCTCTTTCTGGACAGAAGTCACATGAGTGGTGTTATCAGGTGTCAGGAGCTTGTGTGAGAGAGAGGACTTGATGACAGCTCTGATGCCTGAGAATAAGAAATCCATGAACCTTTTCACACCATCCTCACTTCCACCAAAAACCAGTCAGACCACAGCTGGGAGGAACTGTGACTTTAATAAGGGAAAAGCAATTGCTTTCAGCTGTGTTTAATTTCTAATGCTGTCCTCTTGAGGGACTTAACTAGAAACATGAATGGAAATCAAAGTGAAGAGTCTTGTGCAAGTCCCTGTAATGACAGGGAAGGTGTTTGTCACCCAGCCTCAGAGGTGGAGCAGTGCTTGGAGGTGCTCCTCACACAGTAGGAGCAGTGGTGGCAGTAGTGGCACCCACCAGAAACCATTCACTTCTCTCCTAGTCCTTCTGTCACCAGCAAGCATTGCCAGAGCAAGGGAGGCTGCCACAGACTCAGGAAGAGGCTTCCCTGGGCATTTCACAGGGCTCCGAACTGAAAAAGGAATGGGAAAAAAACACCTACAAAGATTTTTTCAAGAAAATAAATTGACCAGGATCTGAAGAAAAGGCAGGCTTGCTTGTTTTTTTTTTTCCTCCAGGAGTGCATTCAAAAGACCCACTGGGCCAAGTAACTAAATATCCCTCTCCTCTAAGTGCAGCACTGAATTTTATGATATAAAGCGTCACATTTTTCTTCCTATGGCTAAATCTATATGGCATTACATTGGTTAACAGTCCCTGCCAGCAATCCTTGCACTGCAGGTGGCACAGAAATGTCAATTTTAATTCAGCATTTTATATTCAATAAAAATTCTAAGCTCATGGATGGGAGAAATTTTTTCTTGCGGAAAGAATTAGCAAAACCTATATGTGGAGGGATCATGTCAAGATGTGTAACACGGCCCTGAAAATTAGTCTCTGCTGTGTATGTTTATTATGTATGTATAAATATTACATATGTTTATACATGCACACAGAAAATTTATTTCCAACATTAAGGTCGCCATGTTACAGACATTTACACTTCCAAGACTGATTTAATCCTCTCGATGCTGTTTTCATCAGGCCTCACAATGTACTTCAGAAGCTGTCAGTGCCAGCTGAACGATGCCGTTGAACCAGTTTCCAAGATGAATTCAAATATTCATGCGCGAGAAGAAAACTGAGATTCAAAGTCAGTTCCTAAATTACAAGATGATAGATATTTCTTTTCATGAATAGTCTGAACATTACCGCCAGAGAAGAAAACCAAAGGGGAACTGACAACCTCTGTTAACATTTTGGACCTTCCCTTGATGCCACATTTGGCTGAGGATGATCATCAGAATTGCGAGGTGGATTGAGTCCAGTTTCCACTACATAGGCAGTGTTTCTCCTAAAGCACTGCAGGTCAGAAGCCTCTTTAATAGGTGGTTTTAGGCCAATCCAGGGCTGTAATGCAGAGTGCTATAGAAAATCCAACTCAACACTCCACCTCAGGAATCCAAACCTGGATGCTCCTCAGCACCTCCGGGTGCTGGTGTGACTATGAAATGAGTAATGAGTTTTCTCTAATGCATGGAACAGGACTTTTCCCATCAGCTTAAGGGGTTTATTCATGTGCATTAGACATTTTGTCTACCAGTGCAGTCAAAAACACTAATATTGAAGCGTGGTGCCTGTTGTGTGAAATGGTGTGGTTTGAGCCTTGCCTGCCACCACACGCTTACCTGAACTCTGGGCTGCCAGAAGCACCTCTTTCAATCCTGCCTTTCCTATTCCTAGCATTTGATCTTCTTTTATCAGCTTGTCTAAAACAGCAAATGGGTTTTCTTCCTCTTCACACTGCTCCTTCTTACCTGATGTCTCCTCTCCTGGCTCAAGGGCCTCCCATGAGCGCTGACAGAAATTCACATATAATAAGAATTACTGTCCCAACTCTTCTGCCTCCTCAATCTTCAAGGGTGCAGTGGGCAGAGTGTATGGCATGAGGCTATGTGGGTGCTGTAGTCAGTATACCCAGAGCACTGGGTGGAAGTTTTCAAGATCCCCATCTTCCCTCTTTTACTGAGCAGGCAGGCAACATCTCCAGCCCTGGTTTTAGCTTCACGCGACTGAATAACACAATCCATGTGAAGGTTATTGTCAGTCTTGCATATCTCTTCCCTTTTTCCTTCCAGCTATAAACCCAAGATGACACAGTTTGGAGTGTCTTTCTTTTGAGCAATGAATTTACAAAAGCTCTTTTCTTTTTCCTGACAGTGACTCAGCCCTAGAGAAATAAAATAGTGCAAGTAAACATTGAAAAATAGTTTTCAAAGATCCCTAAAAACATGATGTGCAGCACATTTTTGGCAAATTTTTGTTGTTCGTTGAATGCTTCTCTGCTGTTGTCTTTACAGGGCAAAAAGACTTGATTTGCAAGTGAGATACATGTCTGCAAACTTAGCATGCTCACGTGGGAAACTTCCAAACATGAGTCTTGGGGCTGCTCCAGAAGGTCCATTTTTGAACGTTCTACTCAGCTTGGAAGGCTTCATAGCCTGTTAGAAATGTTAAATAATGAAGAGCTCACTTATGCCTTGCTGAACACATCTCTGCCTTACAATGTGCAGAGTGGAGCTGGCAGAGTTTATTGAGCCATTGTGTGAACTGTGTAGGCATCCTGTTTTAGCTCTTCTGTTTGGTTGCTTCTGAATGGGTACAAAAAGTCAGGTGGACCAGAAAGTGGAAAAAAAATTCACTTTCCCTCCTGCAATTTAAGCGGAGGCAGCGTCTGATGACAAAGATTACAGCTTAATATAACATTTGTCATGCACTCATATCTGTGAGTGCTTCAGCTTAGGGCTTGAGCACCAAACCAGTGACTCAAAATCACACAAACAAACAGACTGTACTTATAAATATGGTTTATAATCCCATTGTGTAAAGTGATTACTACCTTACACAGAAGACCAGATGCTTTCATGAGTGAGCATCCCAGATGAGACAATTCTCTTCCCCACAGTGCAAACTGACAGGCCTAATTCTGAGCTCAGGTTGGTTTAGATGAATATTTTTCAGTGCATCGCCCAATAAATGTCACTGACACCAGAATGAAGATCTAGGTTATTTTCTTTCTAATGCTTTTATAAGTTTTGTATAAAGTGATTGTAGAATAAGCAGGCAAAATTACACTTTGGGAATCATTAAAAACCTGCACCCCAGTTCTGCATCTTCAGGGAGACTTTGGGGAGAGTCTGGGGACCACCAAACTTAATTTGGTTTGTAACTCACTGTGAAACAGGGTGATACAGAGTGGTCACAGGAAGATACAACCAGCTTTCAATCTCGTATTCACTTTATTTAAAAGAGCAGCAAGACCTAGAAGGCCTGCTTGTCAAAAGCCAAACCAGGGTGTCCGTTTTCCAACTGGTACATTTCAAAATCAAGACATCTCAGCACTGAACGAATGAACCCTGCAGCAGCCTGAACTCTAAAATACATTATTGGGTGCCTGGGGAGAAATGTTGATGCCCTGCTGGAATAAGTTGGTCTAACTCTAGCACAGCAGCAAACATGAAAAAAGGAAAAACCTTTTTCCCTCTGAAATTGCAGCCTGAACATCAAACAAAAATCCACTTGCAGTCAAAGCTCTGAGGAAAATTGGCTTCATGTGGACTTTAACAAAAACTCTTCCAGCACACAACAAAATGAACATCACAATACTAGCAGTAACTGTGTCTTTAAGGACTTTACCCTAAGTAAAGACCAAGGAAGTCAGCTGGTTAAACACGTGCTGGAAGAGAGCTGCTGCCATCATTTACACAATGAGTAATGTGCCTAAGATGGTTGTTAAAAAGAACAGCAGTAGGAAGATTCAGGTGGACACATGGAGCAGATTTTCATACACTGGAAAGTGAAAAACGCAACTGCTGTGGCATTACATTCGATATTTATGCTTTACAGGATTTCTTTTATTTTAGTACTGCATCATTTTACAAAGCACAACACGCATTTTACTACTTCACCACGCGCGGACACGCCTGTGCAGTAGCACGGGACTGCTCGGGCAATACGCTTTCTGCAAGGGGTGTTTGACGCCTGTCCCACACGCTGATGGGCTCCGGAATGAAACACGGGCGGCGCAGCGCGGAGCCTCACGCCGAGCATCCCTCGGGCTCCTCCTCGCGGGCGCCTCCAGCCCCGGCCGGGAGCCGCCGGACCGCGCTCACCGCCGCAACACTCACAGCCCGGCACCGGCCCTCCTCACCAGCACCGGCACCCCGACCGGGGCAGAAGGGCTTTCTTGTAATCAACCCTCACCTTTTTTGCATGGTTTTTGCTTTTATAATCAAAGAATCATAGACTAGTTTGGAAGGGACCTTTAAAGGCCATTCACTCCAACCCCCTGCAATGAGCAGGGACATCAACTCGATCAGGCTGCTCAGAGCCCCATCCAACCTGGCCTTGGATGTTTTCAGGGATGGGGCATCGCCCACCTCTCTGGGTAACCTGTGCCAGGATTTTGCCGCCCTCACTGAAAACAAAATTTCTTTCTATCTTCAGGCTTTAGTAAGGGCTGGAATTAGGTAGTGAGCAGACCTGTATTAGTCACAGATTTGTGCCACTGCTGTGCTGACAAGGACTTGGGGGTGAACTTGCCCACCTACAGGCATAAACGAAAAAAAGGAGGTGGGAAAAGGAGGTGGGTAGGTGCAGGTATAGCTGGTTTCCTTTCTCTCATCTCCTGGGGGTGTCCTCAGGGGTCCGTGTTGGAGAGTTGCAGAGCTGGGTCATTCTTTGTGGGTGGTGGAGCACTGATTTTTCACCTGAGGAGCTGCAATAATTCACAACAGTTATTTAAAATTTAGAGTTGCTTTTAACTTTTTTTAGCAGAGTTATCAGAAGATTTGGCTAAGAATGTGAGATTCAGCACTGGAAATAGGGAGATACATCGATTTTTTCAGAGGTGAAGGGTTCAAAAACAGAATTCAGGCAGGTTCACTGGCAATCCTGGAGATACAAAGGATTTTATTCTCCCCACATTGAAAATTTATGGAGTATAAATAGGCAATCTATGCAACTAGAATGACCCCCCTCCATACACACACACTGCTGAATGTACAAACCCTGGTCCTGTGTTTGAAAGGGGACTTGCATTTTAAACTGCAACTACTGGTGAAACACAGTATTCTTCCTTCCCACTACAGTTCTTGATTTATTTATACCTCTCGGCTATATCAGCTACCTGAACACCGATACTATGTAAATAACATCAAATAAGTTGCCAGTCACCTAAAGACACAGGATCCACAAAGATTTATGTTTTGGCGGATCTTTATGCCTTGGCTAATTAATCACCTAAACGCAGTGCCAGCAGCCAGTGAATGATGCCAAGCTTAAGCATAATTCTTTTTTGGAGTGGGACCTAGGATGGTCAAGAGCATTATATAAATGTACTAAATAACCTTTTAGTCCACTGAGATAGAAATTTAACAGCACTCTTTGACTGAACACATACAGAGGGCTTTGCAATAGAGAGATGACAATAGTATACTGGTGAAAAAGAAGAAGGCATTGACCTTAAGTGTCTGTGAGAATCTGTAGATAAGTTCATGATCTGCAGCTTCTGAAGAAAACAGTACTTCAAACACAGGGCAAAATAAGCTGAACTCTGGCATCAGCAAAACAGAGATTAAATGCTTGAAAAGACAAAAAGCCTGTGCTGGCAGTTCAAAGGAAATAAGCTGGACAATAATCAAAATTCAGCTCGGCTGAATACAGAGAAGCATTATTGCAGCCTAGTACAACCTCTAAGAGACAAGTTTTCCAATTCTCTTTTTTAACAATTAGAGGGATCCAGGAGTCATATAACAGCTGATCAGATTTTTTTTAGGTGAGGCCAATAGAGAAATGTTAGCATTCACGTTGTTTACAGCTTCAATGCTAAGTGAGTAGTTAATTAAGCAGTGAACTTCTGCAAATTCAAGCTGCTGTGCACTACTGTGCTAACTAGATAGTATTTTCCAAATTGTTTAACTGCATGAGTGACTCCAAAGCAAGCTTGTGTTAAAGAGAACTACCTTTAGGATTTTTTTTTTCCATAGACCATGCTAGACATTCATATCAATTCATTTGGTAATGTTCAGTTGATGTCTCATTCCTGCTTCATGAGCAGAGCTCCTGGCCCAAACTTGTTCATGTTCCCTGTGAGACTTATATAACTACAGCTAAACGCCCTTCCTCACCAAAGTCACCACGGACAAAAATAAAGTTTTGCACTATCAGCACAGATGGGTAAGTACTAACAAGCGAAAAGAGACAGCTCAGAAAAAGAATAGAGTTTAAAAACAGAAGAAGACAAAAGTCATCAAATAGATGCTCATGGAAACCAGATTGAACCAGTGAGGCAAAGGACGACTCCACAGTTATAGACTTCAGGGCATTTGTTTAGATGAGAGAAGAAATCACCCAAAGCCCCCCCAACACCCTTGGGCTGAGATGCTTGCGGTCC
Source organism: Oreocharis arfaki (assembly GCA_013398015.1). Taxonomy (NCBI): domain Eukaryota; kingdom Metazoa; phylum Chordata; class Aves; order Passeriformes; family Paramythiidae; genus Oreocharis; species Oreocharis arfaki. The sequence continues at coordinate 459,663 of VZRR01010834.1, read as the reverse complement.
ATGTCACAATGCAGTACAGTTACCCTGCTGAAATAAGCCAAGTAGACATAAATATTTCTGATCTATTAAGGGAATTTACAGTTCTGAAGATCTTCCCTTCAAACACTCATGCCTCACTCTCTCTTTCACACTGGCTAGTTTATTTCTCTGGACAGCAGAGGTAAAAACCAGTGTTTCTGGATATGATTTTAAAGATTATGGTAGTCTTGTTATTGTAACTACTCAAATGTAATGTCAAATACTCTTCAGTTTCACATGATTAGCAATAGCTCTTCAAAGAGTACAGGCTGGAATAGTAAGGCAATCCATGACAAGAAGAAGGAAAGAACAGTGGAACAGTTCTCACCAGGAACAGTGAGAACTGAACTCTCTAGATGGTCGCTGAAGCTACAGCCATCTGAAAGCTTCACCTAAGGGAACACAGACAGAAATAAAATGGAGATATATTCAGGTCATGCTTAGCAGATGAAGTAAGCCTTGCTTTGTAACGCGATGAAAAGGTCAGTATCAGGTCTGAGTTATGTACTCCGTTACTTCACATGGCAAGTACAGGTAGTTTTCACTCGAATATGTACTACCTGCCTTCTCCAATGTTCCCCATAATGGGAAGAGCCTTACTAGCCTTTGAAAAGAAACAGATTTTTAATGCTATTTATAACTATTCATAAGTACATTTATGGGCTATTTATAACTCAAGTGTAGACTTCTGCTTTTCACTTCTAGCCACAGATGTGACTCTGCCGAGTGCCACTGCATGAGAAATTGGTTGGGAAAACAGATTATCAGAGACTGAGCACTTTGTGAGCATTTATTGAAAGCATAGTAAAAATGAATAAATATCACTTAACAGCTGTCTCATTTCTTGGCACTCTGCCAGATACATCTAGAACTGGTCAAGGAAATGCGTTAGCCCAACTGGATTGGTGGGTGGGAGTGGGAAGGAAGACAGAGACCACTATTGAATGAAGGGAAAATACAGCAGAGTATCTTGTTTTCCTTTTTAAATTGCCACATACCAAAAAGAACAACAAACCCCAATTCCAGATAAACTTTTTTTAGGCCAGCCTTCAAGGTTTTCCTCAGGCAAAAGAAAAATCAATGCTTCAGTTTTGTTGTTCTCTTGTTACCGTTGCTTTTAGAGGGAGATCAATTTTAAATGAAAACAGTGCTCTCTTGAAATGAAAATGAGAAACTTTTTATCTAGAATATGTCAAGCTCAATAGGCTGACATTTTTCATTATTCAAATGTCTAAATGAATGCTTCCGCTTTTTGTATCTTCCCTCATTTCTTTTTTTTTTCAACTAAAATTATTGACTCAAGTTCAGAAACAACTGGTGCCTATGATATGTCTACAATATGTGCACTTTTTTTTTTTGCCAGGACAAAAAGGGTACATGCCAGAGCCTGAGGACCAGAAGAGCCTCATAGCCAGCTGCTGAGGCCAACCCCAGCTAATGGGGGCTGCCCACCAGCAGACATCTGTGCACAAGAAGGCACTGTGACACTCAGGCTTGGTGAGAAAAAAGACAGTGAGGGGGGGAAACACAACATAGCTGCTTTTGAACCCTCTTTCTCTTTGCAAAGCTTTCAGTAAGTGGAACGAAGGAACATAAAAATCCCTAGCTTTGACTACAGAGTTGCCAGAATAACTTTGCTTAGGCTAATATGCTGTTAGGGTCAGAATTAACAGACCTTTTTTATTTATTTTTTAAATCTCTCTTTTGCTTAACCCTTCATTTCAACTTCCACAATACTTGCAATAAGATTTTCTCTCAGCGTCAGATTGATTGTGCCCCTTCTCCCTGTGTGCTGAGGAGCCCGAAGCAGCATGTGCAGGTCAAATCACCTGGCCTGGATCACATCACATCACTATCACATCACATCATTATCACATCACATCACTATCACATCACATCACAGGGCCCTTTCTAACCAATGGAATTACTGTCCACCTCCCAACTCCTACAGGATGAGGAGCTTCCTAGACTGCCTCACAGAGGCAACAAAGCAAAAAATGTGGTGAGAAGGGGGAGGAGGCTTTCCAGGACAGACTTCTGCTTCTTCTGTAAGCAACCTGAGGGATTGTTCTTTGTTAACTTAAAAGTGCACTAAGCTCCTCAAGCTCCTTCCCCACTCTCCTCACTGCCTAAACTCAACATCTCAAACACTTTCTCTTGACTTTGGTGGGAATGACTCCATTTTGCAGCAATAGTGGGTGAACACATCTCCATGTAGACTCATGGACCATGCACCATACTTGTAAATCTCTGCAACTTTATTTCTTCACTTTGAAAAAAATAAGGCTCATAGACTTGCACACTAACTGAGCACTGAAGCTGCCTTTAATTCTGACATTCACTTAATGCTGACAAATTAGCTGAGTTCTTGCAATTTACATGAGGTTTCATCAGAATATAGTTGAATATTCAATTAGGAACTTTATTTGGGGGAGGAGGCATCATGCAGAACTTTGAACACTGTGATCAATATATTAAAGAACAGGGAGCCTTTGAAGCAGAGCTGCCCTAATTAATCTACTTTATTTTGCATTTTGCTTGACTCAGAAAAATATTCTTTCACTTCCAGTCTGTTCCCAGTATTGCTAACTGATCCCGCCCCAGCATGGAGGGACTGGAAGAGCAACTCTCCTAGATGATACTCAACCCTCCATTTCTGAGATACTCTAATGAAGGAGCTAACCTTTGAGCAGCAATTTGCAAACAAAACCAAAACATATTTGTCTCTTTTGCAAACGAATCCTGTTTATTCTACATTTATAGGCATAAGAAATCCTTAGATCTGTCTTTCTTTAAAGCACTTGCTGATGTTGTACCAGCCAGGCCTTGATCTACTACAACACGCCAGGCTGGGAATCCATTACAACACAACCACTAAATATATGCTGGTAGCAGATGTGCTCAGTGGCTTCGGAAAAATAGATGTTATATTTAATTATGTGACATAGTAAAACAAAGCAGAAACAAAATCACACATGCAGCTAATGAAGGGCAGGAAACTTAGATCATTAGATTAATTTATTAATTATTATAGATTTTTAAAACTAATTATTAGATTTAAGAACATAATACTAAGCACGTATTTTGCTCAGATGAGACAACTTGCTGAATTCAAGCCACTGCTAAACCTGAGCAGTCTGTCTGGATCCTACACTTCTTAATACTTAGAATCAGAGTCTAGAACATTAGGGTCAGAGTGTCCGTGGTCAAGTTCAAATACTTCCAGAGTGGAGTACAAAAAAATAGTTTAAACTTGCAGCCATCTGTGGTGAGGGTTATCATCCCTTGACTCTAAAAAGAGAGCAATTACCAGTATACCTCAGCAATTATGAAATGCAGGGTGATGTTTCTTTACCACTACAGGTTTCAGACACCATTGCATAAACCTACACGACACTGCAATTATTGGATCCCCAAATTGTGTCCTATGCTGCACTGGCAGCCCTCAAACTCTTCCTGTGCAGCCTGCAAAAAGATGTCAGTGTACGAGGGATGGCAGAAAGGGAGCACACACAGCCCCAGCAGCAGCACTTTCCCAAAGAAGGCTCACACCCCTCCCCTCTTACTGCTTTGTAAAGCGGCTGGGCCCACCAGCAATGCCCAGGTCACAATTGTGAGGACAAGAAATGGTGGACAAATAATGAGTTGTCACCGCTTTCTGTGTACAAAGCCAAGAGATGCTTCTCCAGGGCATCAGTTCAGCAGGACACTGCAGTGTGGAGTGAGTGAAATGGGCACATCAGCGTTTCTGCCTCACCATCACACAGATGGCAGAGGGTTTGTCCTGGTTGAAACACCACAGATGCACATTGTGCTTTGTGTGGGCCCTAGCATACAAATAAAACTGTATTCCCCATCCATCTCCCTCACTGTTTTCCCCACCTTTCCCTGATTTTCCCTGGTCTGCATGTTTGAGAGCTGTGCAACTGGCAAAGCTAAAGAGGTAAAAATGACTGCTGGATACCACTTTGACCTCAGAGCACAACCAGTTTTGTCCTTCTTGATAAGACTGGGTGCCTTGAGGGAAAACCAAAGTGTGGTTATGCCATTATTTGAAAGACCGAAATGCAGCATTACAAATACAAAATGCAAATCTTTGATTGTACAGGCAAATCTACCTTTGGCACTGCATACAAGTGCTTTACCTTGCAGCTCTACCACACATTCAATGGAGGTTTTGATGAAATCCTATTTAACATGAAAAATTATTGGTACCTGAGGACAGATAGCTCAACAAATATTAATGAGAAAAAGTAAATAAAGAGAGCTATTAGTAAGAATAATACCCTTAGGCCCACTGTCCTTCACCTCTCTGGGGTTTAGGGCATCATTGCATTTACTATATTTGCAGCCTAGTATTCAGTTGCAATATTTTGCTAGTAACTGAGAAAAAATAATACAATAAAAAAATCATGTGTAAGATTTATGGAGACTGTAAGGCTTAAAACAGAAGTCGTCTTGAACTGAAGCAAAATTCCCAGGACAACAGAGTACGCCATAGTTATTATGGAATTTCAACTAGCTCTCATTGTAATTTAAAAACATAAACAGAAGTGGATACTGTATATTCTATGGTAATAATTTACTTTTAGAAACATCTAGCACTAAACAATTGGCCAGGAGCACTGTAATATATCGATAATGAATTATCTTTGAGCAGCACTTTGCATCTAAATGATGCCAGTGTACTTTCTAGATTAAATACCTGGCTGTTGTAACTCCACTGCAGCTGGAGTGAGTCCAGAGAATCCACACTTGTACACTTGAGTGAAGGATGCAATGGTATTTTTCTTTTTATGCATGTTGACATTCAGCCATTGACGAGCAGCTGCCTACTAGCTAGCAACACTGCTTCATGTGACTTCAGACAATACTGGTCTGAATGAAACCTGGAGGGAAATGAGACAGACGCAAATCATGAACTGAGAGGTTTGCATCTGAATAAAGCTGCTGGGGACCAATTAGTAGCACCATTATTGATTCACATGCTGTAACACATTAGACAATTATTCACCTCTTGATTTTTCCCCCATAAATCTGTCCAAAACCAGATATTTTTGTATACAGACTTGTTGACACCTAATCACTACCAGTCCCATCACCAAACACTTCATGGTGGCAGTGAAACTCCTCCCATGCAGTTTCTTTGGACATCATATTCCTTATATTCTTTTCATATGTGGCAGAAATCTTAAAAGAAGTCAGGTAAAAATAAAAGTGACTCAGAACCCTGAGATTAATCTTCAAGCAATTTATCCAGGACTGATCAGCTAGCTGAAGTCAAATATTAATTACTCACATCTGTTTCTGAGGTAGCTGGGCCTGCCGGAGCCCTCCAACACTCGGATGCAGAAGGCAGCTTTCCCATGTTCATGGATGCTTGGCTCCAGTGTTTTGGCTGGGGTTTTGCCATCTCTCCTTTCTCTGACAGAATGCTGTGATATAATAAATAGAAAACTCCATCTGCTGTATGGGAAACCGAATTGCAGGCAATGTCGATGTATTTCTCTTGCCCGTGCTCAGAGAGGGGACTGCCATTCATGTACTGTGACAGTACAGGAAGTACTGTCACAGGGCTGTACAGAGCCAGACAGGCTATTTGTGTGTCTTAGACTCCTTTCCACTAATATGTAATAACAACAGAAGAAAAACAGTTGGTCCTGCCGTGGGCTGCATGAAGGTGGAGCTGCTTCCACGTAAGTAACCCACGGGGATGACCCCAGGGCTGGGTGGCCAAGCAGGTCTGTGGAGGGACTCCCATTGACTTCAGCAAGTTCTGGATCAGGTCTGAGTGCTCTGCACCACTTTTCCAATGACCCCAGTTTTCCGCAGTGCTTGGCACAGCTCCAGTGCTCCCACAGATCCACCTGTGCACTCACAGCCTGCACCAGGCTCCTTCCTGCAAATCCTCAAGCAGAGGCGGGGCCATCCCTGCAGGAAGCCGAGGGGCTCCTGAGCAGTGGCTGCAGGAGACAAACAGACCCCTGCAGAAAATCACTAGGGTGTTCAAGAGATGGCACTACAAAAGCTTAGAGATTTGCACTTCAAATAGCCAGTTCCCTGGTGCAACACGGTTCCTACCCCATGACAGTGTCTCATAGCAACTCCTCATTAATTTGTCTAAATATTTTTCCTTTAATGGACTCCCAGCCTCTCCGACTCCTCTCACTTGTATACACCTAGCCAGACCCTTTCCTGCAGAGGCAGGCATGATGGTGCTGTGAGCTGGCAAGGCTGGTGACAAGGAGCAAGGTGGCCATGACCACACAACAGAGCAGGACAGCTTGTCCCCTGCCCAGGCAGCCAGGGGTGCCTGGCACAGGGGCCCAAGGAACCAGAAGAAAGTGATACATTAGGAGTACTTGAGATGTCAACAGCATGCTGGGGCATCAGGAACAAAATCCATCATATTCCCTCAATAAATCTGTTAATAAAAAAGAACAAACACTAAAACGTTTGGTATTAAAATACAGAACTACAGAAAGACACCACAGTAGCAATTCCAGATGAAACAAGAAATCAGTAACTCTAGTCAAGATCGACTGGGAAAAAGACGTTAATAGATGATGAAGAGGGAACCTGAAGCTCACATCTTATTCTTTCGCTCTGGGGTTTCAGAAACCTACTTGACATTGGGCACATGCAAAACTTAAGAGATTTCAGAAACAGCAAAATACAATCAATGAATTTTATCCAGTTGTCAAGACATCAAAGTTGTTTTTTAGTGAATTCCTGACACTTGAGCATTTGCCTCGACCTTCCAGTGGCTTAATATCTACTCCTGATACTTTTCTGCAGGTACATATCAAGGACGGGATCAGGATAATTGTACTTGTACCACATTTGGAATGTTGTGATCTCAAATTAAGAAGCATCAATTATTATACTGAGTTCATAAAGGCTGTTCTTGTATTTTACATCTGTCTGAATGCTCTCATTTGATGTCAGTGTACACAGCCTGTAATCTGATCAAACTTGTGGTAAAGGGTCACAGTGTGACACCTTCAGAGCCATCACGGCAACCCACTGGGCCACTGTGAACTCACTACTTTCAAAAGTCTACCTCAATATCCAACTACAAGACTGTGAGACACACTCCTCAAGCACTTTTTATGTTTCTAGGGCAGCATTTCACTCAAATGCCATTCAAGCTGTATGGCTTTTTGTTGGTCACTGTTCCAGAATTCATTGTCAGGAGACAGCACTTGAGAATTCAGAGTTTCCAAAGATTTATAAAGCAACCTGGAAAAAAAAGCCCACAGAACTAACTAATAAAAGCATTTAAAATAGATTCCAGAAAAAAATACTGCCCTGGTACAAGAATAGCATCTCCAAACTATTTTTATACACAGGATCCATTCTTGCCAATTAGACTATGTTAGATAATCTGGAGAAGAAAATTGTTTTGTGACCATTTAAGATTAATATCTTATACAGAGCTACGCTCTTATGTCTGCTCTTATGTCGAGCTGTCAGATAAAGTACTAAAGTAGAAATAAAACAAATACCAGATTTCCTTTTCTGTCTGGCTTTAAGAAAAATATACTGAGTGCCCCAAATAAATGCTCATTATGTTACTTTTCTTAAAATAAGATTAGTGAGAAAATAGTTTAGCACATAAAAAATTCCTCCTTCTTAAATTAGTTGGCAGGCCCTGACAGAGACACTAGAGACATTCCTTTTATCTGATGGAAAAAAAACCCTTTATTCCTGGACCGGGGTATGGCAGCTTTATTCATTAGTATTTTCTTGTTTTTCTGTAGAAAAATGCTGGTAGGTGAAGGAAGCAGACTGTCATTGGTGGGACATTATTAACGCAGACTTTGGGAAGCTGCAGTTTGCTGCTCCCTGCAGGAGGGGAAAATCACTGAAATCCACACTTGCACTGAAATAAATTTCCTTAAGGAGCTGGGACATTATCTCTCCATGCCACTGTTCACAATCTGGAAAATAAGGGTCAAGTGTTTTGTCATTTTAAAGGAGACATGAAAGAATGACACTGCTTGCCTTACAGGTAGTCTGTATACAGATATCCATTAGAGAATTATAAAAAAGGACTTATCTCTGAATTTCCTCTCTTCAGCCAAGAAAAAAAGTCACCTTTAATAAGTAGAACATTTACCACCCTGTACTGAAAAATATTTTAGCACATGCATAGTGAGACATAAGAAGACAGAAACCTGTGCTTGGAGGGTAAACTTCTCTAGGATGAAAGGAGGTTGGTGCCTTTGTGATCTACAAGATTTGGGGTCACAGACCACCTTCCTGTTTGGGGTTTGTACAGTCATTAGTGCAGTAAGTGTCCTGATCAGTGACAGGTGCTCACAGGCTTTGCAGTGCCACAAATGACACTGACAAAGAACAGGCTTGCAAACAATTTGAACAACCTTCTGCAGGTTCAGAGAGATCAGAGATTTAGGGATGTGCACATAATATATTGCAGGGTTTAGATTTCTTTTCAAATTGCCAGGTTAGAGAACGTCAGTCCCTGAGCTTTTAAAGGTATGATCAAAATAAGCCAACACAGAGCAGAGGAATGCAGCACATTTGTCAAGTTGGGTATCATGATATCTCCAGGAAGACACTTCTGTCAGTTGTGGCAGCTTCCTGAACACTGGTAGAGTAGTTTAATTAGAAAGATCACCAGGTACAGGAAGAAAAAAAATACTTGAAATTGGGACCAAAAATTATTAACTGAGCTTTTGGAAATTAATGCCATTGACAAGCCAAGCAACATGGATTTGTACATCACCCAGCAAGGCTGATTCACAAATCAAGGCATCAAAAATTATGCAATATTGTAGCAAATGACACTTCTGACTGCTACGTTGAGAAACTGGAGAAAGAGTTTCCTTTGGCAAGGCAAATCAATGCCTACTTTCAGCTACAGCCGACCTTAGTGTTCAATGATAGACGTTAGCACCTTCTTACTTTGGTTTCTGCGCTAGCCATGAGAGATATCCCACATTGCGCAGTTCTCACTACCAACACCTTCCCACCAAGAGCAAGACTGTGGCAGATTCTCCCAACAGTTATTCCTTTCACCATCTTCATATTTTTTCATTAGCTTTTGATCAAAACAGCCTGAAAATTCTGGACACAGTGCAAGTTGTCAATGCACACATACCTTGAACAGTAACCATGGCATCGCTCTGCCACCGCTGGGCTTTTAAGCATCCAGCCTGAGCAAAACATGTGTGAAATCTCCAGATGTAACACAACATAGTGCTCTGATGAGCTTCATGACAAAAACTGCCAAATTAATGCCCTGTTAATGATATAATCTGGCACTTGCACACTGAACTGGAATTGCATATCTTATGATGAAAACTAGATCAAGATAAATGTCGCAGATTTCTTACTTAGGAAAACCTTCCAAAATTTTTCAGATGTTAGGTTGAAAATTTCCTTCTTTTTTCCATGTGAGGAGAGGCTGAAAGAGACTGGACTCCTCAGCTGAGAGAAGGCACCTGATCATATCTATTGATTAGAAACACCTGATGGGAGCAAATGAGGATGAGGAAGCCAGACTATTCTTAGTAATGACCACTGATGGGACAAGAGGTAACAGACACAAATTAGAACAGTGATATTCCAACTGCACACAAGAAAACAACTTTTTACCATAAGGGTTGTCAAAATCTGGCATAGGTTACCCAAGAAAGTTGTTGAGTCTCTGTCCTTGGAGGTATCCAAAACCTGGTTGGACATGGTCCTGGGAACCTGCTGTTAGGTGACCCTGTTTGAACTGGGGAGTTGAACTAGAGGACTGGTATCAACACAGGCTGAGGATGAACAGGTCAAGAGCAGCCCTGCTGAGAAGGACTTGGGGGTGCTGGTGGATGAGGCTGGACATGACCCAGCCATGTGCACTTGTGGCGCTGCCATGTGCACTCACAGCCCAGAAAGCCAAACATGTCCTAGGCTGCATCAAAAGCAGCGTGGCCAGCAGGGTGAGGGAGGGGATTCTGCCCCTCTGCTCTGCTCTGCTCTGGTGAGACCCCACCTGCAGCACTGCATCCAGCTCTGGGGTTGCAGCACTGCATCCAGCTCTGGGGTCCCAGCATAGGAAGGACATGGACCTGTTGGAGCAAGTCTAGAGNCTGTGGGAGCAAGTCTAGAGGAGGCCACCAAGATGATTAGAGGGATGGAGGACCTTTCCTATGAGGAAAGACTGAGACAGCTGGAATTTTTCAGCCTGGAAAAGAGAAGGCTTGGGGGTCACCTAATTTTTACCTTTCAGTACCTGAAGGCAGCCTTGCAGAAAGATGGAGAGGGACTTTTTACAAGGGTGTGTAATGATAGGACAAGGGCTTTGGATTTAAACGGAAAGAGAGTAGGCTTAGATGACACATTAGGTAGAAATATTTTATTTTGAGGGTGGTGAGGCACTGGAACAGTTTGCCTGAAGAAGTGGTGGATGCTCCATCCCTGGAAGTGTTCAAGGCCAGGTTGGATGACCTTCGAAAGTCCCTTCTGGCCCTAATCAATCTCTTTTATTCTGTTTTACTCATAAAGCATTGCATCTCTGATGTGATGTGCACTGTAAAGGTTTCTGAGACAATGGATGATCCCAAACTGTTCTAGTAGGATTCATCACAACCAAAACCCATGCATTCCAGGATATTTTATGGCAGCCACAGTCAATCATCAACGAACTTCTGAAATATAAGAGAAAAAAATACAGTGCCATTCTAGATACAAAGTAGAGATGGTGGGTTATGGAAATTGGTATTTCTTGTAGGTGTTGATGGAAGTATTTTAAATTTATTCTAGGCTTATAGCAGTTGGTCTTGGAAATCTAATTCTCTCTGGACTCTCACATTTAGCATATCAGGAAATTACTCTGCTTCTCAGACCCAGAAAGAGTTGTGGCTGCCCATTAGAAATGAGATGATTTTCTGCAAGAGGATGTAACAGACTACCGAATGGTCAGGGACATGACTAGGCTGCAGATATTCTGATGGATCACACTTCATGTGTGATTCATGCTAAAACTAAAAATTGAGACCAAGAGAAAGAAAATACGGATTTTCCTGACATCCTATTTCATCCTTCATTGCCAAAAATAGCTCCATGTTTCCAGTCAAAATTAATGAAGAAGGCTGAATAACAGTGAGGAAACTAACTAATATATCTAAGGATCTGGGACTCTGTTGCTGCAAATACTTCAACTGGTAATTAGTTTTCTTCCAATAGTTTCATTACCACTGGTCGTACTAATTATTTGCATGACTGGAAACATAAGTCAAGTTCCAGTCTATTAGTAAGGTGACCCTGAAGGCGCAGACTCACCAGATAAGGATGGAGACCAAGACGGAATTTGGTTAATGTGATTTGGATCTTCATTCTATAATTCAATGAAATGAATCATGAATTTCTCTTCATTATGTAGTTCACATTAAAATGTGAAACTACAGCCAATAAATGTAGTTCATTTGAAAATGTGTGTCTCACCAAGCCTGATTATAGTGCAAGGCTAACTTCACATCTTCTTTATGTTCTCTCCATCACATCTCAAATCCATAGGTATCCCTTTCTACTTTTTAAAAAAACAACATGTCATAGTCTTGGCTAACTTCATAATAACATGTAGAGTTACACCCACCAATTCTTTGACCCAGAACTGCAGCTTGGGAACAGAATAGACACATTTTATGGGGAAATGGAAATGGAAACAGGCTAAATTAAAAAAAAAATCCACGAACAGTATCTTTTCATTTTTGCTGTTTCAGTTGTATCATCTACATAAAAGATTTGCAAATGGTAAGAGAAATGTGGCATCTGGCTGTGAACTAAACAGTGTTTTTAATAGATCTTAGAAACATATCTGTTGCAAAGCAGGACACTCAGCTCTCTTATCTTACACTGAATCATCAGCCTGAGTAGTGACAAACTGCTTCCAAATGAATAAGCTTTCGATAGGACATGATCAAATTTCAGTGAAAAGCTGATCATGGGAAAATTTCTCATGGAAAGAAATGATTCAACACCTGATGCATCCCTTAAAAACAAGGACTCCTTGGTATTATCTCATTTAATATATATATTGCAAAAAAATAAAACCCCTGAATGTTACTCATACTAAGCAGTTTTGATTACTTGCAGTTTTCATCTGATTAAAATGTATTAAAATTGGAATTTAAATGTATCTAGAGTTAGAACTCTATTCCATGGTGGGGGGGGTTTTCTCTTTTTTTTTTAATATTACAATCTGGTTTTGTACTTCAAATTTATGTTTAGATTTATGCTAGACAATAAATGACAGGCCTAAGAAAAACTGAAAGCTAATAATTTTTTAGTTTTGTTTTGTGTTAAACATCTGTATTTTTAATATCTTCCCCGCTGTGGAATATATTTCTTCTCCTGTCTTAATTATAGGTCGTAATGATGAGACCTTTTCTATGCAGGCAACCAGTGGAGGTTTCATCATCTTGCAATATATAGCAGCTACCATTGCTTTTAACGGGTAAGAGTTAGGGTTAAGCACTTTTGCAGCTCTGGTCATTTCCTTTAGTTGCCTAATTGCCAAAATAACTCTTTGTAAAGGCCTGCACTTCTCAGACTGAGTGGAAAAGGGAATATTGATATAATGTTAGGAGTATTGATGGGATGCATGAAGGCAATTGAAATGGAAATACTTTCTAATTAAATATCTGGTTTAGGATTTGAAGACGTACATTGTCCTAGATAGGCCATTGATCTGAGACTATTGCTCCTGCAGAGCACTGTGCTCTGCAGGACAAGTTCTTGGGACAGGAAATAAATCATTTATTCATTAAGGATTTCAGATTGCTAGGCTATGAGGAATCCATTCCTCATTCTTCTCCCGCCTTCTTCAGGGCCCAGCTTCCCCCCTTCTCACACACCTACCCCCACCTAAAAGCTTCACACATTAACAAATGAGATTATTAGGTCAAAATCCCCTGAACATTTTCAAAAACCATAGGAAAAAATCCCAGGTATGTCATACTCTGTCTCAGAGGGATGAGGTTATCCCCGTTGACCTCTTTCCATTCTCACCTGTAGAAGACACCCTATTGCATTTTAAGAAATCCTGAGGCTCTTGGCCATGGCTGCCAGACTCTGGGCTTGGCATCTGCCTTTTAGACAGGGTGGAGGAGGGCATGTCAGACGGGAAGGAAAACAGAGAAAATTTCCCTGGGAAAATTGCCTTGCTTCTGTTGAACTGATCCACAAACTGACACAGTTCTACAGGATATTTTGATTTCTTCCATACTGACATTTCTTGACAGAAATAAAAGTTAAAAATAAAAGAAAAAGAAGAAACAAGAAATGTTTTCTCTGAAAACTTCCATGTGACTGTATTCCAGATCTCATACAGTGGCATGTTTCTTGTTAAATCCAAAGAATTAAAGGGAAGAGATCTAAACAGCACAGTGATCAATAGTTTGTGTTTGGCTGATGTTAAAAAGGGTTCCGGAGATCTCTTGGCAGTTTTGCTCAAAGCATACAGTGAGTGAATTGCTATAAATATCTTCACTGACATAAGGCAGTGTTGTTCCACTGTGGGAACTCAAAGTAAGCCCTCTGTCCTCAGCAAGCTCACCCTTCAACCACAAACACCAAGGCAAGTGCCACACACCCACTTCTCTGCATGGCCTCTTTCTGTGGGAGGACAAGCGCTCCCCTCCAAGCACAGGTTACCTACACATGCCATTTATCTGCAGCTGAGCAGATGGAGAAAGGTTTTTTCCAGGGTCTGCCATGTTCACTAAATAATTCAACAAACTATTTTTTTTCTTTAGATCGCTGCCTGAAGGTACATGTATTCTGAGTTTGAGCACAGCACTGTTTCTGTGGGTTCATTAAGTTCCTACTGTTCAGCTGAACATGTCACAGGGTTTTGCGGGTTTTTTGATTTGTTGCTTTTGTGTTGTTTTTGTTTTGTTGGTTTGGGTTTGTTTTGTTTTGTTTTGTCTTTTGTTTTATTTGGGGGGCTTTTTGAGCATAAGCAGCATGATGAATCATTTTTTCCCCAATTAATATGAAGAAAGTCTCAAATGTTTAAATACAGGCCTGCTCCATGAAGACTGCTTTGAGGAAATAAGCTGTTATTTGATTTCCTGGTGGGATTCGTTCTTGTTGAATACATTTTTAATGTACTTCTGGTATCTAATGAATTATGTAGCATGCCCCTTTTTCTTCTGTCAAATGAGGTTTGGAAGAAATCAGGTCAAGTCCAATGGCAAAAAAATTATATAATATTCTGAAATAACCCCTAGTCAGACTGAAAGAATCAGTGTGGTAGAAATTAATTCCTGATTAAAAAAAGGCAAGTACTACAAACACAACCTAGACCTCCCTGTTTTTGTGGCCACCCCTCCCCCCAGAAATTTCTTCCAATAGGGCAGAGGCCAAGTACAGTTTTTACAGTCTTAAAGAAAGCTAGTGAAAGCCAGGTTTGAAACTATCAAAAGAAGGTCATTCATCCTTCAGTGTGTGGCAGGCCTGTGGCACTCCTAAAGGGGAGAAGTTTCTGTCAATGTAAGTAGACCCTGGACACAACTTTGAAGAGAGAATCATTGCCAGTTATGAAACAGAACAATCCTGGAATGCCCAGGAAATTCCCTGAGCTCAAAAACTCTGATGCTGGAAGAGTAGTAGGTAAAAAGTCATATGAGCTTGTCCAGTTCCACCTCCTTCCTGTCATCACTGTTATGATTATCATGTTCCCAAAGGATAAAATCCTGGAACAAATAAAAAATTGCCGAAGTTGCTTTAGTTGTTTGGTCATATTGCTTTTGTGATTTAATCTCAGCCAGCAACTGAGTACCACGAAGCTTCTCCCCTGCTGCCTCCCAGCCCTGATGCCAGTGGGGTGGAGAATCAGAAAGAAAAGATAAACCTCATGGGCCAAGAACAATTCAATAATTGAAACAAAATATAATGATGATGACTATGCTCATTGCAATAATGATAATAGTACAATACAGTAATAGTAATGATAAGGAGCAGGTGAGAATAGCAGAGCCCAAGAGAAACAGGGGGTGCTCACCATCCACTGATCAATGCCCAGACCATCCCTTAGCAGTGAGCATCCACCTTCCAGGTAACTCCCCCAGTTTATACACTGAGCATGACATTCCGTGGGATGGGATACACATTTGGCCAGATCAGGTCAGCTCTCCTGGCCATGCTCCCCCCTGGATTCTTGTGCAGCTCCTCACCAACAAATCATGAGGCACTGAAAATTCCTCGTCTTAGGGTAAACCACCACTTAGGAACAGCCAAAACATCAGGATGCTATCAACATTATTCTCATACAAAACCCATAAAACACAGCACTGTATCAGCTACTAAGAAGAAAATGAACTCTGTTCCAGGCAAAACTAGGACATACGTCCAAATTCAAAACCAATTATTTTTAAGAAAGGGTTGACTATTATTCCCATGGAATAGCATTGTTAATGCAGCAAGGGTTTATGTTTTTCAACATGAGGTGTAGGGATGTCTCCTAACATCTTCCTCCCCTTAGGTTTGCTTCTGTGATGCTGACACACTGATTCACTCCAGGATGAGTGATGGAATCTCTGGCTAGGACTGAAATTAAACATGTGTATTCAGTAAAGCTGTTCTACTTATATCAAATTTTCTGAGGTTTAGCTGGTTTTGTTTTGTTTTGTTTTGTTTTTTTCTTTCTCTAGTCTACAACATTTTGGTTATTATCATCAAAAACTGAGCAGGTACATAATTTCTAATTAAACTTTGACCACTCCTTCATTTGTTCAACTTTTTAAAAAATTGCACATTTGTAATTTTTCTGACAAGAATCAAATTAACAATTTTAAATTGCCTTAAGCTAATACCATTCTCTAAATCCTGCACACCTACGTGCTCTATTTTTATTGGGATAACTGGCCTTTCCAGATCAGACTTGGAAGATTATTTGTCATGTGGGTTTTACACTTAATTAAATATCAGATACCTTGCTTTTTGACTGAAGCAATTTGAACTCAAATATTCCCTAGGGGATTCTGGAGCAGAAAATCGTTCTTCTACCTCCCACTTCCAATATGTCGATTTATTTTCCAAAATTTCGGTTCCTGAGGTAGCCAATGTCCCATACACCTTGAAGGAGAAAAAGAAGTTCTTTCAAACACAGGGCTTTTATATTTTTCCCCCCACAAATACGACTTTTTTCAATTATATTTTTCTTTTTCCTGAAAAGTTGTCATTAATCACCAGTGAGAAAGGCTTTAGTTAATCAAAACCTACTTTGACACAATGTCTGAAATTTACCTGTTAATATACAATCCCCTACAGTTACTCGGCTCTTCTTCCATTCATTCAAATTCCCTATGTGTGACTCAGAACTGGAACATAAACTTGGCTTATCCACCTCTCAGGAAAGTAGCTTTGTCAGCAGTTTAGACCATCTGAAACAGGTTTCTCTTAATTTCTTCTTTTGAAGCTCTTCCCTTGGATACACTTAATTAAATATTAATTGTCCCCAGAGGAAAATAAAATGGGGAGAGGGTGACTTCTGCTGGGTGGAAAAGGCAAAGCCGTGTTCCAGTCCCTGCTCTGAAAAGTACGTAATTACACATTCTGAGCAGAGGGGGTTTTTCAGAGGGAAAAAAACCCCTTCTGGGACACCCATAGGTGCAACAATTTATCTTTTCACCAGTTTGTGTCTCACTGGAAATGTTTTCAATAGTAAAAGAACTGGAAGGTAGAGATGCAGCATTAATAGCATGTCTCCCTGGGCTTTTTCTGCAGAACTAAGCATATCCTGAGACTGTTTATCTTGAGACAGCCTTGTACACAAGATGTGGGGACAGAGGTGTGTGCTAAGCCAAAGCTGGCAAAACTGGAGTAGTTTTCTGCCTGTACACAATTTGTGAGCGGCCCATTCAAGGTCCCAGGCACATAGGGCTTTATCACCCTGTGTGAGTTAACAGCCCTTCAGCATGGCTGAGTGAAGGACACTCACTGCAGGCACACTGTGAGCGTGGAAATTGGACAGGGAATTTCATGTGTGACAAATGAGACGGGGTTTCCTCACCAGCACTACAGGCAAAGCCAAGGACGTCTTTATCACATCTGACCCTTGTCTCTCAGAAGGGGCAATGAGAACTGCAAGACATCTGGACAACAGATGTGAAATGCAATCCACCCTTGTCTATTGCATTTGTACCACGATGTTGTGAGCAGAGCTCAGGGACATGTGTCATGATTAGAAATGACTACACAAAGTGAAGGATAACTGGGACTCCGGAATCCACCTCCAGATGGGCAAGGATCAGAATAATCAGGCAAACAAGAGGAGGTAGGAGCAAGTGTGATAATTAATATATGAGAAGGAAAAAATGGTTGCTGTAATAAGCAGTAAATTGAATGACTTCGGACAAACCTTGCTAAAGCGATCATTGTCCATGCTGGTTTGTACTCTTGTTTGTTTCTTGGCTTCTTGCTTCCCCTGGTGGCATAGGTGTAAAACTCTTGTGACCAGAGATTGTTTTTAGATGCTTGGAAATTTATGCAGTGACATGGCTGGGAGGAAGAACTGTTGCCTCTCACTTGGGGCTGGCTGGGAGTGATGACAAATTCAGTAATGCAGCATGGGAAATTGTAATGCCCTAGAAAGCTAAACTGAACACAGTGTAGAAATCAGGAGCTGAAATACGGCATTTCAAACTCTGGGTTGGAAATCCCAGTCCTTTGTTTCTTTTTAGGTAGGCACACAAGCCCCAGTAAAAGAACAATACCCCATCTTTCTGTCTGCCATCTAACCATGTATAGAGAGCTTTGCTTCAAAAGAGATAACAATGGAAACACAAGATACATGATTTATAACAGAAAATGCACCAGTGAACTCCAGCTGACTCAAATTTTCCATAGAACACGTTTCCCACTGGAAAGTATATGGAAAGACTTATTTCGAGCAGTTTTATTTTGAGTTTATCAGATTGGCTTGGCCTCCCTAGAACTGAAATACAACTTCAAAACAAGTTAAAATATGCCAGTCTGTCATTTTGCATTTTTCCCACTTTTTTTCATTCTGAAATACTTTGTTTAATTTTGTTTTTCTTAGACATCAAGGTACTTTCAGGGAACACAAACCCCTCTTATCATTGTCCTCCTGGAATTACCTGAAAATCCTTTTTCAGACAGAAACTGAGTTTTGTTTTGTCTTTGTACAGAGCACTTAGAAAGCTGTGGGTTTTTTTTCCTTTTCCTTTTTTTAAAATTTATTTTAATGAATTAATCTACAAAACTGAAAACTCAGTCATTTACAGAGCTACAAACCAAGATGACCATGCCTCTACACCCCACAAACCACCAGCAGCAGCCCAGCAGTGTTGATTGCTTAGCAGGTGTCACAGAAGAAATTGGCTTTCAAGAAATCTTAGAAGAAAAGTGATATAGTGACTACTGGGACTTTGGCATGGGAAGCCATGAGAGAACAGGATGGGGATTTAAGGGCTGGTGGGATCATCAGGAAAACAGAGAAAATGGGGAAGTTACAGGATATAAATGGATTATTGGAGAGTGTCTCTATGCAGTATCTCTGTTCTGTGTTCTTTAATAGCCTTTGTGTGTTGTCATTGATACCTGTCTTTCTGAGGAAGACAAGACCTTGAAAAGACTTGAAATTAATAACTCCATAGACACTTTATAAGAAGATGAAATAAACTTTTGTTACTTCATAACAATTTGATGTAGGTATTGAGCATTACAACTGTTCAAACCACTTTGCCCTATCTTCCATTCTGTATCCTACGAGGGGCTTCTGGGGAGGGTCTTTTGCAAAATTCTGGAAAGCAAACCAGCAACATAATGAGTTGTAATGTCATGTTTTATTGACCTCCATATGCCAACAGATTCAGCTGAATTTTCACATAGCCAATATTTGGGGATAAAGGCCATAAGTTTTATATGACATTGGCTGTCATGAAAGTTTTAGAAACATGGGGAAATTGCCTATTTTTTATTATATAGACTGCACTTTTATACAAGCTATTCAAAAGCATTCAAAAAGTCTCATTTTTCATTTAAATGTCACATCTCTTCATACTGCTGATGTTATGTGTAATATTAGATCAGGCTTTACTCTAACACAGATTAAGAGTAGATAGCATAAGTTATCAGAGAGTAGACAGAAGATTATCTGCATTCATTGTGCTTATATCGGTAAAGGAGTTTGCATTTAACACCTCAGCCAAAGGATAAAGATCAAATGTATCTATTGAACTCAGTGAGTTATTGATCAGCAGATTTAATTCAACATGCTAAGCAAAAAAAATTGTACGAGAAAGGCAGATGTTATCCTATCTACTACAATGTATGTTTTAGGAGGTGAAAAGATAAAGAATTCACCTCACTCCACCCAAAAAGCCTTCCAACAAGCCATTAGAGGAAAAAAGTTTCGACTTCTAGGCAATTAGGCTTTTATTCACCAAGCAAATTTCCTTATATTGTTACCATTCAATAAACCACTTTTTCTGCCTTTCTGCCTCTAGCGGGTACCAATATGGAACTCTGCCAGGAAAAAATTACACAAAAAACTTGTACAGCTATTTTCCCATGCTGTGCTATGAAAGGTGCAGAAATCCTTCATGACACAGGTTTTTTCACTTACTTCCAAAAACATACAGCATATTTTCACTTGATAATCTACAGGAGCTTATAATGGACAGAAAACCATGTGAGAATGAATAGAGTGGATGGCAACGCTGCTTCAAAGTCAAGAAAGGCTGATTAAAATTCCCTGTGCAGCTTTCATGAAGCCTCTTCCTGTGCACTTATTATGACATTGTCTCTCATTACATGCTCACATACAACTCTTTTCACAGGGCATGAGTGCACTCTGTGTCTCAGATGAGCAATGATCACTGACAGAGGAATTACTTCATGCTTTCTGCATTGCTCAGCATGCATAGCACATTTACTGCATCACACCAAGGTGGAAAGCATCTCTTCACTGCTCATTTTGGTCTGTTCTCCTCTGCATGAGATTTCTTATCTCATCCATTCCTGGCCTCACTTTTAGTCTTCCCATCTTAGCCTCAATTTTCTCAGTCAGGCTCAGCCTTATCTGGTCTGCAACTCCTGTATGCCCGTTCCAGGTTGATTGACATTCCAGTTGCTTCAACCAGTTGGAGCCTTTGATAAGGTAGCAGAGACAGCTGTAAGCTAATTAACATAGAAAGCATTAAGAGTGAAACCTGGGCTGAAACCTGCTAAATCCCTGAGCAAACTCTTGGTAGCCCCACAGGGCTGAGCCCCGTGTCACCAGTGTTCAATGCTGATACAGCAGTGCAGTGCCCATGGGCTGCCTCTCACTTTCCAGTGCCAACTGCTTTCAGCCTCCCTCTTCACATCTGTTTTCTCTTTCAATAATCAAACCAGTTTTGGGCTACTCTGCATACAGACTGGGATGGATGCCATCATGGGGGGGTGGTCCTGAGATGTTATTTTCTAGACAGCAGCAGAAATTGGCAGTAATATTGCTATTAATCTCTGTGTCCCCAAAACAGCTCTGATATCCCTTTATAGCAAGACTTCCACTTTGCCTCAAGAGCAGAAATGTCGACCTGCTCAGTCCAGGTAATATTCACACATGCTGGGTCCCAGACACTAGCTCAAAGGCAAAAGCAAAGCTGTTGTGTCACCTTGCCTTGACATTCTGTGGGACATCAGTGCAGAAAGCAGATGCTTACAAAAGTCCATTCATCAGAGAAAAGCTCTGTCTCAGGCTGGTTCTCAGCCTGCAGCTCTCAGCATTGCCCAGCTAACAAACACGTACAGAGGCTTTCTGCAAAAATGCAGTGCAAACAGGAAAGCTTGGGGCAAAATAATACATGATAATCAGCATCAATGCACTAAATGCTTTTATTCAGGATGACGCAAGCTCATTTTACGTTTGCTTACCCAGGACTTACTGTGTCAAAAGAAATACTGAAAGATGATTTTTTCCAGCTTTTTCATAAATTTCAGTTTCCAGCTTTTATTACTTTGTAATTAGTCATGCATGTTGCTTTCATAAAAGCTATACCCACGGAAAAAACTCCCTAAATAATCCCTAATTTAGTCCCTCAAAGGGAACTTGGCAATCACCTCAGATGATTAAACAGTGATCAAGTAACTGCCTAGAACTGAGAAGGAAGATGCTGCTCTGCAGCCTCGCCCCAAGTTTTCCGATAAAGAGCTGAGACTTGTGTTGCCCCTATTACCCAGGGAGGAAGCCAGTCAGCTGGATGGTGTTGAAAATATGACTCTTCCCTTATCTTCCTATCTTGCAAGTGCAATGTATGTTTGGCTCCATATTTTATTGCTTCCATTCTCATCCTGTAAGGAGCCCTGAGGCCTTATGCCTCTTCCCTGCCATGTCTTACTGCACAGTTGGGGCCAATGCAGTTCAGGGAGAAGGTACTACCCTGCTGGGTTGCCTGAGCCTATTCTCACCCGAAGACTTACTTGAAAAGTTTCCAGTTTGCCCAAAGTTGTTTAGCAGATTTGGGAGTCCATTAGCACTTTGATTTGTAGTGTCTGCTTCACTTAAAACTTGGTTTTGTTTGTTTATGTTTTTCCTTGTGGTCAGAAAAATTTTTGGCAAGTTTCAGTCAAGCTTTGGGGGAAATTTTTCAGAACCTTCAGGATGTACATCCGTATGTCTAAACCTGCTAGTTTGGGTTCTTATTTTCAGGAGGAAACTGATAATGACTTTTGCGTTCAGCAAGACACTGCATGAGTTGAGGTTACGAGACTTTCCCATCAATTTTTATTCTCACTTTTTTTTTTCTCCATCTCTGATTTGCAAGTTGATATACTGTTAACTGTATTGAGATTGCTGATGTTTACTCCAATTTATGCTTGACCTGATAGAAGCAGCTGGGCCTCCTGTTTCTCCTCTGTCAAAACCACCAGGACTCCATCATGAGTTCCAGCTGCATGGATAAGGCACTAAGTGAAATCAGAAACTTCACCCACAAACCAGCTGTACGCAGTGTGTGGCAGTGCAGCCTCTTCAAGCTGGTGATGACCATGTCCTCCAAGAGCAAACCAGTTCAGAAATATGTTAAAGACACAATCATGCAAGACAAAGCAGCTCAAAGTCCATGATCTTCTCTATGAAGCACACTGGGAATCATTCAGGGACTCTGTCAGGTTTCACAAGAAGATCAAAATGTCTGCCATGGTGGCAAGTGGAAGTCCTCAAAAAAGACTGTCCTAGTGTTTTGTACTGCATTTGTTCCTAAGTGACAATTTACTTCCTGTACAGGTATTTGAGCATATGAAATGCCTTGATCCGCCCATTACTCTCTTCAATAGTTTCATTGTGGGAATAGAACAATGTGCACTTAAACTGCAAATAAAGGTTCTCTACTAAAGAAAAAAACCCAACACCTTTAAACTGAAAGAGTGGAGGTTTAGATTAGATGATAGGATGAAATTCTTTACCGTGAGAGTGCTGAGACACTGGAACAGGTTGCCCAGAGAAGCTGTGGATGCCCCAAACCTGGAAGTGTTCAAGGCCAGGTTGGATGGGGCTCTGAGCAACTCTGGTCTAGTGGAAGGTGTCCCTGCCCATGGAAGGAGATGTGGAACTGGATAATCTTGAAAGTCCATTCTATGATTCTGTGATTGATTCTATGATTGATTCTACGATTTAAGAGTTATTTAATAACTGAATGCTATGAGAGGTTATTTGTGATCACAGGCACAAGGTCATACAGACAGAAGTATATGTTTATATGCATACTTCTACATAGAAAGGAATTCTAACAGTTAAATGCTCAAATATCTGTTGACAATTCCATGAGTTCTATTTACTGACAATTCTTTTTTCAATCGCTAAACACGAGCTCGCTGTTTTCACACTATGAACTCCCTCTGCAGGGAGATAGAGGTTTCGCATACTGTAGGACAGAAAATGTAAACAGTGAATAATGAGGACAGCATGAGTTTACAGCAATCTCAAATTCAGTTTCTGCAATTCCTTTGCATGAACTTTATCTATGCAGGTTCTTGTCTTCAAGCAAGGAAAATATTGATCTGAGAAAGAATAAAAGAAGTATTCACATTTCAAAGGCCATAGATACAAAGGATTCACATATGCTCTTTAATGAGATATCAAGCACCTGAAAAACAAATAAATAACTTTGCTACACCATTTTGACTATTTTGAATATTCTGTTTTTAATCTGGACAGACTTTGTGAGGAAAATCCTTGTGGCCTTGGTTTCTCTGCTGAACTCAGGAACGAAGATATCATACTGAAGCCAGTTATAATGGTGTGATTTTCCACAGCTACCAAACCAGGTATCCAGGCCACTAGACACAAGTCAGAAACATCTGCTAGATAGCATGTAAGTGAACATAATTGACAGGAAAATATTCTCAGGTATGTGTGCTAGCTCTCTCAAGAAATCTCATTCTCTTATTCTCACCTGGGATGTGAACGATGCTTGTTTGCTGTCTCTGCCTTGTGTATCTGCCAGGCACAGCTGGTGAGCAGGGGGAGAAGGTCAGCTTCAAGAAAGGCAGTGAGAGGGGAGGCTTGGGTCAGGGGCATGGCCAGGGGCTGGAACTTCAGCAGTGACTTCTATGGGCTTCATGGGAGAAAGGACCCTCCAGGGCTTCCAGTCATGTTAGCCTGAATTAGCCTGAGTTTAGTTTAGGTTTACTCTTTCTTTGGGGGTTAGACATTTTCAAAAGAGAAAGCAAAATTGAAGGAAATTGACCCTATCTGCAAAAATCTACTGAGGAAGAGAACATTTATTTTTATATCTTTACACTTAGAATACTTCATCAAGCAGATGGGAGGGCGTTTGATCTAGTTTAGACTCTGTGTCCTAAAATTCAGCCTGTGGAGACTAAGAACCCTTCGGCCAGCTCCTCCATAAAAGAGGTGCAGCTTTACCTCAAAGTTCTGGATGACGCAGGACTCCTCACAGTTTAAATACTTCGTGCTTAATATTGTGGAGGAAAGATACTGAGGTGGTGGGTGGGTACATTTTTTCCTTAGGGATTTGGTATAATGTGATCAGAGTACTTTTCAACCAACATTAGCTATATAAGATCTAGCTTGTCTTCTGTTGCCTGTCGGCTCAATAGAGAAAAGCAATTTGCTTGAGAGAACAATTCACTTTATTTTATGAGCAGAAAAATGCAATCCAGTGGTTTTATTCTGCTTCCACTGACTATGATAGAGTCTAATTACTGGGATTTACAAAGGTAGGTGAGATGAATCCCACACAAGCTGTCTCAGGTTGAAAAGTGTACATAGGTTTTGTACAGCTCCTAAAAATCTAAGATGCATCAGAAGGTGCTTGAAATGAGGCTGCAGGGTGAATATAGGCATGTTCCTGCATTTTTTTGAAAAATCCACAGCCCCACTTCCTAGAAAACTGAATGCAAGATTCTTCCCTGTTATAAAATTTATGTGCTTAATTTGCCCGGTAATATATGAAGCTCTCAGTCCTATCTCTTGCTATGCCCTAAATGCTTGGCATTAGGATAAAGAAAATGAGTGCCATTTGTTTCTGAAACAGTCTTCCATTCCCACAAAGCAATGATGGCCCATGGATGAATGCTGGGCAATTTGGGAGATGTGTGAAAAGTACCAAAGAAAAGCACTCCTTACAGCTGCAATCAGTCTTGATGCTTTCAAGCAGCACAACCCAATAGCAACTTTCAGCCCAGTTCTTCCCATTCCCTTTATAAAAGCTACCCAGATGCCACTATGCTCTTGTGTGTCCTTTTTTCATTCTTCAGCTCTCCCACCACAATTTTCATCTGCTGTTAGTGGCAGTGCTGGCAGAGCCCTGTCCCAAACAACTTCCTCTTGGCACACGGGACCCCCCTCCTTATGATCTGCTTCCCAGTTGCTTTGGAAAGACAAAAATTAGAGACTTGGCTGAACCACACACACCAAGAATTACAGCAGTTTGAGAGTCTCTAAGTAGCAAATACTTCAACACTACTGTGCTAAGTCTCAAAAACACATTAAACAGAAATTGCTTTCTGTAACAGCAGAGTCTGACAGAGTTGGGTTTTGTCTGCACGAGACATATCAGCATCTCTTAATAGAAATGAGAAAGTTTTACGTGACATCAAAATCACACTTTCTAAACTCAGAGTGTGCTCTGACTGAAGGTGGCATAAATCTCAAGTAATTTCATTGCTATAATTATTCTAGGTTTGAGGCAGTATAATAGGGAATAAAATGTATTCTAGCAAGCACTGCAAGTCCTTACTTTAACACCACATTTTAATTTTATGGAGCATTTTAACTAAAGCAATTGAAAGAGGACAATGGAACCAGAATGTGGAAACAAGTCACTTTCAAATGAATATATTTATAACAGCTTCCTCTGAAGCAGCTTGCAAGCAATGCAACCACTCATCCAGAATGGGGTTATTTTTCTAACTTTAGCTAATGTTGATTTAAATACCATTTTAGTAACAGTGAAAGAAAATTAACACTTGATTCCTTTTTATTGTGATTAATTATTCCAATATTTCTATATATTTTCTAAATACTTCCTGTGTTAGATTCGAATATAACTTACATTTTGTTTTCCATTACTTTAATTTCATTAGCCCCAGAGAAATTATTCCAGATATTTGCCAGCATAATTTGCAACATAAGCATTATTTAATTTTAAATAACCATTAAAAAGTGCATAATACAAATGTTATTCCCACCTCCTCTTAATTATTCTGAAAACAGGAAAAATATAGAGACTCCAAGGAGCTGAACAGCATGCAAAACATGATTTAAAATGCAGGTCTAAATAGATGATTTTAACGTGGTTGAACAACCAGTCCAAGAGAAGCCATCAGGACAACTCCATTCAAAAGACACTTGCGGAAGGTTGGGTTAAGGCTTGACCATCAACCTCGGGATCACATAATTCCATTAACATATTAAAAAAAAAAACCCAAAAAACCTTTAAATAACAAAAATTTGTAGACAGGACTGAACATAGTGAGTGCTTTGGGATATGCTTGATTCCACAGCCTGCATTCACAGCCTTGAGACATCAGCGACTGAGCTAGGAGCCTCCCTCATCTCAGCAGAGGTGCTGAGCTGAGCCTCCACAAGCAAGAATTGTTTTCTCAGGAGTGAATAACTCTTCTCTCAGAAGTAAGCCTCTCCCAAATGTCCAGATGGCAACATTACCTAAGTAATATTCTACAGTGATGCTAAGTCTACAAGGTGCCCACAGCAAGGGATATGCAGAGAGACATCTGAGTTTCAATGATACTTCAATAGTTAGAATTATCAGCAATAAAAACCAGAAAAAATAATGTCCCCTCATGGATATAACTTACGATATCTCTCACTGATAATATACTGCCATCCAGACTTCATTAAATGTACACTCTATATGCAGAGATGGAGACTCAATGGCTTCTTTGGGTAACCTCTGCCAGAATTTGACCACCTAAAAAAATGGTTTTCTTGGTTGCAGTTGGAACATTGCATGTTCTAGTTTGTGTCCATTACCCCTTGTCCTATCAATAGTCATTCAGTCTTTCATTGTGCGCATACATATTACAAACAATGTTCATTTATGGAATATTGGAATGTTCAGATCTTCTTTCACAGAATGTTAGAATGCTCAGGCTATATTTCAAAGAATGTTAGAATGTTTTATTTTCTTTCCCTTATGTTTATTTTCTGGTGTGACCTCCAGTTATTCAACACAGACTTATTTCTATGACTGGATTTCTCTGGCAATTCAATTGCCTGTCAAATAGAGCTCTTACACACACCATTAACAACACAGGGCTAGATATGTTGCATGAGAAAAGAAGCAAATTTATTGAATTGTGGTAACAAATAAACCCTAAAAAACTCAGTTTACCTCTTCAGTCATTTTAGTGAGTGTCTTTGCTGAAGTCCTACTAATTCACAGACAGTGGTTCTTTTATTTTTGCTAAACTTTCTGGTGCTTGTGGAGGGTTTTAGAATTCACCATAGTAGTAGACTGTTAATGTACCCATCTTTTTACTGTTTCCATTCCACCTCACTTACGAGATGCTTTCCACTAACAGCTTCCATTAGTATTGACTGGTGCCCACATCAAATGTTTAATGTGTGCTGTCAGGTTCAATCATGTGTTTGCTTGAACAAGATCCATTATTGTCTCTGCTTGTATTGCAGACAGCTTAGTACAGTTTCTCACTTCATGGATTATTGAATCTTTTTTTGATGAACTGTTCTGTTTGTAGACTAATAACTACAAGCTTTTAATTATTAAGAATCTTGAGGAATTCTGAATGGTACAAGACAAAGGCTTTTCAGTCAGCACTTTGGACTCTGACTTGATCCAGCATCTCTTGCCTGCCCTGTGGAACAAATCTAAAATGCACAACACATGGAAGCATCAATGACTGTCTGTGTAATACATACATACATACATACATACATACACAGAGAGAGCGATCCCTGGAGCACCAGCTAAACTAATTTTGGCTCAGGCAATGTAGTGTGACGAATTTACACATGGACATTTGCTTCAAACACTTTCTGGACAAATTCACCTCTGTTGAGCTCCATCACCAGTATGTTAAAGTGCTTGTTAAGACTGCATGTAGCCCTCTGGTGACTGTGTTGATGGATGATAGCTTTCTACTGCGGGAAGAGATCGAGTGCCTAGGGCTGATTCTTTCTCATGTGTTAGCCTTATTTTTTTGACCATGAAGTTTTGCTCATATGCCAGTATCTTAGCAACAGCAGACAGACTGATTCTACTGAGTTCACTGTTTCCTCCCTGGGAAGTTAATACAATGATGACATCCCCATTTAACCTTCTATTCACCTTTTGGGGGATGGAATGTCAGTTTATTTAGTGGTCTGCATTACAAAGCAACAGCTCTGGGAGCAATCAGCCTGGAAAGGGTCTGAATAATGTCACTGTGATATGGACAGCAGTCATTATACCAGAAATACAGCACCAGAAATACAAGTACTTTGGCAGACTAAGTTAAGTTTGCAACCTAAGAGTTTTGATGTCCTGAAATTAGGGACCAACAATAACAAGGTAACATGCAACTTCATGAAATATCTTAAAATGCACAAGCAAGAAATTAAAAGTTTCTGGAAATGATATATTACTTAGATTACAGAGGAAGAGACATAAACTCTGTGGGAGATTATATCCATACAGCAGTAGGACCGCAGTCACGTTCAGCAAGGTACTATTTGAATTGTTTGGAAGACAGCATTCATATACATATATCTCCAAATATTTTGTGCTTAAGCAAAGATTAGAAGCTAAGCATAGACTCCATTTCCTTTTGATAGTGCTGGCTTATCCTTTCAGGTTATCTCTTAATGTGTGGAAAGGCACTGATAAACTCAAATGAAAGAATAACATGACCCTATTCCTTTAGGGTCCTCCTTTGAAAAATATTTTTTTCCCTACCTCTTTGTCATCAGTATCCAAATGTTCAAGGTTATGCTGCAAGGTTTGCATTGAGAGCCCAGCTCTGCAGCCTTGATTTGCAAGTAGTATGGAAGAAAGCTGAACAGGATCTGTGGGTGGCACTGGTCTAATGTACACCATAGGCAAAAAAAAAAACCCAAAACACATATTGGTTCCAGGCTGATAGGTTCTTTTTCAAACATGAATATGGTGCATAATGCACTTTTAATACCTGAACAGCAGTGTCCATCTCTCTCCCTCTCTTCTTGTTCAGATTTTCCAGCTACATCAAGAGCTTGGGCCCACACTATTTGGTTGTACTCAGTTCTAGCACACCCAAACAATTTTGTGTGACTTTCAACACCACTATTTGTCTCTGATGTTAATGCAAGAATCTGGCTGTTTGGAGACCTGCCCACTATCTGCTAACTGACCACAGCAAACTTGTATGGGAATGTGAGCCACATCAGCTTCATGAAAACTAGTGTCTCTCCTTCTGAAACCACAACACACATTTCATGCCTCCCTGGCTGTCAATTTGCTTCAAAAGTTGACATTTGCACACTGTGATCGAAGAACAATCACAAGAGGCCTTCATAGTGAACGGGCAACATTTTAAAATTGGAATTCTGAATGAAACGTGTTCATGGTCATCCTGAGACTACACACTGAATAAAGGTTTAGCATAAGATGGAGAGTTCTAACAGAGGTGTTCATATAAAGATTTTTACTTTCAAAAAAGTGTCTTGCTCATTCACTTGCAGAAAAACAGGATGAAAGAGGTGGGATTTGGAAGGAAAATCCTTACTATATTGGATTCAATGTGTTTGAGGCTCTCTAAGTGTCTTGGAAGACTTTCATTTTATTCCAAAAAACCACTGTAATTAAGAGAAAACTGGCAAAATTTTGTTTGCAATTATTCTTAGGAGTAAAAGTCAGATTAATATGGGCCAATTGCAGAAAATAACTAAGACAATAGCAAAATAAGGGATACATTTTTATGAGGACAAAAATAATTTTAAATAGACTTTTCAAGCTCTTTAATGTTAAAATACATGTATCCATCAACAGTATTTTCTTTGACTAACCAGGAAACATTGTTTAAGGCATCAAATTTTAGTCTCTAAAAAATTACTGTTACTCTTACTGCTCAGGAGAATATTAATAATAGAAATCCATATTTCTGGTCTAGAATATTTTGTGGAGATCATAATTACATGTAAAGATAAAATGCCAGTCTGCAATGTTCAAACAAAATATAGTTATTTTGGAACAATTTTATGATTAACATCTAAAGGTACTTGGGAAAAACCTCCACTTGACTGATGCAATTGCTGCATGCAGTTCTACTCTGCTTAACAGAACATTTCATTTGAATACAAAAATATGCTTTTTTATGAGCATGAGAACACTGTCTCATATCTGAGAGCACATTTTTTGCTTCTGTGGGGAATGAGATCCTGATTTTGTGCTGCTCCTATCCTTAGACTACTATTTTCAAAATTATCATGGAACAATGTGTTCATGCTCAAAAAATGACAAGGAAGGCAGCCCACAATTTGACTCTTTCTGAGGCACATGAAAGAAACAAGAACCTCATTGTTTACATATATTTAATTGACTTGAAGCTACATGAAGATAGTGCACAGTTTTCTTTTAGAAATGGAGATCAAGACATTGCTTTCACAATGCTAGTAAAAACCGAAAGAACAGCATTCTAGTACACATGCATAATGATTTTATACAAGCAGAAGGATGGCATTTTTAACAGAGTGGATGTTACTTAAGAATGTCTCAGTAAAATGTTTGTTGCGACTTCTAATGACAACTACAGAGACAAAAAGTTTCCCATAAATACTAGAGAACAGAACACACTGCCACTTTACACTTGTAATTCTTCAGCTAACATTCTCTTTTCTTCCCACTGCTCCTTTTCATCTGCCTAATCTAACATTTAGAAAAAGTACTAAAAGCACAAAACAGCAATTATTGTTTCAGTTATTTCTTCCTGTGTAGTCCTTAAATCTCACTTGTAATATCCTAGTTTTTCTAAATAAAGTAATACAAAATTATTATTAAAAGTCCATCTTGGAGAATTAAGTATTCTAATAAGAACTGTATTAGAAAACAGTGAGACATAAACATTTTTTATCACTACTGAAGAAAGGGCAGGACATTCAGGAAGACTACAAGGATATCATGAAGTTATGCAGGGAGAAAATTAGGCCAAAATGTAACTAGAAGGAAATCTATTAAAAGAAAAAAAATGTTTTTTAAAATACATCGGCAACAAAAGAAGGGCTAAGGAATATCTCCATCCTTTATTCTATCTAGGGCAAAGCGTAACAGCAAAGGATGAGGGACAGACTGAGATACTTAATGCCTTCTTTCTCTCAGTGTTTTACAGTAAAGACCAGTTATCTCCAGGGTAACCAACCCTCTAAACCAGAAGGCAGAGACGGGGAGCAGAATGAAGCCCCCATAATCCAAGGGGAAATGGCCAGTGACCTGCTATGCTGCTTAGACACACGTAAGTCTATGGGACTGGATAGGATCCACCCAAGTGTACTGAAGGAGCTGGGGAAATTGCTCACTGAACCTCATTCAGTAACTTTTCAGCAGTCCTGGCTAATGGGGGATGTCCCATGTGACTGGAGGTTAGCAAATGTGAGTGACACCCATCTACAAGAAGTGCAGATGGATTATCCAGGGAACTACAGGCCTGTCAGCCTGAGCTGGGTGCCAGGGAAGGTCACAGAGCAGACCATCTCAAGGGCCACCATGCAGCACATGCAGGACAACCAGGGGATCAGGTCCAGCCACCACGGGTTTGCGAAAGGCAGGTCCTGCTTGACCAACCTGATCTTCTACGACAAGGAGAACAGCTTAGTGGAATAGAGAAAGGCTATGGATGATGTCTACCTGGACTTCCTTGAGCCTTTGGCACTGTCTCCCACAGCATTCTCCTGCTGTTGAGCTGGCTGCTCATGGCTTGGATGGGTGCACGGTCCACTGGATAAAAACCTGTCTGGATGGCCAGGCCCAGAGAGTGCTGGTGAATGGAGTTAAATCCAGCTGGTGGCAGGTCACTGCTGCTGTTCTGCAGGGCTCAGCACAGGGACCAGTCCTGTTTAATACCTTTATCGATGACTGGGATGAGGGGATCAAGGGCACCCTCAGTCAGTTTGCAGATGACACCAAATTGGGTGGGAGTGTTGATCGCCTGGAGGGCAGGGAGGCTCTGCACAGGAATCTGAAGAGGCTGGATCAATGGGTCAAGACCAATTGCATGACGTTCAACAAGGCCAAGTGCCAGTTCCAGCCCCTTGTTCACAATAACCCCTTGCTGCACTACAGGCTGGGGCAGAGTGGCTGGAAAGCAACCCAGCAGAAAAGGACCTGGGGATATTGATCAGCAGCTGCTGAACATGCACCAGGGTGTGCCTAGGTGCCAAAGAGGCCAATGGCATCCTGGCCTGTATCAGCAATAGTGTGGCCAGCCGGACTTGGGTAGGGACCGTCCCCCTGTACTCAGCACTGGTGAGGCCACACCTCAAATCCTGTGTTCAGTTTTGGGCCCCCCTCTACAAGAACATTGAGGTGCTGGAATGTGTCCAGAGAAGGGCAACAGAAATGGTAAAGATTCTAGAGCAGAAATCCTATGAGGAACAGCTGACAGAACTGGGGGTGTTTAGCCTGGAGAAAAGGAGGCTCAGGGGAGACCTTCTTGCTCTCTACAACTCCCTGAAAGAAGTTTGTAGCCACTTGAGGGTCAGTCTCTTCTACCACGTAACAAGCAATCGGGCAAGAGAATNGAAGTTTGTAGCCACTTGAAGGTCAGTCTCTTCTACCAGGTAACAAGCAATCGGACAAGAGAACGGTCTCTAGTTGCAACAGGGGAGGTTTAGATTGGCTATTAGGAAAAAGTTCTTCCCCAAAAGGTTGTCAAGCATTGAAACAGGCTACCCAGGAAACTGACAGAATTACCACCCCTGAAGTCTTTAAAGAAATGTGGATGTGGCACTTGGGGACATGGTTTACTGAACATGGTGGTGCTGGGTTAATAGTCAGACTCAATGATCTTAGAGGTCTTTTCCAACCTGGACGATTCTGTGATTTTATGATTCTGTAATTCTATATATATTTCACACAAGACAAAAACTAGAATTATTAACAACAAAGTGAACCAGTGACAACTCAATTAAGGGAGTATAGAAGATAAAAACCAAGATATGGGTGTGGCAGAAAGGGAAAAGCCAAAAGGAACTAATTACCATGGGTTTCAAGAAAGGCTAGGGCTTGGAAAACCATAAAGCCTACAGTTCCAGGGATACTGGGGCTGCAAAAGGCATGCCAAGGGGAGTGGCATTGCACCAATGCAAATTTTGAGGGCTTTTGCCAGGAGCACTGAACCACCCTAGACTTGTAGATTACCTTCTTCAAATGCATGGTCTATGGGAAGACCCGGGGTTTATTACTTCCTTTTGAAGTAACCATCCTCAGATATTCAAAGAGCACAAGCACTTTTCTTGAGGGTATTCACACTCTTCTGTGAAGCAATACTGGAGCTGCAATAGGAAGTACAGGAGGCAGTTACAGGGACAACACTTAGGAGCCTTTAAGTGTTCTTGACTCCCACTCCCAGCCCATGACACAACACGACATCCAGTTCCTTAGGACACAGCAACTTTACTCAGAAAAAAAAAATCAAATTTGCCATACAAAAGAGCAGTTTAACACTGAACCTACATGCTATGCCCAACACTTTCTGTTTCCTTTACTGGGTTGGTTTTCAGACGGATGAGCTCCCCAGTCTGCATGGAGGAGGTGGAAGCACAGCTGGGGACGTGCTGCGGAGAGATCAGGCAGGTCTGGGCTTGAACCAAGCTAAAGAGCTAAAGGTCGGCAGCACCACATAGGGACATAAACCTGCTTTAACTGGCTCGGTTTGCAAAAGCGGTCCATGATTAGCTGTCCTGGTACAACTAGGGAAAGAGGTGTGTGGGGCCAGAAATAAGCAGTCACGGATGGCAACAGAGGAGCAAAAACTCCCTTCAGCTCTGATTGCGACCCAGCTGCTGAGGAACTGGTAGCATTCTGTGCCAGTTCTGCAGCTTCCTGAAATTCTGGAAACAAGGGAATATACTGGCTTGTTTTGGGCAGACAGAAAATCTGTGACCACTCTGGGAGGTGCCTCTGTTAACCAGCATGGTGTTAAAATGAACTTCTGCCTAGCTGAGATGCTCTTACCATCACAAACCTTTCTGGAAGGCTCTCTTAGAATCCATCAGCAATTAAACCCCTCTGGCAATATATAATATACTTTCAAAGAAGACTCTCCACAAAGCTTTGAAATACAGTTTTCCACTGCCTTGTACTTAGATGTCATCAATTCCTTTATAAACAGAACAGGTATTTCATGCTACAACATTTCATATGTAAATGTTGTTCTAATTCGATAGCATTTTTACTTACTTTACATACTTTAACTTCTGCGTACAAGACCAGAAATTACTATCAGGTCATTTACTTTAATCTCTTTATCTTGGACCCATAAACTTTACTCCACACTAAGCTAAGTAATTTATTTGATCAAAGTGCAGGCTGTACTTGACAGCTGCCACAAAATCCCTTATATTCCTGCAGTTTGATGTCTTCCCCACTGCTTTATTGTCAGCACAGCAGTTTCCTTGCTGTCACCAGCAGATTTTTCTGCTTTCCCTGATTTTTATAACACTCTCTCAGACTGCTCTGTACAGCTTCAGTGCAATTCACAAGTGCTGGGCATTTCCTAAGCAGAAAAGCATTGTGGCTCAGAGTCTCCACAGCCTTGGTGTTCAGTTACCAGTGAAATTACATTTAACTCCCAAGCTGTTTACAGTTCAAACAAAAGGATTTCTCTGTATAGCATCCAAAACCGACAAAGTTACAAGCACTTAAGCTTTTTGCACAAAGATCAAATATAAAAAAATCTCCCTCCTCATATTTCCTTTGGTTGCAGTCTTCTGCATACCATATAGCTTAGCTTGTATCTACAGAGCCTCTTTTTATGTATCACATAAGCTTTTACTGATAAGCTCGCTCTTCTAATCCTCTAAGGGTTCCATACAAATTCAGCCTTTTCCCTTCTAAACTTCTTAATTTCTTACTTATTCAGAAGATATTTCTACACTTGACTTCTTAAAGACTTGGTGATATAATTTTTTTTTCAGAATAGTTGTTAAGCTTTGTGCCTAAGTGGCCTATTAACAAATCTATGACTCATAAAAAGAGCTAAATTCCACTCTTTCCCATTATCCTAAACCAGGTTTGACTGTACCCATAAGATGGCATAAGGTCTTGAAGGAGCACACTAAAAAATCTGCAGTTACCTAAGTGCCCATCAGATTTATAAACCCCATGTCCATTAAAATTCGTTCCAAATATTTTGGCTAACCACTTTTCTATCAGATCAAGCAGAAGGTGCCTGTATCAGAATTCCCCAGACAACACCACAGGTCCTTTCACTTCCCTTCCCACTCCTTGACTCCTGAGCTCACAGCACCCGGCTGCAGCTGCTCTTCTGCAAATGCAGGCTTGGACCCTGCTCCTTCCTTCCAGTCTCACCATAGTCAGCTCTCTTTCCATCACTTGGCATCTGCTTTCACCTTGGATGCCCTCTCTTGGATCAGGCCCTCCTGTTTTCCCTTAGGCCTTTTCCTGAATCACAGGTATTGCATTCTATTATCTTGGCATTGCCAAGAAGCCAGAACCAACCCTGGCATAGAGCCAGACTTGCTGTAAGCAGCATTCCCTGGAAACAGCTTAGTGCACTGAGAAACTCATGAGAGCGAGTAGGCAGGAGAGCAAAGCAATCTCTGCTGGCAATCAGACAGCGAGGAGCTTTGCTGCATCGCTGCTGGCAGAACATCTCGGTATCCACGCTAAGCTGACCTGAGCAATGCAGGTGACAGCCTCTGCACAGCTCATACCAGGGGACCATGTATGCCCAAAACAGCTCTAGTTCTGGCAGTGTGACCTGCTGCAAGCTCCAGGACTTGGATCCTGTCCTAGTGAGGAATATAGATGCAATTCCCACATGGACTGCAGATTATAGGCCCTTCCTATATTTTACAGTCACACACTTGTTGCGGTTGGAAAGGCCCTCTGGAGAACATCTAGTCCAACCCCCTCTGCCAAGGCAGAGTCACCAAGAGCAGGTAACACAGGCACGAGTCCAGGTGAGTGAATTTTCCACAGAGGGAGGCTCTACAACCTCCCTGGGCAACATGTTTCACTGCTCTGCCACTCTCAGTGAAAAGAAGTTCTTCGTCATGTTGAGGTATAACTTCGTGTGTTTAAATTCATGGCCATTGCTGCTCTTCCTGTCACTGGGCACCACTGGAAAGAGTCTGGCACCATCCTCTTGGCACCCACCTTTGGGATATTTATATACATTAATGAGATCCCTTCTCAGTCTTCTCATCTCTAGACTAAACAGTGCCAGCTCCTGAAGTCTCTCCTCATCTGAGAGATGCCCCAAACCCATAATCATCTCTGTGGATCTCCACTGGACCCTCTCCAGTAGCTCCTTGCCTGTGTTGTACTGAGGAGCCCAGAACTGGACACAGTAGTCCACATGTGGCCTCACTAGGGCCAAGTAGAGGGGCCTTATCACCTCCCTCAACCTGCTGGCCCAACTCTTCCTGATGCACCCTAGGATATTTTTTGCCCTCCTGGCCACAAGGGCACTGCTGGCTCATGGTCAGCTTGTCATCCACTAAGACTCCCAGTTCTCTACAGAGCTGCTCTCCAGTAGGTCAGCCCCTGGTTGTTCCTCCTCAGGTGCAGGACCCTCCACTTGCCCTTGCTGAATTTCTTAAGTTTCTCTCTGTCCAACCTTCCAGCCAATCAAGATTCCACTGAATGGCAGCCCAGCCTTCAGGTGTATTTGGAGCCATTCCTCCTCCACAAAGGAAAAGGCAGCATCCATGACAAAGGAGCACACTGCTATGGGGAGGAAACCTTTGAGAAAAGCTAGACTGTAGGTACCTAGGAACTCTTCAGTTGGGATGCACTCTAAAATAGAGACATTCATCCACCTTTTTTTGCCTTGTTTGGTCCACCTTCATGCTTCACACACTTTTTAACATTCTGCTTTTATTTAAATACTAATTTAAATAAAGCCTTTAACAATACATTTAATATGTCTCTGCACAACCCTCCTGAGGCTCTCAGATCTTCTCAGTCAGACAGGATGTAAGAGCTACCCACAACTGGCACTGCTGCTGCAAACAGGATTGGATGAGGTGGTATCACAAACAAAATAACCACGAAAGAACAAAGTATTTAAGAAAAGAGAGAGAAAGGAGGAAGAACCTGATTGAGTAAACCAAATGACAACTATTCACAGCTGCCCTTACACACACACTGCACCAATCAAATGCTCTGTGCGAAGGAAAGCTACCCCACGCTACAAAAGACCTGGTGTGGGACTCTGTCATGGACTACCTTCCCAGCACTGACAGGGAAATGTAGTGGCTGCAACTGGAGCTGGCACTTCCACAGCAGGCTCCCCTTAGGTACGTTGGTACCATCAAACAGCCATCTGCTCTCTCAGCCTCTCAGAACCACAGACAAAGCAGATCTTTTTCATGCCCTGCAGATCAAACTCAGCTCCGAGCCTGAGGGACTCCCCCTTTTTTCCACAGACACACTGCAACTGCAGACACAAAAACTGAGCACTCAGGAAGGTTGCCCATGAATGGTTTCATAAACGGTCAGAGTCACACAGGAACAACAACCTGCTGCAACACAGCACTTCTGTGGCTGCTGATAGACCCTGTTAACCTGCTTGCGTGGCTGGAGCTGTGGAAGATGTGGGCATTGCCTGCTTTTCCACGAGTCAGCAACGATGCTGGCAAAGCAGCCATGACAATATACTGCACTGTAAAGTACTGCTGACAAAACACTGCTAGCCCGGACAAGGATGGGAGCTCACCAGTTTATACACTCTTGCCACAGACTCTAAAAGTCAGAGACACCAAACTCCCTGTGCTGTGGCATGCTCCCAGTTTTCAAAAGGAACATTTCCATTAGAATTTTTCCTCACCCCTTATGTAAAGGGATAAATCTGCTTTTGCGAATAATGAAGAGAGATTTTTTTTTCCCCAAGTTAGTTTCATTTTATGCCTACACCATGGTCTCCAGAAACTCATCTTACAGGTTGAAGCAATAAAGAAACCCTGCCTAAACTATCTTTACACCATCTGCCAAGAGCACTTTGCAAAGATCTTTGTGGTGTTCTGGAGCCCAAGTGAAGTCAATAGCACCCTGGATAAACATGAGGAACCCGATTTTACAGGTCTTGGGAAAACAGTATGGAAGATGCCAGACTGCAACCTTTAAAAATTATATTGGTAATTACAGAATAAGATTGCTACAGAGAAACAGGCTGAGAGCATATTGTCTATTGGTTGTGTGATTGCATTCGGTAATGAATAGTCTCTTCTAAAACCAGGCACAGATGGTACATACAGTATCACAGAAATAAGGAGCCCTCTGTGCACCATCCTCTTCACAGCTTGCATTACTGTTAATATTTTCTGTCTATGTTTACTGCAGGCATAAAAATGTAAGTAGCAAGTAATAAATCCATTAATTTTCTACACCTCTGTAAGGTCTTTGCAAACTTCGCTGGGACAAAAAGCCTAGTATTTCACTTTCTTTCAATTAAGAAACCAGTTTATAAAGTTGCAGGTTTTCTTCCTTCTTCTGGGTTTCCTCCACCACAGTGGAGTTTAAACAGTTCCTGTTTACTGAACACACACAAACTGTTACTGATAGCATCAGGCAGCACTGCCGTAGGCTACTCTGCCCTGTATTTTTAAAAGGGCACATATAAAAACTATGCCTGTTTGTAAAGTCTTGCATTCATTGCTCATTACTGACACAAGTCTACTCTGTCTAACATGAACCCTGTATTGCTGCATAGCTTCTTACCACTAATCATTACATGAAATGCTGAACTCGATATTAAGGAAAGTTATCAGTGTATCCTTTCAAGCTACCATTCTGCCAGAGAAGCAACTGCAGAGGAAAAAAACAAACAATAAAACCAACAACTTGTACCTTAAAAGGAATGGGAAGCTGGAAAACATGTACTTTCTAGGTTTTGCCTAACAGCAGATAAAGTTTAACCTCAGTAGAGCTGAAGTAAAACCCAAGTCTTGAATCCCATTTCAAATTGAATGCTTTCTCATTCTATGATGCTTTAATTTTCACTCCCTGCACATACATGTGCACTTCAGAGACGGTGTGATCCTGCAGGACACTGGATATGTAACCATGTAATTGTAGATGCCATTAAAGTGGAAACACAGAGGAGACTATATGGAAACTTCAGCTTTCAAGCCTGATCTTAATTTTGGTCCTTACAGTTTTCACATTCTTGACTATGTAAGTTTAACACTTAAAAAAAAACCTAAATGCAACCTCCCAAGGCAACAGTTATAATGCCTGATCCCTAGTAATTCTTCTCACAGTCACTACCAAGGTCTGTTTCTACAACCTATGTATCAAGAGACAAGAACACTGCTCGAGTAAAAAATATGTCATTAATTCAAACAATGCTGAATTAACATAGTTCTTTTGTTTGTAACTTACTGAAAACTACTAAAAAGAATCAGAAATGAGAACAGAAAGAAATCAGAGACTATTCTCAGTCCCCACCCCAGATGTCCATCCTGGCTATGAAGTTTCACACTCCTCCAAAACAACGGAGGTGCAAAGAAACAGTATAAATTAAGACAGGTAGGCCTTTATCACACCACTTGGCTGAGGAAACAGTTGGATTTACTTCATTTTACTGAATGAGAGGAATTCTTCGAGGAACAAGGAGGCAGAAAGTCCCAAACTTCCCGAACCACTATGACAAAATCAAGAGATGCTCAGCAGTGATGCTCAGCACCTCTAATAGTGCATCTTCAGAAATTTAGCGGCAATTTATGCCAATAGCGATTTCCATCAGAAAACTCCTTCCCAGCATGCCGGGTGGGCTCCGGCTCCGGCTCCTGCCCGCGGGCGGGAGCAGCTCCCTCGGCCCCGCCGCAGCGGGCTGCTGGCGCACCTGCTGCCTAGAGGGTGATGAGGAAAAAATCACCCCAAACCACAGAGCTCAGGAGAACCAGCGGGCGATGGGCAGTGCGTGATGCCATGGTTGTGCACAGCGGGTAGCGGAGGGACTCCCCAGGCTCCTGCCGGCCACCACAGGGCCGGAGAACGCCGCGGTCACGGGCAGCGGGACATGCTCAGTGCGCGCGGCGGGCTCCGCCTCCGCCTGACCCGGATACAGACGGCGCTGCCTCGGCCGCGAGCGTGGAGCCGGCCCGGCACCGCCGCAGCAGCGGGAGCGGAGCGCCCCGGCCGTGCCATGGGAGTGTGGTGACTGCCCGGCCCCGCCGCCCGCCCTCCCCGCGGCCATGGCTCCCATGGGCATCCGCCTCTCGCCGCTCGGCATGGCCGTGTTCTGCCTGCTGGGGCTGGGCGTCCTCTACCACCTCTACTCCGGCTTCCTGGCCGGCCGCTTCGCCTTCTTCATGCTGAGCGAGCCGGCGGCCGGCGGGCCCGAGACGCCGCACGGCTCCGTGCCCGGCGGCGCCGTGGACCTGCGGGAGCTGCTGGCCATGTCCGTGCTGGCCGCCGTCAGGGGCGGGGAGGAGGTGAAGCGGGTCCGCGAGGGGAACGTCCTCAACGCCAAGGCGAAGGGGAAGACGCGGGAGGGGGCCGAGGAGCAGCTGACCACCGGCGACCTCCTCTCCAACCGCAGGATGTTCTACCTGCTGAAGGGCGCCTTCCCCGCCGTGCAGGTGGGTGCCAGGCGCTCTCCATGGGGCGGGGGCTGCCGCGGGCCCGGCGCTGGGACCTCGGTGTGGAGCCCCGGCGCTGCGCTGCTGCACACCCGCGCCTCTCCGGTCTGTCACCGCCGGCGGGAAGCGCTGCCCTCGTTTGCGCTTTTCCTTCCCCTCCCGCTGAATTTGTGGCAGTGCCACCTCATGCATGTTGCTGTGGGTGTTGGGTTGCAGGGGAAGGAGTTGGAGCGTGTTGCGGGCGAAGCCATGCGAGGTGAAACAGTATCAGACAATATGGGCATAGAGGGGTGGGGGAAACGCTGAATCTCGCTGTTGTGGGTCCTGAGCTCTGCGGTTAAGGATACAGGTAATTGCCCAGCGCAGATTCCGCCTACGGTAAAGATAAAGAGATTAGGAATGCCCTTGCTTTTGTAGTTTTCCTTCCTGCCAGTTGTCCTTCTTGCCGTCAGTTATGGGGAGAGCCAGGAGCGGGGAGCAGCGATCGAGAATTCGAGGCTTAGGAACATAGCGCTGCAATAAGCGAGTGTTTAGCGCTCGTGGCTGTGGGACAGCAGATAAGCACAGCTGAGTCAATACTGTGGATCACTGCCTACCTGAGCAAAATGAGTTTACTTTGCTTTCAGAGGTGTACACCCCTCCCTGCTCTCCCTCACTTCTGAAATCCAGGTCTAGCTCTCAAGGTCCCGCCCTAACCTTTGAACTATATTTTGAGGCTTTGGGGGGTTTGTTGGCATTGTTTCTGCTTTCACTTCAGTAAATGGGAACTTCTGTCTCTTGATGTTAAATTCCTTAGCTTTTCACGTCCATTTGAAGTGGGTAGAAAGCCCTAAATTTGGATCTCAGAGATGGTGAACATATGCTTCTGCTGGACAGGTTGAAAATAAAAGTAGCTAAGTCTGGGTTTTGGTTGTTGAGTTTCTATTCAATTTTCAGTAGTTGTTTTGAAAGTTCCACAGGATAATGTGTAGTTTTTTGTTTGTTGGCATTCTTCGGTTTTTGTTTTGTTTTATTTTGTTTTGTTTCGGTGGGGTTTTAAAGTTTCGCAAAGAACTTATTGCATATGAAATCTAGAGGAAATGACTAATTCTTCAATGTTTGAAAGAAGCTTGATATGTGACTAATCTTCCTCTACAGAAAGATTAAACAGGTTCTGTTCCAAAGATTCCCTGGATTGTCTGTCAGTGACAAGCCACCTTCACAGGCCCAGTGTTGAAGGAAGAAAAAGTATTGACCCCTGTTCTCTTGCATTATTCAGTGTCCTCACAGAGCTTGGCCTTACAGCTTAGCTGGCTTGAAACCTCTATGCTTGCTCCACTTTCACAGATGGAAGGACTTCATTAATGTAGATGTAAGAGTTGCCTGTGCTTCTAGAGAAGGCTGGGGATTTGGTCTGGGCTTGAAGAGTACTGTGTATTGCCTGTTCTGTGGTCACGTGTAAGCTCTGCCCCGGATTCTTAGCAGTGACAGTCTGATTTGCATCTTTCTGGTTGAGCGTGTTAACTTTGCACATCTACTTTTAAAAATCTTTGGTATTCCCTTCTGTTTTTCTCACAGATGATGTGTGCTGCTAGTCTTTAAGAATAGATGGTTCTTTCAAAAGTGCAGATGTGTTCTCAAAAGCAGTATAAAGCCAAAAATGTGTGCATAGGTCTGTGGAACTGGAAAATACCAGGCATATGTCTTTTCTTTTTCCCCACTTCTCCTTAGATTGACTGAGCTTGAGCACTTAGGATGTCTAGGATGAGTGTGCTTGACAAATTTTCAGGTGATCTGGTATTATTCAATCTGACAGATCAGCTGTGGGATGTTTAGTATTCTAAAAACATGATGGGGATAATAACAGCTTATCTCACATGGTGTTTAAAAAATATTCACTAAGCTGTACATACACTGATAAGGCATTTTGTCTCTTAAAGTCTGTGATGAAGATGTGTTCATAAACATTTGCCCAAACTAAAATAAAAGCGTTCTTTTGCTATATACGTACTATATGTGCTTCCCAGGTGTGAAGACAAGGTATCATCTCAATCTACTAATCCTTCAAGTGTAACTTCAGAACAGCCCATCTAAGACTGCAGCTCTTTCATAGAACAGACCTGCTGAGTTTTGGTGTGAATATAAGGATTATAGAGGATTTTCTGAGGCAGTATGAAATTGCATCGTGTAAGAAATATCCTACTTTATATCTGTAGTTTTATCCCCCTGTACAGAGTGACACTCCAGAATAAAAGATGCTGCTGAAGTCAAATAAACCTCCTCTTCTCTCCTTGCTAAAGAAGATGATGGTAATAAAAACTGTCAAACAAAAACTGAAATAATTCCAAGAATAAGCTTATGCAAAATGCTGATTTTCTCACATCGTGAAGTTCTTGAGCTTAACAGGGGTACCTCGGTACTTAAATTTTTGCCAAATGCTGCAGCCAGGAAGGATATGAACCAGCAAAAAAACTAGGTGCTAAAATATGCCTGTAAACTAAAGGAAGTTGAGTTGTTCAGTCTGGAGAAGAGAAGGCTCCTGTGAGACGTTACAGTGGCCTTCCAGTACCTGAAGGGGGCTGTAGGAGAGCTGGAGAGGAACTTTGTGCAAGGGCATGTATTGACAAGGGGGAATTGCTTTCAGCTGAAAGAGGGCAGGTTTAGATTGGACATTAGGACAAAATTCTTAACTGTGGGAGTGGTGAGGCAATGGACCAGGTTGCCCAGAGAAGTTGTAGATGATCCATTCCTGGAAGTGCTGAAGGCCAGGCAGGATAAGGCCTTGAGCAACCTGGTTTAGTGGAAGGTGTCCCAACCCATGGCAGGGAGGTTGGTGTGAGATGATCTGGAAGATCCGTTCCAGCCCAAACCATTTTATTACTCTATGGTTCTCTAAGAATAACCATGGCTTTCCAATGTTTCAAAATAACCAAGGGGAGAAATCATTTGGCTGAAATAAACTTAAGTCAGTGAGCAGCGTTGGATTCTCTGTTTTGTGCTGCTGGACATAAAAAGGGAAAGTATGCAAACTGTCTGAAGCAGATCTGAGTCTTTTATGTGGTTATTAAGAGAAGATAGAAGAGTTAGGCTTCTCACTTGCAGAAGCTGAAATAAATGTGGAAAAAGTCTTATAATACTTAGAATTGCGATTTATAAAAAAAGCCCTTTCAAAATCTGAGGGGAAAAAAATCCCACAGAAAATGTTTGCCTTTGTTTTCTTAAGTAAAGGTATTGTCTCTACAGAGGAAGAGGAACTCCACTGCTGACGTCAGCTGCTCTGTTTGATATAAATAGATGCATTTGCATCAGTTAAGGCGTCTCAAGGCTATGTTAGGTGAGACCAAAGAGGTGCAGCTCAATTGTGTTTTATCACTGTGTAGTAGATATAATGGTGATGTTTTTATATCCCTCATAAACAAACCTGAGGAAGATAAGGGACAAAGAGGCAAGTCACTTACTGCTACCTTGGGTATTGCCCAGTGTTGGCTGATTGCACTCAACATCCAGCAGTGAATATTTGCATGTGTATTCAATGAAGCATCTTTGTACAAGTGATTTAAAAATATACTTAATGCTGAAATACATGCATCACTTTCTCTTGGTGGAGTTCTCAACTGCAGTGAGAGGCTTGAGGTGTTACTGCTCCTTCATTACCTATATGTTGTCCTCATTTATTTGTTTTGCTAAGAAAGAGTTAAGGCTGTGATCCAGCTGTAATCATCCCCTCTGCTTCTTTCATTTTTAATTTACTTTGTTTGTCTTTTCTGGGTTACTTCTTTCCTGGTTGGTTCTCCATGCAGCCCTATTCATTCCTTGTGCTGGCACAGTGGTGGTGTGATGAGGACTGGGGTGGGAATTAGGTGAGGAGGTTAAGGAGATATTTAAGGCCCTGCTTCTGGCGTGGTGGGGGACTGGGGAGGCATTCTTTCCAAATTCAGTGATAGACTAGCCAGAAACACTGGTATGTTCTGCTCAGAAGAGCTTCTATGAAGAAATGATTTCGTGATACCGGGGTTTCAGCAGCATTACCTGCTAAAAAATCCCTCTCGGCATCGTGTCTTAGAGTCTTACTCTTTTAATGTGGCCTGTCCAGGAATCAATGTCAAGACCTTGATAACTGAATGTATCCCGAGTAAAAATTAAAAATAAAAGTTATTTAAAACAAAGATTATTTAGGAATACCCTGGTTCACTTCCCATTACAGCCCATCTCCAGCACATCTGAAGCAGCTCTACTTGGTCATTAAGGCAGGAATGATTGACAGAGTGTTCCTT
Organism: Oreocharis arfaki; assembly: GCA_013398015.1. Classification (NCBI taxonomy): domain Eukaryota; kingdom Metazoa; phylum Chordata; class Aves; order Passeriformes; family Paramythiidae; genus Oreocharis; species Oreocharis arfaki. The sequence continues at coordinate 415,140 of VZRR01010834.1, read as the reverse complement.
AAACTTGCTGTTTGGCTGCATTACCTCTTGTCCTCTGACTGAAAAAGCCAATTTTAGAGTGACCTACACAATTCTGCTGTTTTGCTGCTGTGCTATAGTAGAGTTATTTTCACAGGATGCAAACTTCAGTCTTACTGGTCAGATTGTATTCTGCCTCACATTCTCGTTTTGAGCTGTTTTGGCTTATTTTTATTCTAGAGTTGCACCAGCTATGTGTCTTGTTTTCTAGTGTAAATAATGAATAGATCTTGTTTGCTCCCTTTCTTTTTATTGTGACTGTGGTGGAAATCAAATCTTTGTCTGTCCCCATCTTTCTCTTTGAGCATCTTTTTATGAGTCTTGCCACTGTTCTGAATGCAAATGTTCTTCTATCTCTTTCCCAGTTAAGACTGATGATAAATACTGCATTTCAAGCTTATGCATGACAATGCTTGAATCAGCGTTTGAAATGAAAATTTAAGAACATGTCACTTTTACTTTGATTTTCTTCTAAATTAATCTGACTTTTGAAGATTAATGACTCCAAGCAATCCTTTTTTATCAGGCTATCTGAAGGACTTTCTAGGTTTAAATTCGCTGTTTACAGGCTTCTGACCACAGTGCTGACTACCATACCTAAAAAACTGGAATTTCATGTGATATGGCAAGCCCTCCAACTGATACTGGTTCTGTGTGAGAGATAGATATGTTAAAGAAGTAGGTTTAAAAAACAAAATACTACTTAAACTTCAGAAGTATTGCACTTTAGTGAATAAGTTCGGTAATTTGTCTTTTCATGTTGTGAGAATGGCCTCCTCAGGTCTTAGGGCTTTTAATAAAATTAATGTTCTTCTGACCCGGGTGATCCTTGCAACTGCCAGTGGGTTTCTAAGTAAAACAAGAAGTGTGAATGTTAATCTGAAATCTCAATAATGGGTGTTGTCTGGAGATGCATCTCCTAACACGATGGCATCCAGATGACTTATGCCCACTCTCTCTGCATAAAAATGAAGTTAAAGACTGTAGCTTTATGCTAATGAGTTCTGTGATTATCTTTTCAGATGTAATTACGAGTAGTTCATTTGGCTTGTTTGTACACTGAGGGTGTTTAATTTATCAGCTGAGCATCTGGAGAGTTGAATTTCTAAGTGTAGCCCCTCGAAAACAGTGGAAGTTTTCTGGGTATTATCTATTTTATTGGTAGATTTATAATGTGTCCTTATTTGGATGTTTTCTTAAAATGAAGTGTTGCAACTCTCATGACAAGAAGGTCATCTCTTTGCTAGCCTTGGGTCTATATAGAACTGTAATGGAGAATTTTGCCATCTACTAAAACCACTTGTGTGAGTTAATAAGCGTGTGGCTTTATTTTCCTGGTCTAAAATTCCAGTTGTTTCTGCAGATTGCTGGTGGAAACAGTGAATCCTGTGATCCGTGCTGATTCCCTCAATTCCACTTTTGTTGCTTTCACCAGCCTCTATTCATCATAAGGCCGTAGAAGCAGTGTTGTCATTGGATATCATTTATTAAATCCTGTTTGTTTCAGTCTGCTTCCTGCTGGCTTAATGGCCTAAGTCGCCTAAAAAGTTTTGATAAGCACTAATTGAGCTTCTTGACATTTAGGCTTGTCCAGATTCTTCTTTGCACATTCTGTCATCTTGTTCCTGCATTAAGTGACTTCTTGTTGCTAAAATAAACAAAGATGTAGTGGATGGAAAGAGAGGAAAACCTCTCTCTGTCTGAACTTATGTGCCTTGAAAAATGCATGTGTCCATTTTCAGTGTCGTGGTATAATTATAAAAATATTTGTTTTCTGATCAAGTGAATGACAGTGGGTTTATACCTCTTATTATTTCATACATTTGTGTGATTTTATACCTTCCACGTTTATATACATATATACTTTATAGTTTTAAACTTAATTAAAAGTTAGAACTTTAAACTTACAGTTTTTAAACTTAATTACCTTTTAATAAGCTTTTTTTTCCTGTTTTTTAGAAAACCATGTGATTCAGCAAGGTCTTCTCTCCTTCCGTAACAAAATATGCCTTGCTAAAACTCTTTGTAAATTGAACCTTGGCAAGAGGAAAATATTTGAAAGACACAAAGATCACCTGTAAAAGCTTATTTTTCCTTTCTGATGTGTTGTGGTAACCTAAAGAGGAAAAGAACCTTTTCAAAAGCAAGCAGCTGGCTTTAAGAATGTCAGTGTATTGAATAAAATTAGGGGTTTTTTTTTACTATGCTGATAGGGCTACTATTCAAAGTTTTTAAAGCTTAAAGGCATTTTAAACTTACAAAACGAAGTGGTACTTTGATTTCCCAGTTTGCATTCTTTTTGGAGTTAAGTAACCTAAGCTTTCAAGAAGCAGCTTTCATTTGTAGTGAAAACTGCTACTCGCCACTCCCAAATTCCAAAGTTGGAAGGGAGGGATCATGAATGGTCCTGGGTGCAGGTGAGCTAAGTCTTGGTGTGAATGCACACCCCTCCCTTTGTAGCAGATTTTGTAACCAGTGTAGGTTAGATACTTTCCTCAGACACTGGAAATACAGTGCTTTGACTGCTTTTTGCTCTCCTGGAGAGTGCTCTCCTGTTGAGCCTATTTATATGTCCTGACTTGTCGAGTGGGTGTTTACATTCAGAGGTTCTGGCATCTGATTCCTTCACACGGTTTGTGTATGTACAGATGCTGTGAGAAGCTGAGACAGCTTTCACCTCTGATACATTTGAGGGGAAAAACAGAGAAGCAGAGCCGATGGAGGTAGAACAGTCTGACTTGTAGTGCAGTAGGTATAGGGTTGCCCTTTTGTGCGGCACAGCAGCAGTGGTTGAAGGGGTCTCTAAGTGGGGGAAATACCAAAGGCTGCTGGTTGAACCGCTCTCCCCTGAGCTGTGACATCTCTGAAGCACAGTCGAATAAGAACAAATCAAGTACAGTCCCATGCAGCCACCTCATAGGTACTGGCCTTCAGACCTTCCAAGATGTGTAGTTGTGGGTATCCTAGAGTCATAAAATGACTTGTGTAGGAAGGGACATTAAAGATCATCTTGTTCCAACTACCCTGCCGTGGGCAGGAATGCCTTCTACTAGACCAAGTTGCTCAAAGCCCCATCCAGTCTGCTCTTCAACACTTCGAGGGCTGAGGCATCCACAGCTTCTGTGGGCAACCTGTTCCAGTCCCTCACCACCCTCACAGTAAAGAATTTCTTCCTAAAATCTAAGACAAATCTCTCCTCTTAGCTTAAAACCATTCCCCCTTGTCCTATCCCTATCTGCCCATGTAAAAAGTTATTCTCTCTCTTTTTATAAGCACCCTCTACGCATTGCAAGGCTGCCTTAAGGTCTCTCAGGAGACCTTCTTCTCTTTTCCAGGCTGAATAAACCCAACTGTCAGCCTGTCTTCATAGCAGAGATGTTCATCCCTCTCATCATCTTTGTGGCCCTTCTCTGGACCCACTTTAACAGGTCCACATCATTATCATGCTGAGGACTTCATACCTGGTTGCAGCACTCCAGGTGGGGTCTCACCAGGGCAGAGTAGAGGGGGAGAATGGCTTCCCTCCTCCTGCTGGCCATGCTGCTTTTTTGATTCATCCCAGGAGGTAGTTGGCTGTCTGGGCCGTGAGCACACGTCCATGATAAACCCCAAGTCCTGCTACTTTATGCTGCTCTCAGTGAGTTTTCCCAGACTGTACTCATGCCTGGGATTGCCCCAAACCAGGTACAGCATCTTGCACTTGGACTTGTTCATGAGGCTCTTGTGAGCCAGCTTCTCAAGTTTGTCCAGGTCCCTCAGGATGGGGGGGACCCATCCTTCTGTTGTGTCACGTGCACTGCTTGGCTTCATGTCATCTGCAAACTTGCTGAGGGTCCATTTGGTCTTACTATTGTAAGGACATAATTATCAGATGGGGATATTGGTGCTCTCAGGAATAAAGTGCTGTACTACCTCATGTTTTTCAAGATACTGGATTATTTTCATATTAAAATATGAAATGAGTATTGAGCTGGAGAAGTATATGGGGAAGAAGAGGGAGTACTAAATTAAAAAAAAAAAATTACATGCCACCGAACACTTTCTAAGAAAAGCATTGCATTTTCATTCACTGATGTGTGGTTTTAAAAAAAAGCTTCTGTTTCTTGCAGGGGAGGGGGTTGGGTGGTAGTGTTTGCATATATTTTTTCACTTTAATTTACCTTCCATGGGTGAATTCAAAGGAGAAACTACAGTTGTGTTCCATTCTTTCAGACCAGGAAAAAGCCTGAAGTTGTGCACCGTGCCAGGGACAGCTAGCTGGTATTCAAGTAGGCTTTTTGGGTGATGAGCTGCCACAAAGACAGTGTGAAGTGCTGGTAGAGACTAAACACAGCACGGGACAAAGAGCCACTGTGAGGTTCCCTGAAGTCTTTAAGTGGTCAGGACTTGGCTGTTTGTTAGAGCACTGCATTTATCCAGGCGAGTTCATAGTACACTGGAGCTGCTTCTTGTGTTCCTGAGCAGATCTGTGTTCCCATCAGCAGTGTGCTGGAGGGGGGTGTTCTCTGTGCAGAGGTTTCTGAAGGCTGGAAACACCTGAGTGTTTTGGAGGGCACGCCATGAACCGATCCTGGTATTGGTGTTGGACCTCTGCTGCTGGCTCCCATGAGCAGCATCCCTCATTTGTTATGGAATTCCTGCTCCTTACAGGCTGATTTTGAGGAAACTCTGTACTGGTGAGATGCAGCCTGACTGCCTTGTTGATGAAATAATGGTTTTTGGTTTTTTATTTTACCTTTCAACTGTATTCCATGCACTGATTTACATATGTTTTATTAAACCTCTGTGTTTGATGCAGTTCTTTGTGAGGAGGGCTTTTGCTTCAAGCATAACTGGGGAATATTGCTGAAATGTAGTTTAGCTTCGTGTCAGTGCTCAGCTTCCAGAACTTCCCCAGATGGGCTTTTACACCTTACAGCTGTTAGGCAATTAACCCCAGAGCGTCTTGCTGAAATAAGGTCTGGTGTCCGAAATGTCTGGCCTTGTGATTGTCTTTCTACCGTAGCTACTCGTAATTTATGAGTGTGGATATATTGTGGATTGCAGTGAACTACATATCCATATCGCTTGAGAAAAGTTTAAAGTGTAAGGTCCTGGCCTTTGGAGGCTGCCAGCAAAGGCAAATGACGGATAGGAACATGGAATTAACACAGAGGCATGTTTTCCAGGTATATTCTCCTGCATAAAAAAAAAGAAAAAAGGAGGCATAAAAGAAGCTCTCAGTTTTAAGGGTTGTTGAGCCCCCGTCTCAGGCAAGTATTCAGCCAAGGCTACAGAGTAAATGGTAATATGACGGGAAGAAGTAATTACCTGGTTCGGTGCTTCATGTTGGTTTTTTTGGGGTTTTTTTTGTTTTGTTTTTTTTTTTGTAGTTTGTTTTGGTTTTTGTTTGTTTGTTTGTTTTTACTTTCTCCAGATAGCTATGCAACCTTCTCACTCTTTCCCCACTTTTTTTCTGGAGGAATAATCATGTCTGTTGAGAGAGGCTCCTCACAAGCATTATAAATGCTGCAGTGTCATGGCCACTGCTACAAAATCTGAACTAGTAGGTGGTCTTTCTCTGAAAACAGTACCTTTCAGGTAGTTTCAGACTTTAAATTCTAGTGTACTGTAACAACAGGTTTAACAAGATATTCTTCCTTTTGAGCATTGGTTCCAACCCTTTAAGTTTTTGGAGGCCCCTTTCTTCTGTTGAGGAAATGGTTTTTTTTATGATGGTATGTCATGTGCTGTAGTGGAACTTTGACTGCCCAGGGGCTGTGTTGAGACTGCCAAGTCTGTGGAACTACTCATCTTGACTTTGCAGGACTGTTTTCCCTAGGGGAAAATGCAATCGTCAGGTTTATTGTACAGTGACAGATGTTTAATTTGTAAATGTCACGGCAACTTCAAGAGCTCCGTGTTTGGCATATAATGCTTCAAATACTGGTTTTACGTGAGCAGACAGCTGTGATGTATGGCTGGAGTTGCTGCAGTTCTGCTTCCTTTTTCTTTTTGAATTCTCTTGGGGGAAATGGCCCTTAATTCTTGGCTAATAACCTGTTACAGTTGAGGGGTGTGTGGTGCCTTTTCTTGTTATGATGTGAATTATGTAAAAATCCTGCTCATAAAAGGTCTGTCACATTCAAACGTTGTCTGATAGCTCCTTCATTTTCATTGTCTTTCCATGTCACTTACATCCAGCTTTTGGGACAACTGCATCTCTGGTCATCCAAAAATACTGTGCTATTGTAGTCACAAGGCTATGTTTTTTGCAGATCATTACTCCATTCAACAAATTGGTTCTGTGTGCTGCACTACTGGGCCAAACTGATGTACTGAAATGCCCTCTGGTGTGGAGTAAAGTTCATTAAGCTGGGCAGCAGGTGATAATAGGCTTAAATGTGACCTTTGACTGCTGTTTATAAATGTTCTTCATGCGCCGTCTTAGGCCCTTACTCCAACCTACCCTAAAAATGGGTATGTGATGTTACTTACTTGTTTGTGAAATAAATTCATCTGAGAGTTGTGTAGTGTTTAAATTCAGCTGAGCTGCTTAAATTTCTAGTTGTAACTCAATGCCTGCAGCAGGAGTCTATATACTAAGATTTCTTCTTGTCCGAGTCATGCACAGTCTGCACAATATCTGGTGATAGTATATCTGTACATTTCCATGTGCATCTACTGGTCTGTATAAATTGAATATTAGACCCCCTACTGTCTGTGTACTGTTCAACTCTCCAGAGTCAAATGTTTTGCCTGTAGTACTTGAAGCAACTGCATTTAAATATTGATTTTTAAAAAAATGTGATTCATACTGTGGGAATGTTCAGCAGGGAGAGCTGCAGCCAAAGCAAGTGTCCAGCTGTGGTGTGGTTCACAGTAAAATTCTGGATTGTGGTTTTGCATTGCTTGTCACATGACCGTAATAGCCTGTGAGCTACTGAAAAAATTACTAATTCCTGAGTTTGAGGCGAAGGAAGAAAGAGAAAATGTGAGCAAACCTGTAATTTTCCCAAGTGCCGCAGTTACTGTCTCTGATATGTTAATGCAACTACTTTGTTGTCTCACTACAGATAAATTCTGAGGAGCATGTTGACACAGCTGATCAGGAGACAGTCTCCTGGGATCGCAGTATTCCTGAAGACATAAAGCAAAAAATACAGCCCAAAGAGGTGCCAGCAGAAAGCGTCACTGTCTGGATCGATCCGTTAGATGCTACACAAGAATACACAGGTAGCTGATTCTTGTTGACAAGTCGTGTGTGTAGTTCTCGTGTTTGTCTTTTGCACTGGAGACAAAATAGTAAGTACCTAAAATGATGTCTCTTGTTGAAGTGTCTTATGTCAAAGCTAGTGTGATTTAATTGAACAAAGTGCATAATGAAATCTCTGTAGTTCTCAAATGACAGTATTTACTTTTATATATTCCAACTCCGAAATTACTTTGGTATCCTTGCAACTAAGTCATTGCTATAATAAATGGTAGCTGTCAATTATGGATTGTACTGGAATTACACATTTCTTTATTTCAGTCATTACTGTGGCAACTCTAAGTATCTTAGATTTTTGGGTTTCTTTATTTGAAGGGAATATTAAGTTAATATCCTATTTAACTTGAAATGAAAATTTTTGTTGTCATTTTTCAAAAAAAGCATGCATAATTCAGTCTTCCCCCTTTTCAAATGTTTCAGGATGTCACGTAAGCAGTTTAAGGCAATCCAACCAAAATTCTTGCTGATAAGTACTAAGGAACTACTAGAAAAATGGGATCTTTTTTTGTGACTATTTCATTGATACAATTATCCTTTCCAGTGGATATTCTTTAGGTTTCGGATTACCGTTTTTGAACCGATAGAGGATAGAAGGGGAGGCAGAGAAGGGAGAATGCAGGGGCACAGATTTCCATGAAAACACATGTTGCATAAGACACAGCTGTTAGCATTAGATCTGGTAGGACTATAGGTTAAATCTACTGAACAGAAAAATTGCTGGAAAAATTGCTGAAAAGTCTTCAAAGTCTTTTGAAAACTGAAAGGTTATTTGAAGATGCATCAAGGTTACATAACTGCAAGATGCAGAATGTAAACTAGTCTTCAGAGAACAATCTGAATAATCTCCTGCCTGTTTTCCTTTTGTGTTCTTGGCATCTGATTGTGAACTTGCTCACTTTGTTGCTTTGCCCACAGAGGATCTTCGGCAGTACGTCACAACAATGGTTTGCGTGGCTGTAAATGGTAAACCAGTAATAGGAGTGATACACAAACCCTTCTCATCATACACAGGTACCTTCATGCCTTCACCTATTTCCATCGTGGTCAGTCATAATGTTAATTAAAACTTGATGTTTGAGAGGACATTTATACCTGCTCTGTAGCTATAAATGAGAAGATAGTACCAGAGGCATAAAGGGCACTGCAGCAGACCTCTCAATTAGAGTTCAGACGTGTTCTGTGCTACAGAACCACAAAGGAAAATGCTGCCCTTGTTTAATGTAAAAATGATGCATTTAGAACAAACTAACTGAAAATACTTTTAAGAGTTAAGATCCCTTCAATCAGAGTGCTTATAGCAAACAAAAAAAAAGTTAAACCTACAAATACTGATCAATTTTTTTGCATGCTTTTAGTCTTTAGCAAAAAGGAGTACTTGCTCATTTAGCAGACTAACTTGGGTCTCTGATTATATGCCCAGGAGCTGCTGTTTATTCGGTGTGAATAAAAAAAGGTTGAATAAAGATCTTAATGGCAACAGTTAGTATGTAAGATGCAAGACTGTCTAGCATAGCCTTATTGATTATCTGACATGCTTTTAATGCCACAACTGTGAAGTAATTAATTCTTTAGTATTAATGATGTATCAGCAGGCATTGCTGCAAGTTTGGCAATTTGCATGCACTTCTGAAAGCTTCAAAGCAGTTTAAGTATTCGTGGCTTACTGTGTATTTGAAGCAGGAATTTCTGTTTACACTTTCCCTTAGGCAATACTGACCTCTAGAGTTCTGAAGTTCTGTAGTAGCTCTGGCGCAAAAACTAAGTCTAAATAAATGCATTTTGTATTTGTTCTCCTTTTTTGGCCCACTGAACACTCAACATGTTGTGCTAGATATTTTACTGTCTATAAATATGAGTTTAATTACCAGTCACTTAAGTATGTGCTATATTCCAATATGCTTCAACAATCTTGGAGGTTTTGGAGCATATTTTTTTAGGTATTAATACCTATCTCAATAAATGGGTTTTTAGCATTGTAATGTTTAAAATTTATCTGCTTTAATAATAGTGAAGTGTGCAATGTTCAGACATGGAATCAGATGAGATGCAATGAATTCTGTCATTCTGTGTGACAAGTATTCATTTTCCAAGCTGGAAATGCCAATATGTTTTGAGTCATATTGTTCCTAATACTACCACACAAATACAAAGCAATAAAGGGCAGTCAGCATTGTTATTACACACAGCTCAGGCTGTTGCCAGACAATCTGGCTCTCTACTGAGATGAAATTGCTGGGTGGTTTACTAAGTAAATGTCAGATTAATGGTTAGGGGATGCCACCTACCAAGCTTGGCTTTGAACCTCATGATGAAACAAGTGGGAAGTTGTGTATTCTAAATTCAGTTCTCTGAAACACAACATCAAATATTTTTCTTTGTAGCACTATCCTCCTGAGCTGTTTCCTTCCTTAGCATTAGTATCCTTCTGAACAAAATAACTCCGTAGCTTTTTTGGTATCTGCTTTAAAGGGTAGTGGGGCTTTTTATTCTTACATAAAAACATTGTTTGAGGAAATTTCTGACTAGAAGCCATCCTCTTAACTTTGGTAGCTTTCTAATTGCAAGTTCTAAATATTAACTACTTGGTTTTTTTCCCTTTTATTCTGTTTTTTGGAAGTATCACACAAGAACAGTCAGGCTTGGGATAATGCCATATACACCAATGTGTGTGTGGCTTGTTTCTCTTCCCTTGTGTGCACATGTGGGTATGCACCCATGCTCTGTCAGCCCTAACTTTCTCTTTTACAGTAGTGAGAGATACTAAGTCAGAGGTATCAATTACATATTCTTAGATAAGTACCCTTTTATCCACACACTTAACAGAGATTGTCTTTTGTAAATCTTAGCAGAATTTTTGTTTCTCTTGTAGCTTGGGCAATGGTGGATGGTGGGTCAAATGTAAAAGCTCGTTCCTCCTATAACGAGAAGACTCCGAGGATTATTGTGTCCCGCTCCCATGCAGGGAAAGTTGAGCAGGTTGCACGACAGACATTTGGAAATAAAACTGTGATAATCCCCGCCGGTGGAGCAGGTTTGGTTCTTTAAGTGTCCTATGCATTTTATTGCTTCTGAATGTTTTAATGGTGTAGCTGTTACTAGACAAAAGGATGTGACTGTGGTCTCCTCTTTTTCCTCCTGCCTTTTGATCGTCACATTGCTGAAAGCCAGCACTTGACACTAGGGACACAGTTTTTTCTGTGCTTAGGAACCTGCATGCAAACTTGGTTCAGACTTCAGGCTGTTCACAAGTCAGGATGTTACTGAATCTAAGCCTGGGCCAGCAGTGTTGTTGTGGTCCTTTCATTGAAACATGCTGATGTATGTTCTTTGAAGGCACTGATGCCTCAGTGGGAGAAAAAGGGTTGTGTGACCAGAGGCAGAATCATGGAAGGGAATATGTTGGTTGATAATTAATTGTTAGTATGGTTGATTAAAAAAAAATTAAGAAAAAAGTCATTAAAGTTTGGTATAATATATTGCTTATTGCACTTATGTCAAAAGAGAAAATTACTGTCACTAAAGTCCATTTTTTCCTGCCTAATACTCAATTTAAATAAGTTTTAGAATACTTTTTACTTATGCTGTGTTCTTATACATGTTACTGACAGAATGTAAGTATGTGAGGCAGTGGTGAGAAGCAAGAGCAGTTTTAAAATCTTAGAAAAGTCATGCAAAATTTGAATTTTACAGAAATGTGTCTTTCTGCCTCTTTAATACGAAAAGCTACAGCTCCCTTACAGATTGTTTAGTCAAGAAGGTCTTGCAATGCTTCTTTAGATAATGAATCTAAATGACAAAGAAAGTGAAAGTGTAACTGATTATAACAGTTCTTGTCCAGGGCTTGACTCTGTTTAGCAAGATAAAAAAAGGAACATATAATTAAGACGAGAATATCGGTCAAAGTGTTGAAAAATCGAAAAAATTCTGTAAAAGAAAGAATACTTTTTGAGCAATTACTTTGTACTGCATAATGAATAATAAAGGGGAATGCCCTGGCCTGCTTTGCTTTATTAAAGAGTGATGTATAGATATTCCTTTTATTGTAATAAAAAGCCAGGGGAAAAAAGATAGGCTTGAGCATGATACAGGGATTGAGAAATGAGTGAGTCAACATAAGAGCAGAACTATATTTGAGCTTCTGGTCTTGTTCTTTTAATGTGTTTCAACAGGAAAGCTTGGTTTAATTTTTTTTT